>JANAVB010031450.1:0-301757 GCA_029216955.1 Iris pallida
ATATATATATAAATTATAAAATTATATATATATATATTATAAAATATATATATATATATATATATATATATTTTTTTTTTAAAATATATAATATATATATATATATATATATATATATATATATATATATATATA
Source organism: Iris pallida (assembly GCA_029216955.1). NCBI lineage: Eukaryota > Viridiplantae > Streptophyta > Magnoliopsida > Asparagales > Iridaceae > Iris > Iris pallida. The sequence goes on from JANAVB010031450.1 coordinate 136, forward strand.
TATATATATAACCTTATGAATGAATGTGTATATGTATCTATATGTAATGTTTGGTTGTGATGTAACCATAGGGTATTGGGACAGATTAGTATCGACCCAATGAGCCTAGTTTAGTCGAGTTGACCGACAAGTTGACCAGGTTGACAAATGTCAACTTTGGGTCAAACTTGTTCCAAATCAACTCAAACGGACTTAGAATGACTTGTAAACTTGTGCTTGACCAAAATTAGTGAACGAACTAGTTGACTTAAAGTTGACCAGGTTGACCAGAGGTGACCAGGTTTGACCAGAGTTGACCAAGGTTGACTTTGACCTAGAAGGACTTAGAAGTATGTAGAATTGTATTGTAGCCCTTTCTTATAATATGTTAGACCATATTGTGACTTGTGATTACTTTAAATAAGTTTATCTCACTCAAGTTTAGTTACACTTCCTCATTAGCAGCTCGGATTATCAGGCGATTACGTTCTTTGACCGTTTCATTCTTGCTTGGACATATTTACTCGTTATAGACTATTTTACTTGTTGCTGTCACGATGTTATCACGGATTAGTACTATATGGATCTTTTCATGCGATGTTATCACCTCAGATATATCGGGTATATTTTACTCATGTTCTTTATCATGTGCATCGTCGACTCATTGTATTTGTATTTATTCTTGTATACTCATGTGACATTCATGTACACTCATGATCATGTGAGCCTTCATGTATAACCTAGTGTGCATGTGGACTAGCTATCCATGTGACACACTACTTTCATGTGCAATAACATAACCTGGACAGATCCTTGTGTACTGATTGGGGCAGGGGGAGTATTTATTTGGTTATGTGATCTACACCATTTCATGTATAACTCCAAACTGGATTTAAGTCATGTATAACCTAAGCATGTTTACATAACCAAACATGTGCTCTAAATCGCGTAGTTAGCTCAGTTTTCTTATCTATATCATGTATATCTATTTTTACTATATATTTTCTTCTTTTTACAGTCTTTCTACTATTTTTTTATAGAAGTTCATGTATATTATTCTATAGCATGTTTTATATTTCCTTTCATGTTATGAACTGTGTGAGAGATATATATTCGTTCCTGTCATGATTGGACTTGTTGAAATATTACAGATGATGAGGATTGCTGTGACACTTACTATAGAGTAGACTTAGTTGACACAGGTGACCTGGACCCTCAGCAGGATCCAGTAGTCGCTGAGGACTTGCCATGAGTATAGATTAGACTTATATCTTTATCTAGTTGTTGAGCCACTGTATTTGTATTGAAATAATATTATGGTGTTGTTTACACCGGGATTATTATTCATATTGTGACTCTCTGTTGAGATTATCTTTCTTCTATTCCATCTTAGTTATCGTGATTGAGTTATACCATATATATTATTCTCCATTTGGAGCATTTTCTAGAATGTTTTAGATGTTGTGACCAAGAACAGTATTCTACCATCGATACTGCGGTGTAGGCTGGAGGTACCCACGTCTCGTACCCTTACACTGATGTGGGTCGTGACACGTTTTTAGTGGTGTCCCTTGCAGGTCCAATCGCAACTAGTGTGATTTCGTAGTGGTACTTGAACTAGAGTATCACTGCAGCTTGTAGTAGGATATAGGGTATAAGTTAAGGTACTTAGTCACTGTTAGGATTCCTCGAGAGATTCTTGGGACGAACCTTGAGAATCTTATTTTAACTTCGATTTAAAATCTTTTCCCCTGATTTGATTCACCTATTATTCCTTGTTATTGAATTCGATTTTGATGGATTTATTGTTGAATTTTGAATCTTGATGAGTAATTGTTAACTTTGAGTTTGTATTTATATATATATATATATATATATTTATCTTTATTTTATTTTGGAATTTAGGGTATAACCTGATAACATACTTGATAAGGACAGTGAAAAAGGAAAATGTCTGCCTATTTATGGAGTTAGAATTTATCGCAGTCATACTGGCAAGCATGAGAAGGACGTAGAATCTGATTTAGATATACTTATCCTAGTTATGGAATATAGATTTTCTTACAGCCATACCGGTTGGCGTGTTAAGAATTTTAAATAACATGATTATAGGGTGTATACCTTGTTACGGACTCTATTCTTTATTGCAGCTATGCTTACTGGCGTGGCAAAAATTTTAGGAACATAATTTCAAGAAGATGTGTATGGTTATCAGGTTATATCTTAAAATTAGTTCATTCCTTTTGAACTGATGAGCAAGAACAGATTTTATCATTATTTTGTTCTTGCCATTATTTCTTGTATTACCATTTTTTCCTCATCTTAGTTAACTCTGTCCCAATTACATCAATCACCTATCTCATATCTAATTCTGTCATCTATACTTTGAAACCTTTGAATCTCCATAACTTTTTACCTTGGAAAGGTCGAGGAAGTGACGTAAATCATCTAGCTCGAAAGGACGTAATTTGTTATCTCATGATAATCTTGGTAGGAATATAAAATGTTGGTCTTTGATATGGAATTTTGAGATAAAAATGTGGTAAAAAGTGAGAATGAAATCAAGAGATTTATATTATCAATCTAGGAACGATCACACGCAGAGAAAAATTTCGATGTAGATAATAGATGCATTTCTTAGCTGGCGAGGATATTCGAGGTCGACATAATTGAGGACTTGGATAAATTTTGGTTATTGATTCTTGAGACATTTACCTTAAGGCTATGATGTTAAATTTAGGAATTTAGTAATGGAGAAGAGATTTTAACTGTATTCGATGGAAATACAAAATTGAATAAGATATTGCAAGAAAATGGTTAAGAATAGAAAGAACACAAGGATTTTTGAGTTATAGAAAATATAGAGATTTTTTTTTTGAGAAAATTTTAAATTTAAGGAGAATAATATTTGAAGGTGTACGTTGAAGGAAATATGAAGGTTAATTTTAATGGAGAATAAGTTTTGTAAGGCCTAGTGGTTTTAGATTGAATAACACGATGAGAGTATATGAACAAGTTCAAGGATTTCATAAAACTTGATTTAGAGGTTTCGGATCTAATTTAAGACAAGGTGGAAGAATTTGGATTTAAAGATGATTAAGTGGTTAGATTTGAGTGCTAATAAATAAAAGGGTATGCTTCATGAGTAATGTATTGGAATTTAGGAATTGAGCCTATGATGATCATGACAAGGTCCAATTTTCATAACGAAAGGGTATAAATTCTTGGTGGTAGTCATATAAAGATTGATCTTCATATTTGGACTTATTAGATAAAGATATGATTGGTAAATGATGATTAGATAAGCTTGATGGTATCAGAGAGAGATGATTAACTTGACTTCCTTATGAAATCTTGCCTTTTGTTTTCCCTATCAAAAGGAGGAAATTGACTTATTCCACATCTTTGAATTATCCTTTAAATGTTTTCAATATCATTGAATCCTAACTCCATTGATCACGACCAATCGATTTTGGTCACCTTCCTTATCATATTAATATCTTGGGTCGTACTAAATTGAATTAATTTTAATTGTGACCTGGATCTCCATCCTTGGATGCTCGTGCTCAGATTCCGATGACCTTATTCCCCATCTTGCCCAAATCTTGATTTACCCAGAGATTGATCAACTTAGATCGTGTTGAGACTAAATTTTCTTTTATACATATATCGTGATTGGATTTCAATACTATTGACAGTCATGCTTAAACTTTCGATTTTGATCATCTTTAGAATAGTAACGCTTTATAGTTAATTCCTAGTTGTTGTTTTTCATAATTACCAGTTTTCATATAGGATGATAGACTGCCTTGCAGCCGATGATTTATTGTTTTCCTTATCTTTTCTAGTATGGCACCCATGACCAGAGTCTGTCCCCAATGCACAGCTGCAATTCTAGATGAGACCGAGATTGTACTTTCCCCTTCCATTGCTTTGGAGGTGTTAGCAGCATCACCGGAGAGTTTTCCTCCATCTCCTATCCTTCAGGAGAGGGCTGCAGTTCAACCGAAGACTGAGGGCCTTCCTTTGCCTCCTGGAGTGGTACCTCATGCCATTCCTGATGGGGCTCATATTTATAGACTTCTTCAGGATGTGTGGGAGGTACAAAGACTTCAGGCTGATCTTATGAGAGAGCAGAGACTCAGTATCCAACTGTTGTGGGATTACATGCATTCGAGGGGAGAGCCTAGCCCCAAGAGAGCAAGGAGCAGTTTATACCCAGGGCCTCAGGAGTAACCCGACTTCCAGCCTATCCAGTTCAGATTCCTGTCCAGCAGAGGTCAGTTGAGCGAGTGTCTACCTGTACCTTCTGTAAGAAGCCTAGGCACATATAGAAGTGTCACAACCCGCACCCTAGAGTAAGGGCACGAGAAGTGGGTACGTCTAGCCTACGCCGCAGTGTCGGCGGTAGAACGTTGTCCTAGGTCACAACATCTAACAATATAAGGTACCTGTACAGTATATACACTCCGAGTGGAGGTGATAATACAGAATACAGTCTCAATCACATCTAAGGCAGAAGATAGAACGAATATCATAAATATAAAAATCTCAAAGGAAGTACAAACAGAAAGGGAAATAAGTCTAAGTGTCTAAACGACACAATAACAAATATAATACAACTCAATCCCAAATGACAACATAAGTAAGATAAAGCCTAACTAAACTAGTCTAGGCAGTAGGGGTGATAACATCAGCTAGAGCTGGCTCCTCATGAGAGTCCAACTCGCAAGTGTCGTCTAGGGCTGCTCCATAATAGGTAGTGCACTAAGCCTCATCCTCATCCTCTGTAATATATCAACAGGTCCAGTCAGGACATGAGCGAGCATAATACATCTCACGCAGTTCATATCATGTCAGAAGATATAAACATGCAATAGAGTACGATATATGAATAACTGAAGGAAAGTACATGAAGTTAAAGAGATAATTGTAATGTAAATATCTACTATAAGTAGAGAACTATCAGTGACTAGTGAATCAGAGTACAAGCTAGACATGTAAACAGGTGGAGGTGATTCAAGAGAGGTGGTCCAAGATTATATTACTTGGAATTATTCACATGCTATTTCTACTCCCCCAGCCCCAACAAATACACAAGGATCCAGACATGTTACGTTAAGGTTCAAGATTTCACTGTCTCCGTGATGAGAGCACACGTGAAATTGATTCATGGGGGCTCTGCGAACATGAGAGTAAATGAATTCAGAGCGAACATGAATAGTGAAGCATGATGATACATGATGTAAGTGAAACACACAAGACATGAAGTACCTGATGCTCCTGAGGGATATAACATCGCATAAAAAGATCCATATAGTACCAATCCGTGTTACCAACGTGACAGCATGCAAGTAAAGTAAATCTAGAGCAGGAATATAAGTTCTAGCAAGTATGAAACGGTCAGAGAATGTACTCGCCTGATATCCTGAGTATCTGGTAAGTGTAGATGTCCAGGCAGAGTAGATGAGTCCTATTTTAGAGCAACACAGGTCACAATGTGTTTAACATAAGGTAAAAGAAGTTTGTAATGCGATCTACATGATTTTTAGGTCATTCTAGGTCAAAGTCAAACTTGGTCAACTCTGGGTCAACCAAAGTCAACATCTAGTCAAACTAGGTCAACTCTAGGGTATGGTCAACTGTAAGTCAACACTATAACTCTAGGCCTATACACCATACCAATACAAGCCTACTAGTACAATACCCAATGTAATATCTATACACTATATTTCACATATAGGCATCATACACACATTCCATGCTATATAAATATGTAGGAAAACTAGATATATGTGAACATATATATATTGAAAAAGGAGAAAAGAAATTGAGAAAGTGAAAGCGTGTGTGTTGTGTCACATGTGTAGAGTGTGAAAATTTGTGAGATGTGAGAGTGTGTGACAATAGAAAACAATGGGTATATCATGAAAGGGTTTAGTAAAAACAGGAATGCTGTGACGGCAGTGTGGCATAGTATAGAATCTGGAAAACAGTATACAAAAACCCAGGTTTTAGTATTTAGGAACATGTGAACTTAATGACTGTTATGTGCATTAGGGAAAAGGGAAAAAGTTCTCTGGTTTCTACTTAACAAGTTCAGATTTTTACACATTTAAATAAAATTCTCAGGTTACACCTAACAGTGAATCAACTAATTCCAGTTAAATCCATAACAACCATTCCAATTCTCATTTCAGTTTACTACATTCAAACTGTTAACTCAAAACCCCACCTTCATATATGAACTCTCAGTTATTTGTTTAACAGTAATCAAATCCAAACATTCATATGTGAATCTTATTTAATATTTAATAATTGAATCTCATTTCAGGTTTAATACATTCAACAGTAAACCAATATTAATTCTCAGTTTTGACTTAACAGGGAATTCAGGATTTACAATGATTTAGTTCTCAGGTTTTCAGAGATTTGAATCTCAGGATTTTATTTCAGTCCACATGATTATTCTCAGGTTTCATTAGCAGTGAAATATCATTATTAGAACAGTGTAAATCATGCAAAATCTCATTTAATAAAATCTCAGGAAACTTAGTAAACTATGTAGGCAATAACTCATGTGTTAGTGCATGCACAAACTGAACATCACAAACACTGATACTTCCCCATTTGAAACCTAATTTGAACTACTGAATTTAACAAACAGGTATACGTACATATACAATCTAACTTCTAAACTAATTTAACATTTAATCATCAGGGAAATGGTTCAAATTCAACTGACAGTTCAAAAGAAACTCAACTGACATTGAAGAACTGACACATGAATTCCCATTCATTCGAAACCCAATTTAACCATTTAAATTCACAAACAGGTATACAAGTGTGTATACCATGTGTCATGTGTCTAGGGGGTATGATTCGTGTCCAATAGAGTAGACACGAAGTGTCCAAAAGAAATAAAACATTGTATCAGAATTACACAGTGAGGACTGGCTCGTGCACGCGTGCCGTGTCCTCGTGCACACGACACGAGTCAAACCAGGACACGAACTCGTGCACCTAGGTTCGCCATATATAGGGCTTCCTTCCTAGGACCCTGACATGAGCCCACGTGTCACCGTGTCCATACGGGAAGCCCGTATCAGTGAGCAAAAATAGTGCGCACTGATAGTGTACAAAACCCGTGCACATAGGATTTCTTCCCCGACACGACATAAGATGACACGAAACTTAATGGATGTGATGTCAGTCACTGCCCCTTGGTCTGTGCCAAGTGGCAAGCCGCCACATGGCGTGTCGTGTCCATACGAGAGATCGAGTAGCAGGACACTGAACGGGTCAGCGCGCGCGGTGCGTGTCCAATTTGGACACGAAAAAATAGTGATCTCGACTCAGTCAAATGGATTTGTGATCTACAATTTAAGACCTAAATTTCAATTCAATTAGTTTTTGAAAATAATACTATTTAATTCTCACAAGAATTTCATCGAACACGTTATTAAATTCACTGATACGTGTCCGATACGGACATGAAATGGACACTACCTAGCACCAAACTATCCCTACAGCTAGGGTATACCTATATGCATGCATCTATGAAAATAAAACATAATTTTACAAGAGTTTCATGGGGTTTACCTATTGAGAAGGATTCTCAATGAGAAGGATGTTGATGAAGGTTCTCCTTTGAACTTCAATCGATCAAAATGATCCCAATCCTAACAAGCAAGTCCCTACTAGCTTCCACTATGGTAGAGGGTTATGATGCAATTGATTAGGGCCAATTTGGGCTTGATTTTGATATTAGGAGAAGGAATTTGGAGAGGAATTTCTAGGGTTCTTAGCAAGTGTAAAAAGAGGCAAGAGACCTTGATCATGTGACTTTATAGGAAGGGGGAGGGGGTGTTGTTGGCTGCCATTGATTAATTAGGGTTAGTTTTTAGGTCTAGATGAGTGGCTAAGAGTTGTCCAACAAATTCCAAGCTCCCCTATTGGTTCAACTAGTCATAGGCTAACTTTTTCATAAATATCCTAAGAGTAATATCTTACCTAGAATATCTAGATTTATTACCTTGTCATGACTAGGTTACCCTAATCAATACACTAAGCCCAAGGTTAATCTAGATTAGGCTAAGTTTCTAGGTCAAGCCTCAACCTAACAATTAGCACATATTTAATTAATAAAAAAATTCAAAATCACCAAAAAGTCAAAATGACCAAAATACCCTCAAGTCAAAAATGTGGTAGTGATAGGAAGGACTGTAGGAAGAGACTAGGATTGTGCCTATTTTGTGGGTCAGTTGCACACAAGATACGAGACTGTCCTACTACACCTGTCCCTAGTCGAGGCTTATCTCCAAGAGAGAGTTCCAGCTACCTGACCTAGTAGAGGTGGGTTCTTGACCTATACCTTATCATGTCTTGATTATTACTGTACCCTACCATATTGTTTGTAGGTTTGATACCTTGTGACTGCTTGTGCTGCAGTATGACTGGTATATCACGACCCACTAAAAACTTGTTCCCTTGTACTATTTTGCATCGTAACTTCCTGTTTAATTTAGGCCATTTGACCATTCTCACTTTAATTTTGATTATCATATGCACATTGCCATGACTTTTAATTTAGGAGCAAAATACTAGTTATTTTCCTAAAATCAACTTCGTATGCATGATCTAGATAGGACATCCTGTAACCATTACCTTCGTGTCCTACTTGGACACACCATCTTGTACTTCATTTTTATCGTGTGACTTTCCTGACATAAGATCCCATCTTGATTTACCCGCGGAGTCACTTACATTTACAACTCTTTGGGGACACCTTTTCAACCGAAATATGTCAGCACAAATTTGGACATGACCCATTTTAAACCCACTACCTATATTTTACTTGTTGATCTTGTGTGTTGCTAAGTAGAAGATTTGACCTTAAATGTTGGGGGTGTAACCTAGAAGGAGCAGGATCATCTTAATTTCGAGGACGAAATTATTTTTAAGGAGGGTAGACTTGTAACAAGCACTTTTATGAAATGAGAGTAATTTGAGCTTTTGTAATTTTTATCATTTAATAATAATAGTTAAATCATATTATGATTTTTTTGGTGATTTTCTTTATTTATTTTATATTATTTAGATGGGTGAATTGTGATTTTGGTTGTTGCTAGCTTAACCCTAGAGACTGCTTGACATAGAGACTAACCATGACCAAGGAGACTCGACCATGTGACTAGATTGGCTAATTACCTATTTTTAGGCTAAGGGTATTTTACTCATTGTGCATTACTTTGAATTTTATTAATTTATTAATTAGAGTGATTGCTATGTGGTTTGATTGGTAGCTGGATTGGTGTTTTGGTAGGACCAAGATGGTATAACCTTAGTCAACCTTGACTAGAAGCCTAATAATATAATTAGAAGTATTATTGGCCTTTTAAAATTTAAATTAGAATTATTGTTTATTTTTAGAATCATTTATTTCATTTTTAGCTATTTTCTCTTAAAGCCTTTTTAGCCTTTTTGATATGGGCTTTTTAGCAACTCATGGAGTGCTTGGCCCATGTGCAAACCCTAACCCTAACACCCCTACCCCTGGCCGGCCATAAGCAGCCCCCTTTCTCATTGTGTAGAGAAACACATAGCCTCCAAAGAGCAAACCCTAATTTTCCTTTCTCCAAAAACCCTAACTTTCTCATCCGGCGTCCGTTTCACCTCAAACAAATTCCGTTGTGCTAGTTGGGAAGAGGAGAACTTGCTGGAGTACTGCTAGCAAGGAGTTGGAGGCAATTGCTCGGAAGAAATCGACCGACAAAGCATTCGGGGAATTCCTTTTATTGAGATTCCGACTCTCAATAGGTAAACCTCATTCTACCTTTGTTTCTTCTAATTTTTCTTCATTATTGCATCCATATAGGCACCCTCGATCTGTGCATGAAGTTTGGTAGGATTTTGGTTTCGTTTGATAGCGGTATCGGACACGTGTCGGTCTTATGTAGCACGTGTTCGACAAAATGTCACTTAGAACTAGAAAGTGATAATTTTTTATTCTGTTTTCACGAATTCCTTCCTAATATGATTTGTAACAACTTTTGTGAAGATGGATCAGAAATTGACACGATTTCAGCATCCGGACGGACACGGACACGCGTGCACGAGATCCCATGCACGGTCCCGTGCACGCCCTGCTGTCTGTGCATCATAACTCGACGTACAGGGCTCTGTCTCGCATGAAATTTTATTAGCACGTGGGGGCAACCTCTGCCCACATGCTACAAAAAATTTTATGATGTTTTGTTGAGCAAGCGTGAAGAAATCCGACGTGCACTGGTCAGCCCATACAGTGCACGTGGCTGAATTTTTTCGCTGACACGGCCTTCGTACGCGGACATGACGTATCGAGGACCCGTTCCAGGAGCACGAACACGTAGCCCTATACCTAGACTACCCAGGGACCTGATCCTGAGTCGCGGCGTGGCTCGAGTCGCGAGCCACGAGGCTCGACACGCGCCCACGGGCACGCACGCACTCGCACGCGCGCAAGCCTCGCGGCTGTCGCGGGTCGCTGTGTCACGTAAGCACGACGTGGTGTCGTGTCAGCATGTCCTAGCCTACCCCAGGACCCTACCTAGTTGTGTGCACGAGCACGAGGCTTCTCGTTGTGCGTGTGGCGCTCAATCGAGCGAGAAACACACTCTTCGACACGTGAAATCGATTTTTCGATACGCATTCTGTGGACAGAATACGGACACGGTTTCGACTCCTTGACTACCCGAGCACATCTCACATATCGAGACCAACGTATTTGCCAAGTTTCACGGGTTCTAGTTGTGTATTTAGCGATTTGGATCGATATGTAAAATTTTGGGTTTTCCTTCAATTTAAACTTTGAATAGTTTTGTAATATTTTAATTTTCTGACTTTTAAGCATCAATTTCTGAGTTTACGATTCGTATATGATATTCTGGGTTTCCGGGAAATGATCATTGGTTTTATAGCTTATTTAATTACCATTTACATATACAATTTGGATTTTTCCTTTATGTATATATATGTATATGTGTGTAGATATATATATTTTTATATAAATGACTGTGTGTATATGTAAATATGTTGGAATGAGAGTTCAAGGTACTAACTTCCACGTTTGAGTCCACTTCTCGGATTCGAGTAGCCAATTTCCTTTACCTATATGAGTATCTATATGTATATTTATGTATATGCCTATATATGTATAAGTTTTTCTTTAAAATATATATATGTGTGTGTATTTATATGTGATATATCCCCATAGTTGAGTACTTGGTTTTTAATCTCAGATTTGATTCATAACAGTAGTGCTTTATGACACACTTCCTTCAAGTCACATATTATATATTTATATGTGTATGTATAGATATATATGTGTATGAAAAAAAATTGTATATATATATATATATATATATATATATATATATATATATATATATATATATATTTTATATATATATATATATATACATATATATATATATATATATATATATATATATATATATATATATATATATATATTTTTATATATATATTATATATATATAGATATATAATAGATATATATATATATATATATATATATATATATATATATATATATATATATATATATATATATATATATATATATATATATATATATATAAAGAAAAAAAATATGTAACCTTATGAATGAATGTGTATATGTATCTATACGTAATGTTTGGTTGTGATGTAACCATAGGGTATTGGGACAGATTAGGATCGACCCAATGAGCTTAGTTTAGTCGAGTTGACCAACAAGTTGACCAGGTTGACAAAAGTCAACTTTGGGTCAAACTTGTTCCAAATCAACTCAAGCGGACTTAGAATGACTTGTAAACTTGTGCTTAACCTAAAAATTAGTGAACAGACTAGTTGACTTAGAGTTGACCAGGTTTGACCAGAGTTTACCAGGTTTGACCAGAGTTGACCAAGGTTGACCTTGACCTAGAAGGACTTAGAAGCATGTAGAATTGCATTATAGCCCTTTCTTATAATATGTTAGACCATGTTGTGACTTGTGGTTACTTTAAATAGGTTTACCTCACTCCATTTCAGTTAAACTTGCTCATTAGCAGCTCGGATTGTCAGACGAGTAAATTTTCTGACCGTTTCATTCTTGCTTGGACATATTTACTCGTTATAGACTAGTTTACTTGTTGCTATCACGATGTTATCACGGATTAGTACTATATGGATCTCTTCATGCGATGTTATCACCTCGGATACAACGGGTATATTGTGCTCATGTACTTTATCATGTGCATCGTCTACTCATTGTATTCATATTTATTCATGTATACTCTTGTGACATTCATGTACACTCATGATCATGTGAGCTATCATGTATAACCTATTGTGCATGTGGACTAGCTATCCATGTGACACACTACTTTCATGTGCAATAACATAACCTGGACCGATCCTTGTGTACTGATTGGGGCATGGGGAGTATTTATTTGGTTATGTGATCTACACCATTTCATGTATAACTCCAAACTAGATTTAAGTCATGTATAACCTAAGCCTATTTACATAACCAAACATGTGCTCTGAATCACGTAGTTAGCTCAGTTTTCTTATCTATATCATGTATATCTATTTCTACTATATCATGTTCTTCTTTTTAAAGTCTTTCTACTATTTATTTACAGCAGTTCATGTATATTATTCTATAGCCTGTTTCATATTTCCTTTCATGTTATGAACTGTGTGAGGGATATGTATTCGTTCATGTCCTGACTGGACCTGTTGAAATATTACAGATGATGAGGATTGCTACGACACTTACTATGGAGCAGACTTAGTTGACACACGTGACCTGGACCCTCAGCAGGATCCAGTAGTCGCTGAGGACTTGCCATGAGTATATATTAGACTTATATCTTTATCTAGTTATTGAGACACTGTGTTTGTATTGAGATAATATTATGGTGTGGTTTACACCGGGATTATTATTCATATTGCGACTCTCTATTGAGATTATCTTTCTTTTATTCCATCTTAGTTATCGTGATTGAGTTGTACCATATATAAATATATATATATGTATTTTTATATATATATATATATATATATATATATATATATATATATATATATATATATATATATATTTTATATCTATATATATATATATTTTTTATATATAAATATATATATATATATATATATATATATATATATATATATATATATATAAATATAAATATATATATATATATATATATATATATATATATATATATATATATATATATATATATATTGAGTTGTACCATATATAAATATATATATATATATATATATATATATATATATATATATATATATATATATATTGTGTTAAATGTTGTGACCTAGAATAGCGTTCTACCGCAGACACTGCGACGTAGGTTGGACGTACCCACGTCTTGTGCCCTTACACTGGGTGCGGGTCATGACAGTGGTACTCTGCTATTTATAGCGATAGATATCTTGAGCCGCATAGATGGCCACGTGACCACGTGGCTAAATCCGTACATAAAGACCCGCTCTTTGGCCGCCAGCTGGTGACTTGTTGAGATTTTTTTACAGCAAATCTGGGTGGTTGAGACTTGGTTAGCCTGCCACGTGTCCTATTGCTGGATAGGATTAGTTTCCTTAAGTCATTTTGAGCCGCATATGTCTTTTAGTGTTCGGCCATGCTGGGCCGCATAAGACTCATGCGACTTAGGTAGCGGTCTCCTTTAGTCCGCATATAGCTTGGAGACTTTTGAGCCACATAGATTCTATATTCTAGGCCGCATAAAGCTCATGCAGCTCAGGTTGCAGTCACCTTTGGCCGCATGAAGCACATGGATTGAGCCACATAAGGTTCATGCGGCTCTGGCTGCATGACTATGTCCAGGCTTGTAACATGACACTTTGGCTGATCATGTCTTATCTTCTTCTTGTTTTTTGTTAGAGTGTCAGAGCTGTCAGTTTTGTCAATTTTGACAGAGTTTATCAGCTTTATCAGAAGGACTGATCAGTCTGGCCGCATAAGTAACTCTTCTTTCTGCGGCTAAAAATCAGTTTGGTTGCTTATAATCCGAAATAGTGAAGATGGGCCGCAGGGGGCATGTCGAGTCTGTCATACGGCTCTTCTTTATGCGGACCAATTTGGCCCAAAGTACTCATGAGGTCAGTTGTGATCCGCATGAACCCCATATTTTCCATGCTTCTACACCGTCGTGAGGGGTTGGACCGGTGTGTGCTTCCTTTGGCATTGTTCCTTCGTCAGATCAACCATGGAACTACCATTTTCCGCGCCATGCTTTTCCTGGACGGGAATTGGGCGAGGGGATAAGGCTGTAGTAGCAGGGATCTTCTCTATGGCCTTGACGTTGAGGGGGTCCTGAGACACAGTTTCTGCCATTGTGCTGCTGGCTGCTGCCACCTTAGGCCTCCAGACACGTTGAGTCTTCTTCGGTTGTATGAACCGCTTCGAAGACTTCAACTTTTCATCGGAGAGGAGATCTTCAAAATCATGCTGGTCAAAGCGTATGACCAGCATGTCTTGAGAAGCTTCCAGCAAGTTGTCATCAGATTGTGTCATCGCCTTCTCGTTGGAGGAGAAGGTAGTCCCTAGCAGAGTCGCCATTTTGTTCGAAGTAACAAAAGGTTGAACAAACCTTTTACTTTACTGAACGTATAAGGTATTTGTGTACAAATATTGAAGTCCAAAACAAGATATTCTAAGTACAGGGAGAAAAGATTTCTGGAAAAGTGTGACGGTGGAGATCGAGTGCTGCAGTGGCTAATTTACTCCGTTGACGATCTGATGACGAATCAACCTTGCAATGGATCTCTGGCGCCTTTGATGGGACTGGGGTCACCGATCAAGAGGCTGTCTGGATGAGAAGATCCCTTGAAGATGGTTGGTTGGTTGGTTCTTTGGTTGATAGGTGGATGAGGGTATTCCACTCTTCGTGGAAAGAGATTGTTGATCCTTTGAAGATTGTCGATTGTCAATGTTCCCTCTCTCTTTTCTTCTCTTTTTGGTGGAAGAAGAACTCCTTCTATTTATAGAGAACTGAGCACATATGCGATGTGCATTAGGGTTCCTAAGATATTAAAGAATCTGCCGTCATTGTACAGTGCGGGCTTGTGCGGTGCTGACACGTGGTGGACATCGAGATTTCCCTCAAACGAGATCTATGGTGGTTATAAACATAACCGAAGGAGGTGACATGTGGCACGTGCTGATTTGCTTGCTCGGATACAGTCGAATAAATCTTGGAATTTCATCCTAGATTTGGAGTCTAACTGATTCTCGTCGAAGATTTAAATCAATCTGATATGATATCAATCATAATTTCATCCCAATCTTCTCTGTAAGAGGCGGTTTAAACAAACCAATTGAGGTGGACCCATGCTTCCTGCGCCTCTGGTGAGGACTAAGTGCTGCTGTGCTTCTGGGACGACAAGTAGATCGTGCTTCTGGAGACGATAGAACCTCTGTGCTTTCAGGCGACGAGTGGACTTGGCTTCGAATAACGACGAGACTTCTGTTGATATAGAGCAACTTATGAAGCTGTGTTTCGGGCTACCGGGGTCACTGTGCTGTAGGCGACAAGTAGGTTTGTGCTTCAGGTTAGAGAGGTTACTATACTTTTGGAGCGACAAGTTGACTTGTATTGGTTGCGATGGGAGTTCCCAAGTCTCTTGTAGAGTAGTGACTTAAGCTTCTGATCCGGAGCAGACGATTGTTCCATAGAAATGGAGATGGTGTGAGCATATCACCATCCTGTGCCTCATACGGATGCAGGTAAGTAGCTGCGCCTCTGAACAGTAAAGGCATTGGCTGCGAAGGGAAGGGTATGACACCCTTGCGCGTCTGAGATTGGCACCGGCAGGTAGCTGCGCCTTTGGAGTGAAGGCTCTAGCTTCTAAAATAAAAGAAGGGGAGGGGGACTTACCACCATCGTGTTTCCGAGGTTGGCGCAGGCAGATAGCCGTGCCTCTGGCTCGAAGGCTCTGCCTTCTTCAAAGTGCTGAGTTACTGATATGCTTCTGAGAGGCTGCACCCACAAAAAAATCAGAACATGCTTCGATGAAGATCAATCTTCCAGCCTGTGTATCAAAAATAAGAAAGGCTGTGCTTCGATGAAGACTGCATCCCTTATAGATCCCTCTAGGCTCTGTCGAATCTGTACTAGATCCTTTGTAGAAGAACAAAATTAGTCCCTTATGTATAGTCCTAATGTGTTTGTACTAGACTTTAGTAGACATGACAATAAAGGAACTTCTTTTCGTATCTTCTGTTTTGTCTTTGTAGCACTGAGCCTCAGTCTTTTGCATTTTCTGCGCTTTGGCGAAGGGATGTCTTCAGCTGAGATTTTTTATGCTTCTACAAGCCCCCCTTCTTCTTGTTATGCGTATCGGAAGATTGATCTCCATTGAAGCATATTTTGACTTTCTTGTGGGTGCAGCCCTCCAAAAAAGTGCATTAGCTACTCGACTGAAGCGAGCAACTTCCTGAAGCAGCTATTGGCCCGGGTTTCCAGAAGGCATAGCAGGTCGCAAAGCCCAAAATGGGCAGGGCAGAGCACAACCTGTGGCTCTCCGGGTTGGCCATCCACCCGCAAGCTAGGTCGTCAGGACCTCCAAGACCTCTAAGGCGTCGCCAAGGTTCAAACTCCTCATAAGAAGCGTTCCAGCACGTTCCGAGGCTCATCAACAGCTCTTCTACGAAGGCATAGCCCCTTTGGACGAAGGAATCCTCAACCAAAATCTGACTTAGGCAACGCCAACTGCCAATCGAAGCTAAGTATGGATCCAGCATGGTGTTGAAGGACAATAAGAAGAAGAAGATGTGACTCTTCAGAAGAAACTCCGCATTATATATGGCGGTAGTGGTCCAAAACGTAGGCCACATGGCCGACGGTCAAAGTTTCCACATTTATGGGATGAATCTAGGACTCAGCACGATGAACCTCATTAAATAAAGTTCATTCGACTAAGCCCTAGACTATCCTAGGACCCCTTGAAATTCTCCAAGTAATGGTGGTTATTAAGAGGGAGTCGTTCATTAAGGAGCGGTCATTCAGTCATCTTTAAAAGAAGACTTTAAAGCCAATGCCTTCAATCCAGAGGTGCAGCTACATTCTTGTGCCAACCTTAGGCGCAGACTGGTGATGTTTTCACACTACCTCAACTTCAACGGTGCAGCACTTTGCTCCGACCCAGAAACTCAACTACCTTTCGTCAGAGAATTGGGAGATACCATTGCACAAGTCCGCCTACCGCTTCAAAAGCACAGTAACCTCGTCAACCTGAAGCACAAGCCTACTCGTCGCCCTAAAGCACAGTGACTTTGTCACTCGAAACACAGCCTTCTCGTCGCTCATATGCACAGAGGCTCCTTCGTCTTCGAAGATAGTCCACTCGTCACCCTAAAGCACAGAGGCTTCATTGTCTCAAGAAGAACGGTCTACTCGTCGCCCCATAAGCGCAGCAGTACTCAGACCTCGCCTGAGGCACATGAAGCATGGTTCCACCAGTCGGTTTGCTTAAACCGACTCTCAAAGATAGGATTGGGGTTAATCATGATTGATATCTTATCAAATTGATTTAAATCTTAGATGAGGATCAATCAGAATCCAAAACTGAGATAAAATCCCAAGATTTATTCGGCTGCATCCGAACAAGCAAATCGGCACACGCCACGTGTCTCCTCCTTCGGTTATTTTGATAACCACCAGAGATATCGATTGAGGAGAATCTCAATGTCCGCTACGTTTCAGCGCCGCAAAAGCCCGTACCGTACAATGACGGCAGATTCCTTCATATCTCAAAACCCTAATACACATCACATATATGCTCTCTTCTCCTATAAATAGTAGGAGTTTTCCTTCAACAAGAGAGGAGAGACCACCAAACATCAAATCTCCAGCTCCAGGCATCTCCTTGATCGGCAACCCTAGAGTTCCATCAAAAGCATCAGAAAGTCTGAGCAAGTTCAACCCGTCGTCAGATCATCAACGGAGTAAAGGAGCCGCTGCAGTACTCGATCTCCACCGTCACACTTTCTCAGAAACTCTTCCCCTTGTACTTAGAATATCTTATTTAGGACTTACTTCTCTGCCTACTCCTAGGCGCATGTGCTACCCTCCCTCTCAACTATAAATTGGAGGGGTTCTCCTCCATTTGAAGCTCTCAGTTCCCCACGGTTCCTGATTCTTCAAGAGTTCTCGAGCATTCCAGATAGAGAGCCTTTGTCGTTTACCCTTAGTCAGTGAAACTAAGCCCGGCAGCTCTCCCTCACGGTAAGATCATCAATGGAGTAAAGAAGCAATCCTTCCTCGTCACAATCCAGATCAAAAATAATGTGCAGCCAGGGATTCCTGTTTAGGAGTTCCTCTTTGCATTCTCGTCCGCACTCTTCACAGCAGCCTACTCTCAAGCTCACAAAACGATGTCGAATAAGATGGCGACTTTGTTAGGGACTTATTCTTCTCTTCAAAAGAGAAGGTTATGATGCAGTCTGACACTTCTATGCTCGGTACTACCACAAAGATGTTGGTCGTCAAGTTCGATCAATCGGCCATCGATGAGCTACTCTCGGAGGGTAGTACAGGCCTCTCCCCTAGGCCAGTAAAGCCCAGGAAGGCAAGGAAGGCGTGGGTGCCTAAGGCTCGTATAGCCTACCCACTGCCTCTCAAAGAAGAGCAGTATTTGTTGGTGCAGCTATCGCCAGGTTCGCTAGCCCCTGCTCCATCCTTGGCATGTGAATTTGGAGAGCGCAGTGCTCGTTCTCAGAAGAAACTATCATGAAGGAGGCACATGCGTATATTAGCATGGCGGTCGCCCGATGCGCCACTCTCCACTACATCCTCGGCATATAACTCGGGAAAATATAGGGCCCATTCTCAGACGAAGCTGTCTCAAGAGATGCGCGTGCCTGGTAATGGGTACGATGCCATTCAAGAAAAAAGCAGTACTTTTGACCGTTTGAGTAGCCTCAGGCTACAAGATAAAGAAGGAACTTAGGCTTAGGCTCTGCTACTATGGGCCTAAGTTGGCACAAGGTAAGCGTGCCCCACGCGTCGTAGTTGCCGTACGTGCCATCTTCTGACAAGAGATTCGCGCCTCTGACCGTAACACGAGTGCTTAATGGGAAAGTCCATAGACGCACTCCCATACCAGGGTTGGACCATACTCTAGAATTTCTTAAATACCTAAATGTACTATAATCGTAAGAACCGGGTTTGGGGGTACATCCACTTACACGCTATAGCACTCGGTCTACCGGAGGAGGCATAAAAGTGATCCTCCCTTCCCATGACCTGTGGCATGTGATCAATCACAAACGCAAAGTAGAGGGAATCACGACAAACATTACGCACGAAACCCCCTTGGGTATGTATACGTGCACTAGCATAGTCGTCAACTGCTGCTGTGCGAAACCCACAACAGTCTCAGAAAGACAGTGGTGTTTCAGTGGCTCCAACCCGCTTCATTCACCCGACATTGTCTCGACAAACGGATGTAATCAAATGACGAAGAGGAACCACTCTTTGCCTTATACCATGCTTCAAGGGGTTCTTCTCTGACTGAAAATAATCTCAACTCTTTGTTTGGTACACCCAAAAACCGAGGTATGAATCGTAAGTTAGCAGTGCCCGACACTAGGGTGTTCTAGGGCACCCGCTCCAAGTCCAAAATACTGAAGGCTGGGGGTAGCCATTATTCTAGAGGGACAGTGATTCCTATGAAACTGAAGAAAGAGAGGCTGGGGTACCCATTCTAAGCATGTTGCTAAAAACTCAAAAACTGAGGATACTCCGAACCTCGACCGTGGTAACTTCTCCCAGATGATTGCCTATACTGCTGACAACAAGGCATGGAAATTAGGAACGGATGGCGAACAGTCAGTTCGCACTCGCGTCCTGCTGTCATACATGACGAATGGTGAATAGAGGTACCAGGATAGCCGATGTTTCGAAATGATCGAAAAGATGATGTAGACCATCAATGCTAGCTTAGAACTTTTGACTAAGACTGTCACAGAGTTGAAAGCAGCTCAAACTTCATCCCAACCACTAGTACAAGCCCCAGAGTCAGGGAATAATGGGGAGTCTAATGTCCAAAATCTCCCAACTATGAGTCATCACGTAGTATTACCTCCCGCAGCCAGTGATCATATCCTGCCATAAGCATCTGAGCCAGTAGTATCAAAAAAGGTCCTTGAAGCCATCCGAGAGCTTCAAGCCAGAGCTGACGCTAGAGATCGACGAAAGACTCGACGAAAGCTGAGACTCAACCAACCCTTCCCAGTTGAATGGAACAAGATGATTTATCCTCCCAAATTCAAGCATCACTCCTTTTGATGGGAAGAATTCCCCCCGTCAGTATCTCAATCATTTTAGTACTATGACGGGGCACTTGTCGAGGGATGATGCCCTCCTCGCTAAACTGTTTGTCGGTGCCTTGAGAGGAGTTGCCTACGAATGGTTTTGTAGTCTCCAAGACAACTCTATGTCGACCTTTGACGACCTCCAGCATCTGTTCTTGTCTCAATTAGATGAGCCAGGGATGGACATGTCAATGTCCACTTTGATGGATACCACTCAGAAGGACAAAAAATCTGCCCGAGTTTACATAGAGCAGTTTTGACAAGCCGTGCTGAGACTGCTGCCCGGGGTTTCCGAAGCAATCTTGATCGACACAGGTCGAAAAGGCTTGTCCCTTATGACGAGACTGTGGGCCGGCTCCTCCGGCCATACAGACTGGCGGCCTTCATCATCAATGTCGAAGATGCTGAGGGGAAGGCTAAGGAGGCCCACTTATTGGGAATGGGCCTTTCGAATGAGAGGAAAAGAAGGCCTACTGGAGCACCCAATAACAATATATGGGAGTCCACAACAAAATAAGTTATAACCGCGAGCTTCAATCAGGGTACAGCTCTTGTTCCGAAACTTGAAAGACCACCGATCCAAAAAAAAACTATTCGTTCAAAGATGAAGACACCCTATAATTACTCCACGTCCTACTCAAGGGCGAGAAATTTACACTCCCACCTCCTAGACGCTACAATGAAGTGGACAGGGTAGATGATCCCAAATACTGCCATTACCACTGGTATGTCCATCACCCGACTAAGGACTGCTACATCCTCAAGAATCACCTACCACAATTAGTCGACATAAATGTGCTTTTACAGGACTTTGAGGAGAAGGTGGTCTTCGCCAATATGTTGACCCTCCAGTTCGGCAGGTTTTTGCCTACAAAGGTGCAAGACAGAGTCATCCCGATTCCAAAATCAACTATGGAGGTTGTTAACCTCCCGACCGCTCAAGCCTCAGGGTTGGTGCCAGTTAAAACGCCTTGAGGAGAAGTCATATGGGTACACCCAGACCTCACTGATGACCTAATTAGACCTGCCGAACGTCATCCCATCAAGACCAAAGGCAGAAAGGTCAGATCTTGCAATATTATCTCGACCTCGTCTGACGAAGAAAGGGCCGAAGCAACCAGGACTGGTCTAGAATACTTACGTAACTATGACCAGGCCCCTGGCAAAGAAACGACGCCGATCATAACACCAACCGTTCCAGGTGCTTCCGAGCCGAGCCTATCTCAATAGCCAATGGCGGACAAGCAGAAGCAAAAATAGGGGTATTTTGACAAACCCCTCGGAAAGGATACCGCTGCAGGATTGGATCGACCCTACAATTTTGATATCCTGGCATAATTGGCCAACACCCCAACCAAACTGTCGCTTTTCGAGCTTCTTCGCCTTTCCAAGAAAACTCGAGAAGCTCTAACTGAGGCATTACAAAATACCGAATCCTATTTAGGACAGATACGATAACTAGACGAAAATCCTGCTGCATGTCCCAAGTGCCACAGTATGATAGAAGCGATGCCCAATATCATATTCTCACAATAGGATATGCTATTAAAGAATAATAGGCATGCCCGATCCCTATAATATACAGGGTACGTTGCCACTGTCAAGGTCGATCGTATGATTATCGACCCTGGTTCGTCAGTGAGCGTTATCTCTCACCATCTATTGCATACGTCGGGGATCCAGATGCATTAGCTTTCCGCAACCTAAACCACGATCAATGGTTTCAATAACGACAAAATTTGCCCAGAAGGAAAATTTTGCTTAAAAATTCAGATTTGCGATATAAAGACTAAAGCAACTTGCTATGTCATTGACACGAATGTCTACTATAATATCCTGTTGGGACGACCACCATGGATTCATGAGCACATGATTGTGCCATCTACCCTTCACCAATGCTTCAAATATGTCAACGGCAACGGAGTGGTATAAACTAATTTCTCGGATATTGACCCTTTAAAGGGGTTAAGGTTTACTACACAGAATCTCGACTGTTCCGAATGAACCACCAGAGGGATTCAGGTGAAGACACTAATGATGAAGCCGAGTCTCAAACCTCCTCCGAGGGGCCCATCAGAGTGCGTCTAAAAGAATGCCCTATGGCACCCACGACTGAGACTACAGCTCCTCTGATAGTCCGATTAAAAGGAAAGATGCCTACAAAAGAACGCCCTACGACGTTCGCGGGCCAGGCTACAACTCCTTTGGTGGTATGACAGAAAGGGAAACCGCCAATAAAGGGAAATCCTTCTGTCGAGCCGATTGTGGTGATGCTGCACAGTCCGCCTTATCCTACTCCACCTTTGCCTACTTTAGATGCACGGGGTAATAATCTCAAAGACATTATTGTTCCAAATTTTCCCACATTTGACAATGTAATCCAAGAGGGCGATTTGTCCTATTTTCTCAATAATGGAATGCCTTTGAACTATTCCTCTGCTTATGTCCTAGAACAAAATCTAAGTTTATCGCTAAAGACACAAATTGTATCTGTTTACTCTGTGAAATAAGTGCTGCCTGTATGTGATGCCTATTTTATAGTGCCGACACGAAAGAAAAAAGAAGAACCCATCATCTTTGGCCAAGTATACGGCTCTCATAATCATACTCTTTGTGAGCCAGAGCCTGAAGTCGGTATGGTTCAGGCTCACCACTACACTCTGCAGGTCAGACACATCATCCAAAAGATGGAATATGTCCTGGACAGTAATATGGGTCTAACTACGGAAAGGTTCGGCACTTGCCGATCAAGATTAATGTACCTAAAGATAAGTCTGGCCAGCATTACCAGAGAACCCGCTGTGGCCTCGGATATGTCCCACCTAAAGTGCCTGAAGTTCTGAGGAACAAGGAAACAACATACTCGTGCTCTTCAGACTCCTCCTGTGAAATCGATGAAGACGACGAGCCATTCTTCGAACCCCTCGAAGTTGAACCCTGGGCTCAGCAACTTGATGCCCAATGGAAGAAGCGCTTTGAGTTGCACGAACCGCCTACCAAGGACGAGGTTGTACAAATCGACTTAGAAGACAACTATTCTCCTAAACTGATCTTCATCAGCAAAAGTTTGAGAGGAGAGGATCGTGAGTCTCTTATTGAACTTATAAGAAAATACATAGACGTCTTTGCCCAGAGCTACGAAGATATGTATGACTTAGACCCGAATGTCGCCATACACAAACTAAATATCTTGCCTAAAGTTAATCCAGTGAAGCAACAACAACGATGTTTTTGTAGGAACGAAATCGTAAAGCAGAATACTCTAGAGGGGGGTGAATAGAGTAGGCAGCAGAATATTGCTAATTAAAAACTTGTTAGCAGTTAGATCACAGATATAATAATAATCACAAAAGTAAATGATAGAAATTAAAAGTGATCAGAAAGCAAACGCAAACATCGAGATTTATACTGGTTTCCCTCTTGTGAGGACTAGTCCAGTCGGAAGAACTCTAACTTCCAGTTGAATCCACTATTGGAAAATCCTGTAAGTTTTTATACAAAGTCCTTACAACTTCTACAGACGCGAGCTTTGATACGAAGAACTCGACGAACTTCAATTGTAAAGAGTTGAATCTTCTATCAAGCCTCTGATTACAATCGCTCTGAAACTTCTAGACCGTACCGCACTGGCAAATCGACTAGAGGATTGTAACTGGCTTGGGATTTGAAAATGAAAGCTTTTTAGAACTCTTTGGAAGAATGTAAGCTCAGGAAGAGAAGAGATTGAAAGTGAATTGGTGATTTGAAATGATCAAAATACTTCTTTATTTATAGTTTTTCCAAAGATAGAACTCTGACAGAATTCGGGCAGAATTCGGACAGAACTCTTTGTAACAAACCGCAACTGAAGGATGACCAAGTTCAAAAACCCAACGTTCACTAACGTTCCAAATGACCGAACTCTGGTCGAACTCTGGCCGAGTTCTGCTGGGGTTCTGCCAGTTCATTTGAGAAAATAAATTTTGGCTTTTTGAAAAATCCTACAGAAGTTTTTTGTGAAAAGAATATTTTTCAAAAACGTAGGTCATTTATAAAGAATATGATGGTTTTGAAAAACATTTTAGGATAGCCTATTTGCCAGTACGACTCGGTGTACAATGTATTCCTAGACTCAATAAAATAAAAAATTACATAGCGTAACAGAAAGTACATTCTGAATGGCAAACAGCTTTGAAACAGCTTCGGTCTTAAATATAGTAAATATCCATTATTGAGCAGTGTCCAAAACATTGTAGGTAAACATCTGAGTTGACTTGCAATTATATCGAGACAGAGTTTGATCAATTATTAAAATCAGGTTTGACCATGACCAATGGGCCAACAATCTTCCCTATTTTGATAATTGACAAACCTTGCCGAGATAACATCTAAGCTGGAATCAATTCAAAATAGTAATCAAAAGAAATTGTTCATAACCTGTATTCACAAAAATATTAGATCCTTATTTCTCCCCCGTTGTCACTTACCAAAATAATTGCAGAAGAGAAAGCTCCCCCGCAATCAATATATAAG
The DNA here is from genome assembly GCA_029216955.1 of Iris pallida. Lineage (NCBI taxonomy): Eukaryota > Viridiplantae > Streptophyta > Magnoliopsida > Asparagales > Iridaceae > Iris > Iris pallida. The sequence goes on from JANAVB010031450.1 coordinate 25,025, forward strand.
TAACAAACAATGAAGAAACACAATAAAAATAGATAATCATGACAGGCATGGTATAAACAGTAAATATATTAAGAGAAACAGATAGACTATAGAACAACACAGGCATGTATTTGTCATAAGCAGTATTTAATAAAGTGCGAGAATAATACTGAAACAAATAAAGTGCTGAAAAATAGACTAAGATGCCAAAACTGAGGCATAATCAAAACCGTGTCTATGAATAGTCACATAATAAAGAAAAGTGCTGATAATAAAAATAAGAGTACTGATAAAATCATGGAATGTCGGAGCATTTTCAAGTAAACATAAGACAAAAGTAACAGTCTCAATATCTAACATCTCAAAAATCATCATCATCCTCATCATCAATGTCAGCTGCAGCTCCAGCATGTCCAGAAGGACCAGCTCTAGAAGTACCAGCGCCAGAAGTGTGAGGACTGGCACCAGTGTAAAACTCACCAAAATAGTCTCGAGGAGGGGCACGAGCAGTACGATACCAATCATAGGCATTCCCTGGCTGGAACAGAGAGTGGACCGCCTCGTCATCAATACGGTAGCCAGAAACAGAAGGATCTCGAGGTAGAGAGCTAGTAGAATGACCCGTCTGTGCAAACCTCAGATCGGCGAATGAGTTGGAAATCACCTGGAACCGAGTCACATCACGAAACTCGTGTTCCCTAGAGGTCTCAACATAAAAAGACTACAGATCTGATAAGTGCTGATGTATACCCTCAAATATCATAGGATAAGAATGAGGAGGAATAGGTGATGTGGGAGTTGTGGGAGTTGGTGCAGGAGGAGTAGGTGCAGTAGGTGGAGGAATAGTGGCAATGCTGCGACGAGAGAGTTTGAGAAACTTGGGCTCGGGGTCGACAGCACAAGTAGATAGGTCAATATCAAATCTCTGAAAGATGCGTAGAATAAGCATCGTATAAGATAGGTTGCGGTCTCTCCCGTGACAACTACCCATCATCTGGATGATAGTCTTAGGGGCAAAAAAAGGAATCCCCTTAAGAATATGATAAAGAGCATAGAGCTCAAGTGTAGTGACATCATCTTTAGAAGTGGATTTTGGAAGTAAGGTGGAGTAGATGATGCGATGTAATTCGTAGTTAAACAAGTTCAAGTTATTAGCCTTGAACTTTCCAGAACGAGCGCGTGCGGGCGCACAAAGCTCATTCTTAAAACTAACGAGTGTCGTGCCATCGGAGAAATCAAAATCAGTGATGTCATCGAGCGGGGCACCTTCGTTTGGGATACCAAGGATTTCCGCTAACGTTTCGTCAGTGAATTCGATATCAATTCCTCCGACACGTGTCATCGCGGTAAAAGTGTCTAACACGAAATTACAATAGAATAATCTAATGGCATTAGTGGCAATGGAGAATTGTAAGGTGAGAAAATGTTGTAACCCTAATGCCGCAAAGTAAGGACGGTGATCCGGAAAGACAGTCCATTTAATCGGCGATCCGGTGCAAGTAGTACGCATGATAAAATCGGCATACCACAATAAAGTTTGATCAAAAGTTTTAAAGTAAAACTCGTCCGACGCACCATCGTCCGATTGGATATGAGAAAAGAGGAAATCCATATGCGGATCTGAAGATGACGACTTTTCACTGGCATTGTTCTTCTTCCTCTTGAAGGGATTGAACTTAGGCATTCTTTTCCAAACTTTTCTAAAAACCCTAGGTATTGAAAAGTGGAAGAGAGAAGGAATTATACCTTCCAAGAATTGGATATGTTGTAGAGGACGAAGTTCTCCGCACGAATCCAAAGTTTGGACGAGAAACTCCACACGGATTTGAAGAACAAGGATGGAGAAAAACTAGGGTTTGGAGACGCGGAGGCTGCTGTTATGAGGATGTGGGGAAGAATGAAGAAGAAGGAAGCCTCAGGTTCGTGCTGGTACATATATATACCCAGCCAAACTCTGGCCGAATTCGGACCGAACTTGGGCCGAATTCACCAAGGGTTGCCTGGCTATATGTATATATATATAAAAATTCAAATGAGGCCACATTCTTTTTCATTAATTCGTTTCAAATGTTTAATTCAAAGTTTAGTAATTTTAAATCTTAAAATAATATAATTAATATTATTTTATAAATTAATATTCTTTACTCAGCATCTGTCTCAGATTAGCTATAGGAGTACTGTCCCAGCTAACGGAGATTCACAGGGGAACTCTTAAGTACCGCTTCGCTTCGACCGTAGTCGTGGTGGCAGACAGACTCTTTTTGGGCTTGTCTCGAAAATAGTTTTTGAGTATCGAATAAATTAATTAATAAAACAAAATTAATTAATATTATTGACATCTAAAATGCCTAATTCTTGACGTAAATAATTGAAACAATCTTCTGCTAGAGGTTTTGTGAGTATGTCAGCTAATTGATTCTGTGTGTCTATGTATACAAGGTCTATATCTCCATTTTGTTGATGATCTCTAAGAAAGTGACGTCGAATCTTGATAAATTTATTACGAGAATGACATACTGGATTCTTAGTCAAATTAATAGAACTAGTGTTGTCACAGAAAATGGGTATGTGTGTAAAATTCAATCCATAGTCTTCTAAAGTTTGTTTCATCTACAAAATTTGTGCACAACAACGTCCTGCGGTGATATACTCAGCCTCGGTTGTTGATAATGCAACAGAATTTTGCTTTTTACTAAACCAAAAGACTAGAGCTTTTCCTAGGAAATGACATGTGCCGCTAGTGCTTTTTCTATCTACTTTGCAACCGGCAAAATCAGCATCGGAATAACCGGTTAGGTCAAACGACGAGGTCTTGGGATACCATAAGCCGACAGAAGAAGTGCCTTTAAGGTATCGGAAGATGCGCTTAACTGTGCACAAATGTGATTCCTTAGGATTAGCTTGAAAATGAGCACATAAACAAACACTAAACATAATGCCTGGTCGACTAGCAGTTAAATATAGTAAGCTACCGATCATACCTCGATACTTACGTATGTCGACAGGTTTGCCTTGTTCATCAATATCAAGCTTGGTTGAAGTCGCCATTGGAGTGCTGAGTGGTTTTGCTGTTTCCATGTCGAACTTCTTCAATAGATCCTTTGTGTATTTTGCTTGATTTATGAACGTCCCATTGTTGGTTTGTTTGATTTGCAGTCCAAAAAAGAATTTCAGCTCTCCCATCATGCTCATCTCAAACTCATTCTGCATACACTTTAAAAATTCTTGACAAAGAGATTCATCAGTAGATCTAAAGATAATATCATCTACATAGACTTGAATCAAAAGAATATTATTATTCAAAGATTTTATAAACAAATTAGTGTCAACCTTTTCCTTTAAAAAATCGTTATCAAGTAGAAAAGTGCTTAGACGATCGTACCAAGCACGAGGGGCTTGTTTCAAATCGTATAAAGCTTTCTTCAACTTCAAAACATATTCAAGAAATTTAAAATCAGTGAAACCGGGTGGTTGAGCTACATAAACCTCTTCTTTTATAAAACCATTTAAAAATGCGCTTTTGACATCCATTTAAAATAATTTAAAATTATGAAAACATGCAAGTGCACATAACATGCGAATGGATTCTAATCTCGCAACTGGGGCATAAGTTTTATCCTAGTCGATACCTTCTTCCTGATTGTATCCTTGAGCTACGAGTCGAGCCTTATTACGAGTCACTAAACCATTCTCGTTCAGTTTATTTCGGAATACCCATCGGGTGCCAATGACCGGATGATCAATAGGCTTAGGAACAAGTTGCCAAACTTGATTCCGTTCGAATTGGTTTAATTTCTCTTGCATAGCATCTAACCAAAAATTATCACTACATGCTTCATCAATATTTTTGGGTTCAAACTGCGAGATAAAAGCAACACAAGAAGCTATATCTTTATTAGAGGAACGAGTACTTACACCCTTGGTAATCTCACCAATTACCAAGTCCTTTGGATGACTAGCCAAGAATCTTATCTCTTTTGGTCTAGTCTCAAGATTGCTAGTTCTGGCTTCTTTGCTTGGAGGTTCATCTGATGCCTGATGTGATGGTTCTGCATCTTTGTGTGAAGGTTTTGCAGTAGTTGTACTTGGTGCGATTATGTCTTCATTGTCATCATCGTCTAAGTATTGATTTAGCTCATCAAACTTAACGTTGATAGATTCTTCAATGATCATGGTTCTTTTGTTGAAGATACTATATCCTTTGCTCTTTGCTGCATAACCTAAAAATATACCTTCATCGGCCTTTTCATCAAATTTACTCAAATTATCTTTAGTATTAAGAATAAAGCATTTACAACCAAAGATTTTGAAATAAGAAACATTTGGTGTTCTATCAAACCATAATTCATAGGGAGTCTTCTTCGATATAGGTCGAATTAGAACCCTATTGAGAATATAGCATGCTTTATTTACAGCTTTAGCCCATAAATATCTAGGTAGACTAAACTGGTTCAACATAACTCTAGCCATTTCAGATAGAGTTCTGTTCTTACGTTCCACAACTCTATTTTGTTGTGGAGTCCTATGGCAAGAGAATTCATACAGATAACCGTCTGTGTCACAAAATTGCTTGAATTCTTCATTCTCAAATTTGACGCCATGATCACTACGAATACGAGTAATCATGAATCTTTTTTCATTCTGTACTTTCTTGCAAAAGGTGATGAATTCTGATAATGCATCGTTCTTACGTACAAAAAAATAAACCCATGTATATCTAGAAAAATCATCTATAATGACAAATGCATATAACTTACCACGTAGACTAGCAATTCTGCTGTGTCCAAATAAGTCCATATGCAACAATTGTAAAGGTCTAGTGGTACTTACAGCGTTCTTGGATTTGAATGCGGATTTGGTAGCTTTGTTCTTTTCATATTCACTACATACCGTATCCTTCTTGAAAGAAATATCCGGTAAGTCGCGTACCAACTTCTTCGTAGATAATCTTAAAATTGTATCCATGTTTGCATGACCGAGTCTCATATGCCATAGTTGACTCTCAATACTTTTGGCCATCAAACATCTACCTGTCTTGTTAGCATCTTCCAACAAATAGAATACATATATATTGTCTTCCCTAATACCTTCAAATATAGTACTGCCAGTTGAACTATCAATAATAGTACATTTATCTTTTATAAAGTTAATGCCATAACCATGATAAGCTAAATGGCTTATGATGAGCAGATTATGTTTTAACTCAGTAACAAGAAAAATATCTTTAATCACTGGATAGGGAGCCTTACCAATGTTACCGATACCGATTATGTACCCTCTCAAATTATTACCGAAGGAGACGTATCCTTCTTTATTCCTCTTTGACAGTGTTGTAAATAATGAAGCGTTACCGGTCATGTGTCGTGAGCAACCGCTGTCGAGGATCCATTTGCTCATAGCATGTGAAGGGTGTCCCACCTACAAAATAATTTACAAATGAAACTTTTGGTACCCATTTCTTGTAGGGTCTTGACTGGTTAGTTTTTGGTATCCATGCATAAACATTTAAATCTACTAACTTTCTGATTATACATACAGAAGATATATGACCAATGAGGCCACAATAATGACATTTAGCATGTTGAGTGCTGAAAGTAGTATGAGGTGCATGATTGGTAGGTTTTGGTTTTCTAGTATAGAAGAATGTATTCCTATTAGTCTTCTTAGACATAGTCTTGGTATGGTTTGGTCTGACAGTGTTGGGCATGTTCCGATGATTCGGTATTTGACACATGTTAGAATAGGAAGCAGCAACTTCAGGCCATTTTCCTAAACTAATTTCCAACTTTTTGGAAGTGTCATATAATCTAGTATAGTCAGATGTAAGTGATTCTAATCTGACCTGTGCACACTAGAGACTCTTTCTCTCCTTAGATAGGTCTTCCTTTAACTGGATAATAGTTTGGTCTTTTTCTTCGGATAGCTTAACAGTCTCGTGTAACAACAATTTAATAGAAGAAAGCTCATCAGACTCATTTGAAGAGTCACTGTCTCTAACATGATCTAGTAGGTCGATAAGTCTTCTTATTTCACCTTTGTACTCTTTGAGTACCTTCTTAGAGGTTTTATATTTGCTACGCAGTTTCCTGTAATCATCTAACAGTTCACTGAAAGCCTCTCTTAGTTGCTCAAAGGTGAAATCATCATAAGGGTCAAATAAAGGATTAGTGATTACCTGATCGCAAGCCATCAAGCACACATTTACAGCATCATCTGATTTTTTATCTTCTGAGTCGCTAGCTTCACTTTCATGCCATATGCTTGTGTTGACGTACTTTCTTGATGTCGATTTTTTAGGTAGCCTTTGTCATATTTGCTGTTTTTCTTTGATGATGATGCTGTTGGACAGTCTTTCTTCATGTGTCCTTTCTTCTTGCATCCGTAGCAAATAGGATCTTCCTCGTTGTTGTTGTTGTTGCTGTCTTTTGTTCTCCTGTTAAATCTCATGAACTTCTTGAACTTTCTTATCAGAAGAGCTTGATCTTCAGAGTCGGAGTCGCTGTCGTCGGAATCATCTTCGATGGTCCTTCTATGTTGAGCCTTGAGAGCGATCGTCTTCTCTGACTTCTCCTTTGGTGTAGCATCTTCAAAATCTTGAAGTTCTAACTCGTGAGTGAGTAGCTTACCCATGAGTGTTTCTAGAGACATTGTTGAGAGGTCGTTCCCTTCAATGATTGTTGTAGCCTTTGGAATCCAATTCTTTGTAAGGGCTCGTAGAAGTTTGCGAATCTTCTCATGGTTACTGTAATCCTTGCCTAGTGAAGACAGAGGATATACAATATCCAAGAATCTTGTAAACATCTGAGTGACTAATTCACTTGGCTTCATTTTGAACGCCTCATACTCCTCAGTAAGTCTGCTGATCTTTGACTCCTTGACTTATGTTGTTCCTTCGTGGGTTACTTCGAGAAGTTTCTACACTTTGTTTGATGTTGTAAGTAGACACCTTGTTGAATTCAGTTCTGTCTAAAGCACAAAATAAAGCGTTAATAGCACGTGCGTCAAGACTGGCCTTTTTTTTTTCTTCCTCTGTATATTTGTCATGGGGTTTTTCAGCTAAAATACCATCAATATTAATACGAGGTGGCTCTTTATAGCTATCAATAACTACAGACCATAAGTCAAAATCAAGAGATTTTAGAAAGAAACTCATACGTGTTTTCCAATAAGTGTAGTTTGTGCCGTCAAACAGTGGAGGTATGTTTATGGCTTGGCCTTCACTTGTGAATTTCACAGTTGTCATGTGTAATACTGTGATCTATATAACAATTGAATATAACTGCAATTTTACCTTGCTTTACCTGTATAAACCGCTTTGATACCAATTGTAGGAATGAAATCGTAAAGCAGAATACTCTAGAGGGGGGGGGGTGAATAGAGTAGGCAGCGAAATATTGCTAATTAAAAACTTGTTAGCAGTTAGATCGCAGATATAATGATAATCATAAAAGTAAATGACAGAAATTAAAAGTGATCAGAAGGCAAACGCAAACACCAAGATTTATAATGGTTTCCTTCTTGTGAGGACTAGTCCAGCCGGAAGAACTCTAGCTTCCAGTTGAATCCACTATTGGAAAATCTCGCAAGTTTTCATACGAAGTCCTTAAAACTTCTACAGACGCGAGCTTTGATACGAAGAACTCGACCAACTTCAATTGTGAAGTGTTGAATCTTCTATCAAGCCTCTGATTATAATCGCTCTGAAACTTCTAGACCGTACCGCACTGGCAAATCGACTAGAGGATTGTAACTGGCTTGGGATTTGAAAATGAAAGCTTTTTAGAACTCTTTGGAAGAATGTAAGCTCAGGAAGAGAAGAGATTGAAAGTGAATTGGTGATTTGAAATGATCGAAAATCTTCTCTATTTATAGTTTTTTCAAAGACAGAACTCTGACAGAATTCGGACAGAACTCTTTGTAACAAACCGCAACTTAAGGATGACCAAGTTCAAAAACCTAACGTTCACTAACGTTCCAAATGGCCGAACTCTGGCCGAACTCTGGCTGAACTCTGGCCGAGTTCTGTTGGGGTTCTGCCAGTTCATTTGAGAAAATAAATTTTGATTTTTTGAAAAATCCTTCAGAAGCTTTTTGTAAAAAGAATGTCTTTCAAAAATGTAGGTCATTTATAAAGAATATGATGGTTTTGAAAAACTTTTTAGGATAGCCTATTTGCCAGTACGACTCGGTGTACAATGTATTCCTAGACTCAATAAAATGAAAAATTATATAGCGTAACAGGAAGTACATTCTGAATGGCAAACAGCTTCAAAACAGCTTCGGTCTTGAACATAGTAAATATCCATTGTTGAGCAGTGTCCAAAACGTCGTAAGTAAACATTTGAGTTGACTTGCAATTATATCGAGATAGAGTTTGATCAATTATTAAAATTAGGTTTGACCATGACCAATGGGCCAACAGTTTTTGCCCTAATACTATGAACACTATTGAAAAAGAAGTTAACAAGCTAATAACAAGCGGTTTCATCCGTGAGGAACAATACCCAGATTGGGTAGCCAATATTGTCCCAGTCACTAAGTGTAAACCTCTACATTTTTTTATTCATTATTATTCTAATATTAAATATTATTTTTTATTTTTTATTTATTAAACAGTCTTGGAATTTATTTTACGAGTTTCTAACTGGTAGATATTATTTGAAGTATTTTTCTACAAGCTATTTTACCAAATATAATGATAAGCGATTTTTAGTAATTGGAAATTTCTTATAAAAAAATTTCAATTAGAATTTTATTCATTTATAAAAATATATGTATTTCCATATATATATATATATATATATATATATATATATATAGATATATATAAACATGTAAAACCCCCCTAAATATTTTAAGAAATTTTTTGTATTTTCATTGTTAATTTAAATTTTACTGTAATTCTTAATTATGACTAGCTTGTATTTAATTAATGATCATTTTGCTAATATAAAAAAAGTATTAATTGCTACGATATAGGTAATTTTGGTACAAGAGATTGTTATTAAAAGAGATTTAGAAAATATTATTATTTTAGAAGCAGTTTTGGAATTTTATAAATTTATTATGATATTCACTTGAGTATATGTATATATATATGGTAGCATAGATATAAATACAGGAACATATATATATTTTTTTAAAACTCATTCAATCAAAATCTCGTGAGATATTGAGATCTCGCAAGATGCACTAACGGTCTAAAACTGACCTTCAGAGAACTAGCTTCAGTTTTTTTTTCTTTTTTTTAATTCTTGAGCAAGCAAAATTCGATCAAATCTTCACCTTTTAAACCCAAACTTTTTCCCATTAAACCCTGATCCTATTCTCCTTTGGATAATACAAAATCCTTGGTTTAAATCCGTTTGTAATCACCTAAAAATTTGAATTAAAATAAGATTTTTGACAAGGGTTATACAACCGATTACTCCAAAACTCCCATAGAAATTTTCGAAAATTTTCTCTTGAACTCAATATCAGGTCGCTGTGACTAACCCCTAGCATACCCACATCGTCGACGACCGACTGCACCGTCGGGGTAGCGCCGGACGGCCGTCGCAGCCCGCAGGGACCGCCAGAAACAGAGGGCGCTCTGTTTTGATCAAACTTCGAGGTATACTCCTTTGAGATCTCTTTTCTCCTTGCATTGTTAATCATTTTCGATTTTGTTAGATCCTATAGAAAGCCTATATGACCCTCTTGAAACCGTAGTAGATGGATTCTCTTATTGTTAAACAAATTTCCCAGAAAATAGATGGCAACATCGACAAAAATCTGTCCATAAACAGAGAATTGAACTGTTATCGGACCCCGATTTGGAAGGTAAATTCTTGTCGATTCAACATCGGTTTTAAAAATCTGCTTGAACAGATCCGTAGAATACATATAGGAGATGGAAACCCAACTCGTAGTTTCATTTTTCATTGATTATATTGACAGTAAATTAGCTTCAAAGTTTAGCAAAAAATCATTTTTTAAAATATTAATTTTAAAAATTTTTACCGATATGGCACGCGCTCCAACAAACCGGGCGACGTGGTCACAAACTATATGCATCAAAAGGCGCGTATGGATATTGCCAACATATGGGAACAGACGGAACTCGATTTTGTTACGTCTGTACGACGAAATCAGTGCGTATCCGTCAAGATACCCCCGTATCGACACTTTGTAAACTAGCCCATAACCTTATGCACGTCTGTCGTATCCAGACGAAACTTGCGCCATCAGGACCATATCATTTTTTTGATCCTGTATGCCAAGTTTGGTCCGAATTTGAGAAGGTCGACCGGAACGCCTCTTTGGCGGGCCCGCGATTCCCTCCGACGGGCAAAATTGTGCACGGCTCATCAGAATCAAAAATTGGATAAATCGTTGAGTTCGTATCCTCAAATCGGACCTGTACACATGTAGTTTGATGACTTTAGATACCACATATATTGGCACGCATTTTGGTGCAAAACGGGTCCAACGGCGGACATCGTTTTGACCCGAAATTATGATTTTGCTCATGTTCCAGAATTGGACTTTTAGACAGGCGTTTTCTAGACATATCTTTTATTCCAAACACGTTCGTGGTGTTTATTTTAGCATCCAAGAACGTATGCGGGATTTGGCTTTCATTACTTCACTATTCTGACGGTTCGAGCTATTGGACGTCGCCTTTTGCACACAACTTCAGGCAAGATACCTTGCCATTAGCTGTTTATTTTACTTTAGCTCATATTCATGCATTATTTCATTATTTATTTTTTGCAAAATTAACCGTGATACATGGCATAAGTAGATAGAATTTTTACTGTTTAGTTCTATTTCCTGCTATGTACTATTTTCTTATACATTGAACTTAGATTTAAGGGACCACCATTTGTGTGTTTCATTCATAGGCTTTGACACATTTTTGTACCACGATATTGTGAGTCACATATAGGACTCGGACATGCGTGATTGGATGGCCACCAGTACGTATAAGCCGTGTGATAGGATTAACCGCTAATAGAGGTTGCATGCCTAGTTTGACTTAGCAGTTAATAGAGGTTTTGTGTTGTGGATACAACATAGTAGGCATTGGGCGGGGAGAATAATACCTTAGAGTATGGGCTACTATACACTTTAGTTTTTGTAACCCGTAAGCTCTGCCTGAGACGCGGGTGAGATTACCCATGATTACTGACGGCCACTGGCGTTCTACGGAACGTTATGCTCTTATTGATTGGACCTCTGGTGCCCCAAGGGGGGACAATGTCGATCTCATTTTAGCCAGAACCCATGCGTTGAAGGATGTTCTTAAAATTATATTCACTTAGATTGGTTAGGCACCCCTATCCGTTAGGTATGAGTACTCTTGGTTTGGGTACTTGTATCTGACCGTGGCTTGGAACAATAACTTGTCGCGGATTAGTTTGCCACATTTTGTCCTAGTTTGGTTGTAGGTGTGGCTTACTACTCCGATGAGAAGGTATTGAACCTTGTTGTGGTCCGGATACCGTATTAGATTCGTGACTTGGAAAGATACTTCATCGTGGGTTAGTGTGCCATCTTCTGTCCTTGTTTGGTTGGGGGATGGTACGCTAATTCAAGGGTGGATTGTTAGACCATGTTATGATCCGATTGACTTATTATTGAGCAGTACTTATTCAGTTTATATGGCATGATATTGTGTATCTTGTTACATCTCTCTGAGGACCTGGTTATCTCTCCAGGTGTGTGCTATTGTCATTCACAAGTATTCGAGCCGTGGCCGTGATCATCGCTATTTCTGCGTGGATGATTGTATTTAGATCATCTTCTCTTCGCTCACCAAACTCATTTCATTTTCCATGTATTTTTTTCTTAACTTGTTGGTAGTAGATTTGTCTCCGCCCAACATATTGTACAAAAATATTTTATAGTAGATTATATTATATCTTTTATTTTTACAATTTGGGGATCAGATTAGATTACTTTTGGTTTATTGCATTTTACAGCTTATGTATTCATACGAGGTTTCCATATATTGGATTATACTTCGTATGTATACAGCTGATATGTCCACATACCTAGTCCTACATATTATGGGACTGGGGTGTTACATGTTTTTGTGGTGGCCCATGCAGGTCGAGATAAATTGTTTGGTTACTTTATAATACCAAGCAAGCCTGCATATAGGATTAGTGATTAGGATCTCATCCACATACTTGACCTCCTTCCTCGATCCTATTTTTGAAACTCTCGCTTGATTCCTTGAATACATCTTGCTTGATCCCTTCTTTCCTAGATCTTACCTTCCTTCGTACTTGATAGGAGTTAGAAGAATGACTTGTAGGCCTCCTTGGTTCAATTATACCATTAGTTTAACTCTTATAAGTTGGGTAGAATGCCTCATAACCTAGCTTCCTATTGTTCTCATAAACACCTTTAGGAAAAATAGATGAATAAAAATGGTAAAATACCTAGGCTATAGAGTTTTACAGGTTCATACCCTTCTGGTTGACCAAAGCCTTAGACAAGAAAATAACAGAACAACTGTATAGGCATGAACACCAGACAAAACTTAGATTCTTGAGGTACTTGAACTCTTCCTCTCTCTTTTTTCAATCATTATCTCGCGTACGTATATTTTTGGACTACCGTGATGAATGCTGCTAGTATAGCCTAGTTTTGCAAGCTTACTCTTTTATCGAGCTTGTTTCAAGACATATGTTAATTGGACGCATCCACTAACATATTGTCTAATCAGAACCGGTGCATGATGGTGTTTGCAAAAATGAAAGTTTTATAACAATCTTAGAAAAGAGTACAAAAGTACAATAATTTTTGGAAAGTACAACTGTAGGAATCTGATCAGAAGATGATCACTTAATCCCTTGGACTATGTGAACTTGAAGACTAGAGCCTCCAGAGAATGCAGCAGCAATTTTTGCAAGAGTACTTGATCTCTGTGATGCTTTGACAATGATTGGAAACTCTATTTATAGAGTTCTGGAAATAACTGTTTTAGCAGTTATTCTGATGTGGGCGAGGCTGGATTATGCCACATTGGGTTACGCCAACCTTATGTTGCACCAACTTCCATTCAATTAACAATCGTGTACTAACTGTATTTAGACACGTGGTATCATATGATTGAGATACGCGTGGTCGTTTACAGAATAGTAGACATATTTTGAGAGATTAGTGGAATGTGTGCCACGTCATCCTGCTTTAGAAATGAAAGTTGTCTCAACGTTATCAGGTTTCGCGAGCTTCAGTCAACAAGTCAAACTGCGCCTGATCAAATTGCGCCTAGACATATGGCAGCTTTTGAGAAGAAGTTGTTCATATTGTGCCTAGGCACGTGGCAAATTTTGAGAAGAAGTTGTTCAGATTGCGCCTAGGCGCAACTAAGTAATTTATTTAGATTGCGCCTAGGCGCAACTCACAAGATGTGCAGGACAGCTGTCAATTAAATCTCCTCGAGCGGCACAATTCGAGGGATTCGAAGAGATTTTCTTCGTTTACTGTGCTGTCAGTTGTCAGTGCTATCAGACAATAATGGCAATTAAATGTCAGATGCCATATAGACTTTGGCACAATACGACTATGTGCAATCTGATATTTGGCGCAACATGATCAGTGGCGCAGTTTGATCTCTGAACTTCATAGCAGTGGCGCAGCTTGATTTTTGGGGCACAATTTGATTGCTGGGTGATAAAATCATGGCGCAGCTTGATTTTTAGGCCCTACAAGACCCTCTTCAAAGTATTCGAAACTTAAGAATATTTTAAAGTTTTGAAATACTTTGAATCATGAAACTTTTACTTAAATTGCGCCAGTCAATGTCCAGTCGTCATAATTAAATTTCTTTCTCGAAAACACTCGATCTTCTCTTCGTCTTCTCGAGCTTCATTGATGACTTTTGGTTTCCCATGAGGAATATGAAGAGTTAGTTTGGTTATATATATAGGGGTTGGTCCTTATACTTATTCTTCACTTATGTACTTCGATGGCACCTAAGAAGAAGGAGATGGAGACCAATGCTAACACTGAAATCAAGTCCCCTGAAGCGGAACCTAATATCACGCCTATGACTTATTTGTTGGATGCTGACCCATCTTTGAGGGTTGTGAACTTCTTAGACGGTTTTGGTTTAAATCCAACAGTCTTCAATCACTCGAGTGGTGGGCCATCACTTTCCTCTGAAGAGCGCGGCGATTCGGAGGGATTCCTTAATCTGATCCGTCGCTCGGGGATCCGCAACATGCAAGAACTGGACGCTGCTCTTCGTTAGACCAATGAAGACGAGAAAAAGAAATAATGTTAAGCGTGCCAGCTTTTTATTTTCTTTTCATGTGTCCTTTCCTACTTGTCTGTAGGGGTCTACCCCTCTTTATGAAATGAAATTTATAACTTCTGACATCTTTATTGTGCGGCTGTGATTTCAAGTGGCGCATGTAGATATGCTCCTCTGGCTAATTTAATGCTTACTGTTTCGTTGAGAGACACATGGCAGCCATCATGTGGTTTTAAGCGCCTATTGTTTAGTTCTTTCCCGAAATAGGCTTCTAGAATGACGTGCTTGTTTTCATCTTTTAAACTCTTTAAATAACAAATATGAGACATCAAAAATGTCCATGAACTCTTTCTTTTTATTTTTTTTGATAGTGATGGTTCTTCACAGAATCCCCTTGGCGGTCAAGAGTTCAATGTTTGTGAGCCTTTCTGTGCCACCAAAATTCGATGTTGTTCTTCTGTATACTGCGTCTTCGGATGTTGGTTTGCCGCACTTTACATCACCAATGAGCCTCCACCCAAACATAGTTGATTTTGATGGTAAGTTCCAACAAAGAACCAGTGGTTTCTATACATGAACGTCATTCATGAATTGTGTTTAACTTGTGTCGCTTTATACAAAAACTGTTTGAAGATAGATGATGATTTGTAGAAATGAAGCGCATGTTGTAGACGCTGTTGATATGCGCTAGTTATTTTGAGAATAGGCGTGCACTGTAATCCATGCTTGACTTCGATCAGAGGTACACATTTGTGATATGTGCCTGTTGATCGGCGTACATTGCTGATATGTGCCTGAATTTCTGAGAATAGGCACGCACAGTAATCCAGTGCCTGAGATCGGTCAGAGGCGCACACTGTAGAAGTGCGCCTAAAATACTGAGAATAGGCGCGCACTGCAATCCTATGCCTGACTTCGGTCATAGGCGCATATTGTTGATATGCGCCGGTTGATCAAAGACACACAGTTTAATAGATTTTTGCTAAATCTTCTTTCTTTGTTGGTGTTTGCATAAGTCTGGTTGGTAAGCTTCTTCAGGACTGGCATTGGCGATTTGGATGTTGTGGAGGGCATTATTCTAATACTCACATCAGACAGCTCATGTGATTCTGACACTCAAATCAGACAGCTCAGGACTCTCCGTATTCAAGAAGATTCTTTCTCAAATGGTAGGAAGAGCCTTTATACATGAGAGTTGGATGGTGGAGAGACAAAATTAGGAATCGTATCACAAGGGTGATCCCATTCCTAGTTCTCATGACTGGTCATCTTTTCTCCACCAGTTGTATTGACAGCAGCTTATTTTTGAGCTACTGTACTCTGTGGTTCTCCTCTCGTCTTTCTGAGAAAGAAGACCAGATTTGATTCTATTGTTTGGCTCGCTGCTTCAGGTCGAGACGACAAGGAACTGGCATCAATAAGAAGATCCAAAGATGTAATAGACCTTCATTATCAATAGGAAGATCCAAAGATATAATAGACCTTCATTTGTTATATTTAGAATAAAAATTCGAGATATAGTAGATTTCCATCAAGATGTATCTATGTTTTTAAAGAAGGAATAAAGAATGATTTTCTCTTCTTTTTTCTTTTATAATTTGATTTTGATGTGCTGATATGGAAAACAGAATCCAGAGAAAATGTAAATGTGACAAGTTGCTGATGTAAATAATTAGAATTCAGGGTATGAGGGACGTGAATTCTCATTATGAAGAGTGAACAGTCACTTTGATTTTCGAAGAAGAGACACTGAATGAATGAATAGTCACGTCGGTTTTCGAAGAAAGGACAATGAATGATCAGTTATAAATGAAAGAACAGTTATAAATGAACAAACATTTGTAAATGAATGAACGGTTGGGCTTCTTTCAAAAAGTCACATCAGTTCTCGAGGTTGACTATCTAGTTGTTCTGTCTATAAATAGAACAAAACTTTCATAGATATCGTCAATTTCTTTCCTTTCTGTATAAAATATCTTCCAAAGATTTGCTCACACCGAAGATTAAAGGAAAGACCGAGATGCCCCCTGCTGAGCCTCTAGTGTCTTCTCAGAAAGAAAGGGGTAAAGCACATTTTATTTTTATACATAATATTTTTTGAGCTTTTATTTACATAATATTTCTTGAGAAATTTGCCATTGATAGGCATCATAACAACTCTGCCATCCATAACTGTTAATTGATAGGCTCCATTTGAGAAAACTTTATTTACCACATACGGTCCTTCCCATTTTGCCTCAAACTTGCCTTTGCTCATATGTGTCATAGTCATAGGACGTCTGACTGTAAGAACTAACTCGCCTTCCTAAAATGTTTGTACTCTAACTTTGCGATTGAAAGCTTTTGAAATATGGGCATGATAAAGTTCGATGTGCTGTTGAGCCAGTAGCCTTTTCTCGTCGAGCGCCTCCAATTCTTGAAGCCGAAGACGATCATTATTTTCTGTAGTACGCTCATTAGCAATGGCGATTCTCAATGAAGGAATTTGAATTTCCAGTAGTAAGACAGCTTCACATCCATATACTAGAGAAAAAGGTGTGCAACCTGTGGGGTTACGGACAGTAGTGCGATATGCCCATAGACATTCTCCAAGTTTATCACTCCAATTACGTTTGTTAATAGAAACAAACTTTTTAAGGAGTTTGATAATGGTCTTGTTGAATGCTTCAGCTAACCCGTTAGCTGCATGATTATAGGCCGTAGAAGCAATATTATTGATTCTATTGTCATCACAGAACCTATTAAACTTCTGGCTGACGAATTGTGGCCAATTATCATGGATGATTCGACGAGGGACACCAAATCTGTGTATCACATGATTTTTGATGAAGTTGATGACACTACTAGTCTTTACTTCAGCCAAAGCTATAGCTTATGCCCACTTGGAGAAATAATCGGTTGTAGCCACGATGAACTGATGTCCTTTAGATGAAGAAGGATTGATAGGGCTAATTATATCCATGCCCCAAGCTTCGAAGGGCCATGAGGCAGCAGTCGGATGAAGAAATTCCGATGGTTGGTGAATGAAATCTGCATGAATCTGACATGCACGACATTTCCTTTCATAGTCAATAGCATCTGATACCATGGAGGGCTAGTAGTAGCCCATACGTCGAATACGATCAAGTAATTTAGGACCAGGCTGATGTGCTCCACAAACGCCATCATGAGCTTTGCGTAATATCTATTTTGCTTCATCACCAGCAAGACATCTCAAAAGTAATCCATCAAAAGTTCTTCGATAGAGAGTTTTAGTAGTATGATTATAATAGAATCGAAGCGATCAGCGATGAATACTTGTAGCTTCCTTAGGATCTTCTAGCAATATGTCATGTACTGCAAAATCAATAAAAGGTGCTCTCCAGTCCTCGCTAATGACATTGACTTCAATTGAATTACTGAATTCAATGTTATGGTTTTTTTCAACACAAAATAGTTCTCTATTAGAGATAACAACCATTTGTTGTAATTTGACTGGAAATGCCAATACCGCAGCTAGGTTAGCTATGGCATCAGCTTCTGTATTGCATGCGTGACTTACATATTCGATAAGAACCCTTTGAACGAAGAAGATATCCTGGTTGTTGCTTTATGGTATGGTACCAAATCTTGATGTCGAACTTCATATATGCCTCTAACTTGATTAACAATCAACTTAGAGTCACCATATACTTTGAGGTATTCAATATCCAATTGTTTGGCTAATTGGAGTCCAATGAGCAAGGCATTGTATTCTGCTATATTGTTAGAGCATGATTCGTCTAAAGAATAAGCCCTTTGAATAGCTAATCCATCTAGTAAAATGAGAACAATTCCCACTCCAGCAACAAGAGTACCTCCTGGTCCAATTCTGGATGCTACGTCAAGCAATAAACGCCAAGTAGAAAATTCTTCTGAAATCATATTTGATTCTAATTTTTCGTCTGGAATCTCGTCATAGAGTTTAGATGTTTCAGGGACAGGATGAGCTGCTAAGAAGTCAGCAAGTGCTTGACCTTTCACAGACTTTTGAGTAACATAAACCATATCATATTGTGCTAATAGTATGGCCCATGTAGCAAGCCTGGAATTGAGTGTACTTGGCTTCTTCATTAAGACCCGAAGAGGATTGACTCGGGATATAAATAGTTTGGCTTATGATATAATGTCTTGTCTTTTGAACAGCAAATATTAAGGCTAAACATTTCTTCTCCACTGGACTATAACGTATGTTCAGCTCCAATCATCGTTCGACTAAGGTAGTAGATGGCTTGGTCATGACCTTCCTTGTTCTTCTGAGCTAGCAAAGCTCCCAATAAATGATCCATTGCCCGGACATACATTAAGAAAGGTATTCCTGATATTGGTGGTACAAGAACCGGTGGACTCATTAAATACTGCTTTATGTCATCAAATGTTCATTGACATTCTTCCGTCCAAACGAAAGATACACCTTTCTTTATTAACTAAATAAATGGTTTGCAACATCCAGATAAATTCAAAATGAACCGCCTGATGTACGGAAGTCGACCTTGGAATCCTCGTAGCACTTTTAGGTTGCGTGGAGGACGCTTCTCTTGAATGGCTTTGATCTTCTCGGGATCAACGTGTATACCCTTAGAGAAAATGACGAATCCGAGAAATTTGCCACTAGAGACACCCAAGAAAGACTTGGTGGGGTTCATTTTGAGTTGACGCTAGCGCATTAGATTAAAAATAGTTCTTAAATCTTGAATGTGATCTTCCTTTAGACGACTTTTGACAGCAATATCGTTAACATAGCATTCGACAATCTTCCGTAAATGATATCGAAAGATAGTACTCATAGCCCGCTGGTAAGTTACACCTGCATTCTTAAGACCAAATGGCATGACTGTATAACAGTATACTCCACGAGGAGTACGAAATGAAGTATGTTTTTCATCTTCAGGATTAATCCGAATTTGATTATATCCAGAAAACCCATCCATGAAAGAGATTCGTTCGAATCCACATGTATTGTCGATCATGACATCAGTAATTGGGAGAGATAATTCATCTTTAGGGCAAGCATCATTAAGATCCCGAAAGTCTTTGCAAACCCGAACCTTTCCGATCTTTTTCAAAACTGGTACAACGTTGGCTACCCAGTCAGGATGCTATTCTTCTCTAAAAAAATTGCAAGTTATAAGCTTTTTGACTTCATTATCAATTGCATCCATTATTTCAGGCTTGAATTGCTGTTGCTGTTGTTTGACTGGCTTAGCATTTGGCAGGATGTTAAGCTTATGTGTTACAACTTGAGGATCTAATCCCGACATATCTTCATAACTCCAGGCGAAGACATCAATAAATTCATGAATAAGGTAAATTAATTCTTGTTTATCATTCTCAGAGAGATTCTTGCTAATGAAGATTGGTTGTGATACGCCCTCCTCTCCAATATCGATTTGGACTAGTTGATCCTCAGTAGGTGGATCTCGTTGTTCAAAACAAAGTTCCCACTGATTGTCCATCCTTTGTGCCCAAGGGTCGACTTCAGGAGCTTCTTCAATGTCATCTTCATCATCTTCTGAGAATTCGGCAGACACCATGTTAGAAGATACTATTATCCGATGAACACGCCCAATGCTGGTATCAGAATCCCATGGGATGGAATCAGAAGAGTTAGATCGTTCTTCTTCGTCAGATTTGGAAGGTTCTGGAGTTGGAAGTGGTGAAGAATAACCTAATCCCTGCTTCGATTTACTGTAATATTGTTGTGATTTTCCTTTTGGAACAGAAATATGATGGGGAGTTCGTCTCCCTTTGTCGCTATTGAGGCCTGTTCTGAAATCATAGCCCATTTTACGGATGATTGCTTTGGATTGTGGACTATAGCGACGTAATTGTAGTCTTCCTGTATCATCTCTATTATCATTATATAGCATGACTTTTTGTTCTTCCCTTTTATTAAAAAGTATGGGCCTTTCATCTTTCTTTTGAGACGGTACTAAGAAGTATGACTCTTGTATTGAATCCAATGATACTACATTTCGTAGAGATGATACGACTCCTCTTGTAAGTGGTTTAAAGCCATCTAGCATATCCAAATAACATTGAGTATAGTAAGAGACATCAATATACTGCAAAGGAGATGCTTTATTGATTTTTACACCATCATTTACAAAAGGACCTTTAGCCTTAGCAGGCTTAGTCAGATTGATGACAAGAGGGGGAGAAGAAGAGCGAATAGGAGGAGGGGGCTTTTTACGACGAAGGTCGATTACAAGCGGCTCAGAAGAGATAAGCTCCCTTTGTTCCTGACTATCACCAATAGGCTGCTTCTCGTGGGAAGTAAGATAGATAGTCAGTGGTTTGGAAGACTGAGGACAAGAAGTACGCCATTTGATAGGGATCACCAGAGTATCATTTGGTATACCTTTCTGTTCTTCATCTGTATCCATTTCCAGTACCACCTTCATGAATTCCTCCTTGTACATGCGAGAATCATTGCAGTATGCTTCAACTCCTTTGAAAGGATTCAGATCTGCAACCCCTTTCGGGACTTCTCCATTACCATTCACATATTTTAAACATTGGTGGAGAGTAGAAGGTACAATATTGTGTTCATAGAGGAATGGTCTTCCTAACAAAGCATTGTATGAGCCATGATTGTCAATTACATAAAAAGTTACCTTTGTACAAAGATTGCCAATTTAAAGTTTCAGACGTATCTTCCCCAAAGGTTCATTTCTTCCTTGATTGAACCCCAAGATGGTAGTGATAGTTGTAGAAAGATTATGTACTGGGATATTCAAAGCATCCAGCAATGACTTTGGCATGATACTAAGAGCAGACCCTGGGTCAATCAGAATACGATCAACTTTCATGGTATCCACATACCCCATGAAATAGAGAGGACGATCATGACGATTGTCTTCTAACAACATGTCATCTTGTGTAAAAGTAATATTGGGCATTAATTCAAATATACTATGACAATGTGCGCAGCTGACTGGCTCCTTTTCAGGCTTTTTGAGAAGAGTAAGACAAGCATCAGCCTGCATCAAAGCTTCACTTAACGTCTCTCGAGTTTCTTTTGAGAGACGTAAGAGTTCAAAGATTGACAATCTCGCTAGAGTATTGGCTAATTGAGCCAATATGTCAAAATTATATGGCTTTTTGAGTCCAAAAGATGAGGACTTCTTTAATGCTTTGTCAAAACGGACAGGTTGTTTTTCCTTGTCTACTGATGACGGTTTAGGAGGAGTTGGTTCAACCACCGGCAGAGATGTAGATGGTATAGTCTCAGCAGGAGAAAATGATATATGAGGAGTATCAGGAGATGGGACTGGATTCTCTTGAGTTTCGAGATATTCCCGAAGATAGGGTTTTCCAGATCTAGTGTCAATTAGAATTTCTTCTTCTGCTGCTGGTTTAAAGGATACCATGTTGCAGTTCTTGGATTTAGATTTGGAGTGCTTCTTTTGCTTAGAAGAGCAAGGAGTTTTAAAATCTGCTATCAGATCTGGGTGAATCCACATGATCTCTTCTCTGTCAGTTGATAGTGGAACAAGACCCTCATTTTAAGGATGTGGGAGATTCATGATCTCGAGAGTAGCCTTTGGAATGGGCACAACACCATCTTGCACAAGTTATGGTGAAAAGTCACCAAATTGTAGAGAAACAACATTAGCAGTCACTGTCTTCTCATCCTGTTGAAGAGTAATCGCTCCAGAGTTGACCATCTCCTGGATTTTGCCTTTGAGCACGTAGCATGCTCTGGTTGGATGCCCTATAAATATGTGATAAATACAGTATTTAGGGTGATTAGTTTTACCTACTTCTTCTGGCCGTTTTGCCTCCGACAATTGAAGCTTATTACATTTAATTAAGCAATCGAAGATGCTCAAAGTATCATCTTCATCAAAAGAATACTCATCTTTTAGACGAGGTGTTTTCTGCGGTGGCGTTGATGGAGTAGGTGCTGTCTGAGCAACATTAACAGCCAATGACTCCTTGCCCTTGAGATTGATGGCCAATATTTCTTTACCCTTGCGGTTATTCTAGCGATTATTACTCCCGGGTGTAGAATGTTCATCTTGGTTAGGATGAGTTATTTGAACTCCTAACTATTTGAACTTTTTGGTACTAACTTCTGCCGCCTTGGCATTCATAATGAAAGAAGGCCAATCCTGGAATTGTGTAGATCCCGTCCACATACTGATAATAGGCAACAAGTTTGATTTGCAGGTGTCTATTGTTACAGCAGATGGAGTTCCTAAAGGCATTTTAAGTGCCTCTCGGCAGAAACTTTCAATAAAACTCTCTGTGGATTCATTGTATATTTGTTTGATCTTAATGAGGGCAGACAACGTCATATCGTTGACTCCCTTATAAAACCGTTCCAAGAAATTTGTTTGAAACCAGCAAAAGAAGTTATGCAGCCATCTGGCAAACTACGATACCAGTCGTATGCTGCATCGGCTAAACAACCAACGAATACTCTGGTAAGGAGAGCATCATTTGGCTGTATTTGGTCAGTCATCAATTCAAAGTGATTGATGTACTGACTTGGAGAAGTGCTGCCGTCAAATAGTATAATGGTTGGAAGCTTGAAACAAAAACAACTACATCAACTAAAAATACAGAAAAGCATAAACTACGATCCTCAGCAACAGCAGCAAAGAGAAATCCATATCCATCATCGAGCTCGTGAAGGCCCACCGTCGTCGGATGGATCAGTGAATGAATGACGAGGGTCTACGAAAGCCGCATCCGGATCCAGGTAGTGGATAACCCAAGGGTCGTCGATACGGTATCCATCGCGAGCAGGGTCCCGCTCCATGGGAATAGGCATAGAAGGATGCCGGGACATAGAGTACCGAATATCGTGCAGTGAGTTGCTAATGGCACTCATCTGCAAGGTAGTCCGGTAGTCAAGCTGAGTCCAGCGATCATCCTCTAAGGTGAATCGATCGCGGAGCATAGTCTGGAGTGACTCAAGAGTAGCATGAGGATGATGAGGATCCTGTCCAAGAGGAGGGGCGTCGGGCTCATCGTCAGAGTTCTCAGACACAACAGGTAAGCCAACTGCTGCCTGAAGCCGTCGGCCTTAGAGAGGAAGGCAGGGGCAGGTAGGAACTGGCACTCATCAAGAGGTACACAAAAAGCACGAAAGAGCATAGAAAGATAAAGAGCATAAACCAAGGATCTTGGTTTCTTTCTAGCATTAATCATCCAGTCCATCATGGTACGTGGAAGATTAAAAGGAACATGAAAATGGAGGTGATACAAAGCAGAGATTTCAAAGTATATAACCTCATCGGTCGATCCTGCTTTGGGCAGAATCGTGTTAAAGACGATCCGATGAAGTTCATAAAAGTAAGGATTGAGAAACTTAGCGAGGAGCTTACGAGGACGTGTGTTAGGGGTACACAAGTCGTCCTTAAAGCTTTCTAGGGATGACCCATCGGGAAATAGAAACTTTTGAGCTTCAACAAGTTTTTCCCATAGTTTGGCTCCGGGAGTTCAAGGTGTTCGGCCAAGTCGAAATCATCAAAAGAAATATCAATGCCCGCAACCCGTGAGAATATATGTGTATCATTGTGAGTAAGGTTGCAGTAAAATATTTGTATGGCATTGAAATATATAACCGAATTGGTAGTGACAAGTGTTTGCAAAAACAAAAGTATAGAACTTTATTGATACAAACTGTAATAAAGATTACAAGAATTCTGGGAAAATTACAACTATAGGAATCCAATCTTGATGACGATTGCTTTATCCCTTGGACGATGTGAACTGTGAAGACGAAGCCTTTGAAGTTGAAAACAACTCTGGAAACTGAAGGCAAAAGCCTCTGAAGTTGAAGACAAAAGTCTCGGAAGAATGCAGCAGCACTTTGGCAAGAACTCCTGAACTCTCTGATTTCTGATCTCTGATCTTGATCCCCTTGAAATGAAGACTTGAAACTCTATTTATAGAGTTCTGAAAATAACTAACTTTCAGTTATTTTGGACTGTGCAGGATGATTTGCGCAACATTGGTTTGCGCAGCATTGATTTGCGCAGACAGTTACTGGATCGTGGGCCAACTATCATGGACACATGGCATCATTTGATAGAAATGTGCATGATCGTGCATAAACAGTTGCCATGTAATAAGCAATCGATGGCATGAATGCCACGTGTAACTTATCAGTTATATTGATGGAGTGCGCAGAGTTGAATTGCGCATACATGGTTTGCGCAGACTCAAACTGCGCAGGATTGGTTTGCGCTGCCAGCTGTCAGCCGCCCTCGAGCACTGTGCGGTGCAGGAAACGAACAGACTCCTTGTTATCCGTGCTGTCAGTTGTCAGAAAAGATTTGATTTGATTTGGTAATGATGACTTCTGCCACGTCAGTCTGCGCAGTTGGAAGTGTGCGCAAAGCAGTATGCGCAATCGGATTGCTGCACAATCTATTGTCTGCGCAATTCATCCAAATGATGGGTTTCTTGATTTCTTGACTTTGTTGATTGATGCAACTTGATTTTTTAGGACCTACAAGACCCCCTTCAAAGTTTTCGAAAGTTGATTTGATTCAAAGTTTCGAAATACTTTGAATTTTTGAATTTTGAATCAAGTTGCGCATGATGATGAGCTGTCTGCGCAAAGTGAAGTGCCCCCAAATTTTAGGCGCAATCCAAGGCAGCCGTTTCGTATTTCAAAGGCTATAAATAGCCGTCCTTTCATTTTCAATTCTTTACTTTACGATCTCGAAAAATCTCCTCTGAGCCCTTACTGTCTTCCAACTTCAACGACTTTGCCATGGCGCCCCGACGATCTAATGCTGCCGCCGTCGCTGCCGCGAAGGGAAAAGCTCCGGCCGAGTCATCTGACAGAGTTGCACGGTGAGCATCTCGACATGAGTCCGCGCACCCCTCTCTGATAGGTAGTTAAACCGATCGAAAACCCCTTTTTAGGGTGTTTCGACTTCCTTCGATCTTCGAAACTCATCTCTTTTTAGAGATGAGTTCAAATTGCGCCACCCTTTTTAGGGTTTTTGGTTGCATAAACAGTCAGTCTTCATTTTTATGAAGGCTGTAATCCTGCACAATCTATCGAATTGTGCTGACAGAAAATCAGCGCAATCGATTGATTTACGCTGGATGTAAGCGCAATCGATTGGTTTGCGCTGGATGTCAGCGCAATCGATTGGTTTGTGCACCCTGATGAGATACGCAAACTGATATTGCGCAATCTATGTCAGCGCAATCTGAGGATTGTGTACTCTACTGTTTTGTTTGTCTGAAAAATAGAGTCTTTGACTTGTACTGATCTTCATCTGTTTTTGATGCAGTTGAAACTAATGAAGATCCAAACTATGAACATTTTGTGGGAACCCTTTCAGAGTCTGAGTATAAAGAAGATCTGTCTCACGTTCATTATCCTCAGTACGATCTGCCGGCTTCTCGTCAGGCAATATTGATTTCTCAGGACAACGAAACTTTAATGTGTCTGATGAATGGACAGCCTCTGGAATCAGCAGATGCTGTTATCCACAAGAAACCCTTATTCTTGTTTGGTGACGCCTTTGAAAAAGTCTCCCAGCCTAGGCCAAGGATGGAGGAGATGGTAGTCCACCGGGAAGATAGATCATTCTTCATTCCTGACATTTCTCGCTGCCTCCCTTTGTCGCGGTATGCTCATGCGAGTTACCCAAGGAAGATGGAGTGGAACATCACCCTTCTCCAGGATGCTCGTGCAGGGAAGATCTTTGTAAAGAAGGTTAACGGGAAAGATATGTTTTACAGCTCTTCTGACAGATACAGTGTTATGTTGAGAGGTTTGAGACCCGGCTGCATTCCACCGGAGAACTCCTCTATGCTGATGCCCGTCAGAACCCCTATATTCGCAAATGAATTTGCGAAGGAAGAAGGAAAATACCCTGAACAGGATATCCGAATGACTGGATTAGTGAATCCAGATTACAAGCGATGGAATTGTATTGCAAATTGGGTTCTGACAGCCTTCCAAGACAAACTCCGACAGATTAACCTGTTTCAAGCAGTGCATGCCACTGTATACGGCTTTGCTCCTAACCCTCATATGTTTTTGGCCTTGGCTGAGCGATACAATTACAGGACAGGAACCTTCATGACCCCGAGTGGAGAGATGGGGTTTGCACTCCACAAGATGAAGTACATCTCATACTTGCCCATGGCGGATGCTCCGTATGAGGAGTTTGTTCCCACAAATGACAAGTTGGAGAAACTCAGAAAAGAAAATGTAGAAATGGTAGCAGTGTTTGAGGAACTGCTATGCCATTACAAGATTTGCTCTTTGTACTATAAGAGTGCTACGGCCAACACTTGCTATTCTTCGAAGTGGCTGCCATACTTGTTCTTAAATCATATTGAAGGGAAGAAAACCAAGGAAAATGACAAATGTTACCCTAATTTTTTCAAACCCTTAAGTAACACGGAAGTCATGAAGATGATGGAAGAAAGTAAACATTATGATAAGGAAATGAAGGATGATTATCAATGTCCACCTTTAAAGAAAGGAGACATTTTGGAGAGTTTTTTGAGAATGGGTTACAGACCCATGTCCAAAGAAGCCCAGTTAGCAGGGTTTCTGACACACTGGCTCAGACGATTCGTGGTCCCGGGATCTAGTGCAGTGGACCGTTTCCATCGCGGTGTACTTTTTGCTGCCGTCAAGCTAGTCTTCGGTTATAAGGTTGACTTATTATCAGCAATGACCTGCAGATTGAATGCGAGTCTTCGTTTGTATGTCGACTTGATGTTGAAGGCAAAGGGAGAGAAAGAATTCCCCCGTCTCGAACTGCCGTACACTTATCTCTTTGGATGGTTACTCCTCCACTATCTAACTTTAATGGACCCTGGTATGGGACCAGTAGATGGCAGCTTCTTGCACAGATATTCTTAGGGTAAATGGAAGTACACCTCTCTGAGTGAGTGCAGATTTGTTTTAAATTTGAACAGAGGATGGAACTTCTGTTACGCCCCTCTCCCTGCCGGTCATGACCAGATGCCACCAAACATGGTAGATTCAAAGCTGCAGCCCTTAAATCGTGTGGCCTTTGAATGGTTGAAGACAATTCGACCATCTCATTTAGTATACCGCTTTGAAGAAGAATGCTTTTTGGAACCATACCTCCCTAGCCGGTTTGCCCGGCAGTTTGGATATGACCAATTCCATGTAGGGAATGCAATCACCTGCCTTCAGGGCAAGGGTTTCTTGATTGACGGGGCCCGAGCTTGGGCCTACTACAATGCCCGTGACACAAAGGCTACCTTCTCGATGCCACCAAAGAGCACTCCTCAAGGGCCTCGGATGCTCTTCACATACTCGGTATTTTACACATCTGCAAATACTTTTGCCGAGAACTTTAATCTCGCCGATAGTTTTGCTTCTGCGACAAGATTGAGGAAATGGAGGATAGCTTTATCAATCCCTGCCAATGATGAGGCGAACGAGCCGGCGGATGCACCTCTAGAAACTTCGAGAGAAATGATGTTCCAACAAGAGGTAAACGCAGCAATGCGTATCTCTCTGAGAGTGGGAAAGTCTCCTGCCAAGAAAAGAAGAAGAGAGGAGCCTCCTGCTCCTGCAGCAAAGAAGAAATTGGTCTTGGAGCATTCTTCTGATAAAGTTACTACAAGATCCCAATCTCGGCAGCTAGCCGAGACAAATCAGGAAGCTGCTACTACACCAACTTCTGTACAGAAACAAACAGCACCAATAGATGTAGAGAGTCCTGATAGACCTCTACATAGAAAGAAGAAGAAGAAGTTGGTCACCAGAAGAAATTTAGAAGCCTCTTCTTCCAAACAACTCCTAACTTCAGTAGATGCTGCAGCAGGACTTATAATGCCATCTCCCACACCTGTTTCTGAATCAGGGAGTAAAACCCTTGAAGAGACTGAACAGAGGGGAGATCTTGACCCCAGAACTGAAGTTGAAACACTCAGAGAAAATATCATTGAAGAGGAGCTAAATATTACACGACCTCTTTCACCTGTCGCGGAGACGACTCAGCTTCCTCCTACTCCTAAGACTCTTCATGAAGAAGAAGAGCGTGAAATGATCGGAGCTTTAGAAGATTGTTATAGCCTGCAGGAGGATCAAACCGCAACTGACAGTGGGAATGCAGTCCAAGAAGAAGAAGAAGATAAGGATGAAGAAAGCTCTTCGTCTGGAAATGTTGATGAGTATATACAGAATCCTGAAGGGGACAACGAAGAACACATATCTCTTGATACCGCCGATGATGCTTCGGATCCTAAAAAGGATATTGAAGTAGAGGCGTCCGTAGAAAAGATTGTTAACCCTGATGAAGACGTCGAGATAGAAATATCTCCTGAAGAAGCGGCTGGTGAAGATGTCCAGCAAGAGAATCCCGCCACCGAACCCCAAGGTATAAAACGAGATTTAACAATCTTCTTTCTTTAAAATAGATTGATATCTAATATCTTCATTTGTAGTTCTTGCAGATCTTGATACTCTACCAACACCTCCGATGGACCTGGCTATGGTGCCTATTCCGACGGTGGTTGTTAGTAGTAGCCATCACTTATCTTGCGGTTCTGAAGCGGGTAGCAGCCAAGCTGTCGTAATTGAAGCTACTTCCGTTCAACGGAAGTCTATTCCAGCAGGAGATACAGTTGTTGTTAGATCAAATCAAGGTAAGACTGTTTTTATTTGATCTTTTTGTTTATTGGCAAATTAGTAAAGTAATAATTTTACTTTTTGCAGAAGAACAAACAGGAGGAGCAGCTAGCTCCACTCTGGCTCCTTTGTTTAAAGAGCTCATCATTCAGCAGCAAAGGATTGAGCAACCGACTACCCCATCCTCAACAGGGGTAGCTTCGACTCCTGGAACTATAGCCATCAATCAGCAAGTTGTACAATCATTTACCAAATGCTTTTTTGAATCGTTGGGATCTCTTGCTCATAAGATGATAGAGAAGGAAGGAGCTGACTTTATTATGGTTAGGAAGCCAACTTCTTTTTTAATAAGAGCCATAAGGGATCAAGGAGATGAGGCTCAAGCCATTCTTCTTGAACATATATTGGATGAGTTGGAAGTATCCATAAAGAAATATAAGGAGCTCAAGAGGAAGAATATAGACTCTCTGGTGCAAGCCAAATATGAGCGACTAGTCCAAGAAGCTGATATTGAAAGGATAAACCTTCAGAACCTTTTAGAAGCTCATTCTGCAAAGTCAGCTGAATTCAACTCAAAGATAGAATCAGTTACTTTGCCAGCTGAGAACAAAGGACAGAGGCTTACTGGATTGAAAGCGGAAATTATTCGCCTTCAGAAGGAATTTGAAGAAGAAACTGCCAATCAATGACTTATGATTGAATAACTCAATGCCCTAATTCAGGAGAAAAATGAGTATGAAGAGACTCATAGTGCTGAAATTACCCGCAGGACAATAGATATGCCTGTTTTTGATGAAGAAAAAGGGATGGAAGAAGCAAGAATGAGAGTAACAACTAGTCACGAAGAAGAGTTGCAGACCTTGAAGCAACAGATCAACAATTTGATTGTTCCTCCCTCTTAATTGAAACTCTTTTGTATCTTTGTTTTTGTTGCTGTGGAAGCATTTTTGTACTGTCTTATATTCTGATTAAATAAAAGACATTTTGTTGTGATTCCATTATTTATTGCTTATTTTATTCAGATATAAATAATAGAGATAGAAAATATATTCAGAGGTGCAAGACATGATATATTTCTTGATGATTTTATAGAAAATAATTATATTCATTATATCTACTCAGAGGTAATAAGGACGTGGCAGAATATATTGAGTATAATTATTTCGATTTGACAACTTAATAAAAAACGACAAGTTGCTGATGTAAATAATGAACGATGACAAATCGTCAATGTTTGTGAGATGAATGAACGGGAAGACCGTCAAATAATAGATGACAATGAACGGGTGAACCGTCAAGTGGTGATTAATGAATGGATGAACCGTTAAATGGAAATGAACGGATAACTCATCAGGTGATGATGAATGAACGGGTGAACCGTCGGGTAGTAATGAACGGATGAATCGTCGGATGAATGTGATAAATGAATGGATAACTCATCAGGTGATGATGAATGAACGGGTGAACCGTCGGGTAGTAATGAACGGATGAATCGTCGGATGAATGTGATAAATGAACGGATGAACCGTCGTTTCATTATTTTGAGGAACTTCTGTCTATAAATATAGCAGAACTCTGACAGGAATAAACACTTCTGCTCTTCAACATAAAAATGTCATCCGGAGAAGCATCAAAGAAAGCCGAAATCGCCTCGAAGGTTGAGAAGGGCACTGAAGAACGCCCTGCCGATCCAATCCAGCCGAAGGAGGCAAAAGCGGGCGAAGGTCCGTCTGCACCTCAGCCACCACGAGACATTTTGGACTTCCTGCTCGAACCAGGAAAGACTAAAGAAGAAGAAGCCATGAGGATGGCCGCCTGCAAGTTTCTTGTAGGATCTAGCAAGGAGGTTCTCGGCTCTTTTGCTGACCGTATTTTTGAGAAGGATGGCACTGGCCCTCGTCCCAATGTAGAAAAAAATGATAGTGACCTTTGATATGTACTATCATATAATGAAATAAAATTTGAATTTTATTTATGAACTTGATTCTGTCTGATAATTTACAAATATTTACATTTATACATAATACTTCTTTAAGAATTTGCCATTGATAGGCATCATAGCAACTCGACCATCAAGTTCTGAAAGTTGATAAGCTCCGTTTGAGAAGACTTTACTCACAACATAGGGACCTTCCCATTTCGCATCAAATTTCCCTTTGCTCATATGAGTCATAGTCATAGGACGTCTGACCGTTAGAACAAGTTCTCCTTGCTGAAAGGCTCTGACCTTCACTTTACGATTAAATGTCTTTGAGATACGGGCTTGGTATAACTCAATATGCTGTTGAGCCATTAACCGCTTTTCATCCAATGCTTCCAACTCTTGGAGTCGAAGAAGGTCATTATTTTCTGTGGTAAGCTCATTGGCAATAGCAATCCTTAAAGAAGGAATTTGTAACTCCAAAGGAAGGACAGCTTCACAGCCATACACCAAAGAGAAAGGTGTAAAGCCTGTGGGATTGTGGACTGTAGTTCGATAGGCCCAAAGACATTCGCCAAGTTTCTCGCTCCAATTTCGTTTGTTAGTGGATACAAACTTCTTAAGGAGCTTAATAATGGTTTTGTTAAAGGCTTCAGCTAAACCATTAGCGGCAGGATTATACGCCGTCGAAGCAACATTGTTAATCCGATGATCATCGCAGAATCTAGTGAACTTCTGACTAATGAATTGAGGTCCATTGTCATGAATGATTTTGCGAGGTACACCGAATCTATAGATGACATGGTGTTTAACGAAATTGATGACACTGCTAGTCTTGACTTCAGCCAGAGGTATAGCTTCGGCCCACTTGGAGAAGTAATCGGTTATCGCCAATATGAACCGATGTCCTCTAGAAGAAGGAGGATTAATAGGACCTATGATGTCCATACCCCAAGCTTCAAAAGACCATGAAGCAGCAGTCGGGTGTAAGAATTCCGAGGGTTGATGAATGAAGTCTGCATGGATTTGACAAGCACGACATTTTCTTGCATATTCAATGGCATCTGATACCATAGAGGGCCAATAATAACCCATACGTCTAATGCGATCCTGTAATTTAGGACCAGGTTGATGTGCTCCACAGACGCCATCATGAGCTTCACGTAACACTTGTTTGGCTTCATCACCAGCTAAACAGCGTAGAAGAAGACCATCATAAGTTCGCCGATAGAGTGCTTTGGTGGTTTGATTGTAGTAAAATCGTAGAGATCGATGTCGAACGCTTGTAGCCTCCTTAGGATCTTCAGGGAGTATATCATGTAATACGAAATCGATAAAAGGAGTTCTCCAATCGTCATCAATAACTTCGACTTCAGCAAGATTGCTAAATTCAATATTACGATTGTTCTCAATACAGAACAGTTCTCGGTTAGAAATAACCACCACCTGATGTCTTTTGACAGAGATGGCTAAGACAGCTGCAAGATTGGCCAAAGCATCGGCTTCAGTATTGCAAGCTCGTCGAACATAGTCAATGAAGAAGGCTTTGAATTATGTAGCTATATTGATTGCCGCTTCATGATAAGGCACCAGGTCTTGATGTCGGACTTCATAGGTTCCTCTAACCTGGTTTACAACTAATTTAGAATCACCATAGACTTCCAGATATTCAACATTCAGTTGTTTAGCTAGCTGAAGGCCGACAAGTAAGGCATTGTACTCTGCCACATTGTTGGAGCAAGGTTCATCTAAAGAGTAGGCTCTTTGGATAGTTAATCCGTCTGGAGAAACGAGAACAACTCCAACACCTGCCACTATAGCACCATTTGGTCCAATTCTTGATGCACCATCAAAGAATAAACGCCAGATTGGAAACTCTTCGGAGATCA
The DNA here is from genome assembly GCA_029216955.1 of Iris pallida. Taxonomy (NCBI): domain Eukaryota; kingdom Viridiplantae; phylum Streptophyta; class Magnoliopsida; order Asparagales; family Iridaceae; genus Iris; species Iris pallida. Next base: position 57,685 of record JANAVB010031450.1, read on the forward strand.
TGTTGACTTCGAACGTCTCGTCAGGAATTTCGTCATAGAGTTTAGATATTTCAGGTACAGGATGAGCTGTTAAGAAATCCGCCAGCGCTTGACCTTTGACAGACTTTTGTGGAACATACACCATGTCATATTGAGCTAGCAGGATTGCCCATATAGCCAACCGAGAATTAAGTGTACTTGGTTTCTTCATGAGTACCCGAAGAGGGTTAACTCGAGATATAACATGAATAGTTTGACCAATGATATAATGCCTCGTCTTTTGCACAGCAAACATGAGAGCCAAGCATTCTTTCTCGACAGGACTATAACGGTGTTCAGCACCAATCATAGTCCGGCTAAGATAGTAGATAGCTTGTTCATGGCCTTCTTTGTTCTTTTGGGCAAGTAAAGCATCCAATGAATGGTCCATAGCATGGACATACATCAAGAATGGAATGCCAGAGATAGGTGGCACCAAAACTGGTGGGTTCATAAGATATTGTTTGATATCGTCGAATGCTCGTTGACATTCTTCAGTCCAAACAAAAGGTACACCCTTCTTCATTAGTTGAGTGAATGGTCTGCAGCATCCAGACAAGTTCGAAATGAATCGCCTGATGTACGCAAGTCGGCCTTGGAATCCTCGTAGCTCTTTTAGGTTGCGTAGAGGACGCATCTCTTGGATGGCTTTGATCTTCTCGGGATCCACGTGTATACCCTTAGAGGTAATTAATGACGAAGCCGAGAAACTTGCCACTAGAGACACCCAAGAATGACTTGGTGGAGTTCATCTTGAGTTGATGTTGACGCATGAGATTGAAGATAGTTCTTAGGTCTTGAAGGTGATCTTCCTTTAGACGACTTTTGACAGCAATATCGTCAACATAGCATTCAACAGTTTTGCGAAGATGATTTTTGAAAATAGTACTCATAGCACGTTGGTAAGTTGCACCAGCGTTTTTAAGACCAAATGGCATCACTGTATAACAATAAACACCACGAGGAGTGCGGAAAGATGTATGCTTTTCATCTTCAGGATGCATTTTGATCTGATTATACCCAGAAAATCCATCCATAAAAGATATCCTTTCGAACCCACAAGTATTGTCAATCATGACGTCTGTGATAGGAAGAGGAAATTCATCTTTTGGACATGCTTCATTGAGATCTCGGAAGTCGATGCAGACTCAAACTTTTCCAGTTTTCTTCAGAACTGGGATGACATTGGCTACCCAATCAGTATGCTGCTCTTCTCGAATAAAGCCACAAGCGATGAGCTTCTTGACTTCATCATCAATTGCGTCCATCATTTCAGGCTTAAATCGCCTTTGTTGCTGTTTGACTGGTTTAGCATTAGGAAGAATGTTCAGTTTATGAGTAGCAATCTTAGGATCTAAACCTGGCATGTCTTCATAACTCCAGGCAAAGACGTCGATATATTCTTTAATAAGAAGAATCAACTCTTGTTTGTCTGCTTCTGGAAGATTCTTGCTAATAAAAATTGGCCGAGGTGAATCTCTTTCTCCTACATCAATTTGAAGTAGTTGATCTTCAGTAGGAGGTTCACGTTGTTCAAATCGAAGTACCCATTGGTTATCCATATGTTGAGCCCAAGGATCTGTTTCCGGACTTTCTTCAACATCTTCATCACAACCTTCTGGTAGTTCAACAGAGACCATGTTAGAAGATACAATTATACGATGGACTTCACCGATACTGGTATCGGAATCCCATGATCTGGAATCGGAAGAGTTAGAACGTTCTTCACTATCTGATTCAGAAGCTGCTGGGGATAACAGTAGAGGAGAAGTATATCCGAGACCTTTCTTGGTCCTGTCATAATACATTTGTGATTTTTCGTTTGGAACTGTTGTACGAATGGGAGTTCGTCTACCTTTACCATAGTTAAGGCCGCTCTTAAAGTCGTAACCCATCTTTCGGAGGATGTCTTTTGATTGTTGACTATAACGATGGAACTGAAGACGTCCCGTATCGTTAACTTTGCTATCATCCGTATAGTTAATCTTTGTTTCCGGTCTTTTATATAAAAATGCTGGACTTTCACCTTTCTTCAAAGAAGGATGAATACGGTAAGAATCATCTGGATCTTCAAGCGAGACTTCTGTCTGAAGAGATTGTACGACTCCCAGTATAATTGATTGGAAGCTATCTAACATATCCAGATAACTTTTAGTATAATAAATAACATCAATATACTGGAAAGTAGGTGCTTTTTCATTTATTTGTACATCAGTATTTACAACAGGACCTTTAACCTTAGCAGATTTGGTCAAATTGATTACAAGAGGGGGAGAAGAAGAACGTGGAGGAGGCTTATTACGACGGAGGTCGATAACAAGTGGCTCAGAAGAGGTGAGCTCCCTTTTTTCCTTGTTGCGATTTAGATCAACAACAAGTGGCTCAGAAGGAATGAGCTGTTTTTTGTCTTTGTTACGACGTAAGTCGATAACAAGTGGCTCAGAAGAGGTGAGCTTCCTTTGATTTTCATCAGCATCAACTGATTTCTTTTGAACTGGTAAGTGAATAACCGGTGGCTTGGAAGATTGAGGATGAGAAACTCGCCCCTTAACAGGTATGATAATAGTGTCTTGAGGTACTGCTTTTTGATCTTCTTCAGTATCCATAGCCAATACTACCTTCATAAATTCATCCTTGTACATACGAGCATCGTTGCAATAAGCTTCAACACCCTTGAAAGGATAAAGATCCGCAACTTCCTTATGAACTTGTCCTTTGTCATCAACGTATTTAAAGCATTGATGAAGAGTTGATGGAACGACATTGTGTTCATGGAGGAATGGCCTTCCCAGGAGAGCATTATAAGAACAACCATGATTGTCAATGATATAAAAGGTCACCTTTGTGCGAAGATTGCCTATTTGGAGTTTTAGGCGGATCTTGCCCAAAGGTTCACTCTTTTCTTGATTAAATCCCAGAATAGTAGTTATCGTGGTTGAAAGACTATGCACTGGTATTTTCAATGCATCTAGCATTGTCTTTGGCATAATACTAAGTGCAGACCCTGGATCTATCAGGATACGATCAACCTTCATTGAATCTACATATCCTGTATAATAAAGAGGACGATCATGTCTATTATCTTCCATTAGCATATCATCCTGAGTAAAGGTAATATTTGGGATCAGTTCCAAGACACTATGACTGTGATGACAAGAGACTGATTCTGATTCTGGCTTCTTGAGAAGAGTTAAGCAAGTTTCAGCCTGCATCAGAGCTTCACTTAGAGTTTCTCGTGTCTCTTTGGAAAGATGCAAGAGTTCAAAGATTGACAGCCTAGCTGGTGTATTGGCTAATTGAGCCAATATATCAAAGTTGTAAGGCTTCTCAAGCCCAGTAGGAGATAACTTCTTTAGAGGTTTGTCAAATCGAACTTGTTGCTTGCCTTTATCAGCCGTTGTTGGCTTAGGAGGAATTGATACTACAACTGGTGAAGATGTAGAAGGGACCTCTTCAGCAGATGCAGGTTGTGCCGGAATAGGTTCGGAAGAAGAAGCAGGATCCATTTGACCTTCAGAATGATCTTTCAAATAAGCTTTTCCTGATCTGGTGCCTAACAGAATCTCTTCGTCAACAATGGGATCAAAAGATACCATGTTGCAGATTTTGGTTTTGCCTTTAGAACGAGTTTTCTTCTTGGAAGATATCTCAAATTCTGGAGCAAGATCAGGATGGATCCACATAATTTCACCGTTGTCAAGAGACAAGGGAATAAGACCTTCATTGGATGGAAGCGGGAGATTCTCAATCTCAAGGGTTTCTTTAGGAATTGGAATGACACCATGCTGTATCATCTGCGGAGGGAAATCTCCAAATTGGACTGAAACCATATTTGCCGTAACAGTCTTCTCATCTTATTGCAAAGTGACTACACCTGCATTAACAAGCTCTTGAATCTTACCTTTGAGCACATAGCATGCTCGAGTAGGATGTCCAATGAATCGGTGATAGACACAATACTTGGGATGATCAGTCTTATTGACTTCATCAGGTTTCTTTGGATCAGGGAGTTGAATTTTGTTGCTTTTGAGTAAACACTCAAAGATACTTGCAGTGTCATTTTCGTCAAAGAAATATTCTACCTTCGAACGAGGTTCCCTTGGTGGAGGTACAGAAGGAGTAGGAGTAGATATAGGTGGGGCCACATTGACAGCCAAAGATTCTTTATTTTTGTTCAAGTTAATATTTAAAGTCTCTTTCGCTTTGCGATTATTCTGGCGATTGCCACCACCTGAATTCTGATGCTCATCGCGATCAGGGTTAGACATTTGTACCCCCAATTGTTTGAACTTATCGGCACTTACTTCAGCGGCTTTGGCATTGACGATGAATGAGGGCCAATCTTGGAATTGGGTAGATCCCGTCCACATACTGATAATAGGTAAAAGATTTGCCTTACAAATATCAATAGTGACAGCAGCTGGAGTCCCTGGAGGCATTTTCAAAGCTTCACGGCGGAACCCTTCAATAAAGCTCTCAGCAGTTTCATTATGTTTTTGTTTGATTTTATTGAGAGCTGACATCGTCATATCATTAAATCCTTCATAGAACCGTTCCAGAAAGATTTGTTTGAGACCTGAAAAATAAGTAATGCAACCATCGGGGAAACTTCTGTACCATTCGTATGCTACGCCGGCTAAACAACCGACAAACACTCTGGTAAGAAGAGCGTCATTTGGCTGAAGTTGAACAGTCATTACCTCAAAATGATTGATGAATTGACTCGGGGAAGTACTGCCATCGAACAGAGAGATTGTAGGGATTTTGTACTTTGGGGGAAATGGGACGTCCTTCCATTCAACCGGATAGGGCTGTTTAATTCCCAACCTTTGTAGATTGTCTTTCTCTTTAAATGCTTCAAACTGGGTTCGTAAGAGTTTGACAGCTTCATTGGCATCTTCTGATGAAGAAGAAGGAGCAGGTTGAGTTGTAGTGGTAGGAGGAGGAACGGCGTTGTAAGCACTACCCCCAGCTCCTGAATGGCTAGGCGTAGTTTGTACTTGCACTTGTACAGGAGGTATTTGAGGAGGCACTACCCCCAGCCCAGTATTGGCAGGTATTGAAGACGCTATGATCTCTGGAATAGTAATAGGTGCAGTTGGTGGTGTAACATGCTGTGCTACAATGATGGAATGCATACTAGCAACCATCTCAGCCATAGTTTTTAATTTGTCTTCGAGTGCAGCAATTCACTGTTCTTGATTTGCGGAGGTTGAAGCATCTGGATCATCGGTGACAACATAAGCCGTCACTTCTCTTGGCACAGTGGAAGATACTGTTTGTTCAGAACTTTCACTGTATGCATCATAATCAGAAAACGAATCATCTCCTGACTGGGAAACAGGGAGATGACTTGAAGGATTTTGAGGAAGATTCCTTTGACCGATTGTATCTCAGCTTCGAGAATGGGTATGTTGAAATACTCCTTCAGAAGATTCTTGAAGTAATTCCAAATACTGTTGGCTTGGCTTGCGGAGTCTACCATGCTTAGAGCATCTTTTACCCCCAGTGTCTCGGGAAGTCATGTTAATAGAAGCATACAAAACTTCGTCTTCTTCTGACATAGGTTCAGAATTAGCAAAAGTTAAACGATCGAAGACAGATCGTTTTATCGTTTGACAACAGCATTGGATGATGACTTTATGATTACAGTGATGATCAGATGGTTGAGGAGATATTGAGACATTATCCTATTTTTGTCTTAAATGTTCTCGAAGATCAACAACAGGACGAGGAAAGTTCTGAGGGATCTGTTCTTTGATAACATTTGGAACATGATTCCGATTCTTCAAATGTTTAGTCCCTTGAGTATATAGGGAAGTACTCACTTCATTGGCATAAGTGTCAGGATTTTTGACCTTGGAGATTTGTTTCTGATGATGTTTGACCTTCGGCATTGGCTGTTTGCGTTTTACCGAAGTGGGTCGATTAAGATAAGTTCTGAGGTCAGCAAATTCACCCCCAGGAGTTTCTGTTTGAGACACTAATAGTTTTCCCTGTCTGGAACGACAAATTTGGAGAGTCGGGAGGTCCTGGAATTCTGCTATCGGAGTAGGCAGAATACCTCTTTGATTAGTACAAGTACTCTTGTTATAAAGGAAAGAAGAATCCTTGTTTGCCAGAGTTCTTGAATTGATTGGAGCCGAGACACATTGAGATGGATCTTCTTCAGTAAAGACTGAAGAAGACTGAGAAAAGACTAAAGGGCCTTTTCCTTTGTTTTGAGATGAAGGGTAAGCTAAAGAGCGTTTCCCTCTGTTATATTCCAAGCCATGAGACAAGGAAGTTTGAGAAAAGACCAATGGACCTTTCCCTTTGCTTTGAAGAGAAGGAGGAATAGTCAAAGGACTACCCTCAATGGATTGCGCAGGGGCAATAGGGTGTTTGGGAAGAGGAGTAGAATCTCTTCTTTTATTGTGAGAAGAAGGAAATTTAGCCAAAAGGCTATTTTTCTTGGATTGCGCAGACTTGGTTTGCGCATGGGTGGAAGGTGCACTAGTCATTTGTGCATTAGAAGCTTTGGTAGGAAGTGCATCAGGAGTTCTTGTCTTAGAGTGCTTGGGATGCACCTTAGTTACAAGAGTGCTATTTTGCGCAGGAAAAGCCACTGCCAATTGCGCCAGAGTCATAGGAGTATTCTGTTTTGACAAAGCAGCATATGAAGTAGCCTGTGCAACAGTTGCAACAGATTGCGCAGCCTTGACTGCAACAGATTGTGCAGCAGTTGCTGAGACAGACTGTGCAACAGTTGGCACAGCAGTTTGTGCAGCAGTCTGACTAGCAGATTGTGCAATAGTTGGTACAGCATCCTTGGTGGCAAAAATACCAGATTGTGCAGACTTGGAGACCCAAACTGAGCGCACTTTGCTCTTGGCAGAAGTGGCTACAGTACGGGGAGTGGTCTTGGAGTTGAGCATCGCCTCGTAGGCTGTCTGGTTGACCTTCACAACCAGCGTCTTCTGCGTCTTCCCGATAGACGCTACGTCACATTGAGTTGCTACTTCCTCGTCGGAGGAGAAAGTTGTCCCCAGCAGAGTCGCCATTTTGTTTGCAAAAACAAAAGTATAGAACTTTATTGATACAAACTGTAATAAAGATTACAAAAATTCTGGGAAAATTACAACTATAGGAATCCAATCTTGATGACGATTGCTTTATCCCTTGGACGATGTGAACTGTGAAGACGAAGCCTTTGAAGTTGAAAACAACTCTGGAAACTGAAGGCAAAAGCCTCTGAAGTTGAAGACAAAAGTCTCGGAAGAATGCAGCAGCACTTTAGCAAGAACTCCTGAACTCTCTGATTTCTGATCTCTGATCTTGATCCCCTTGAAATGAAGACTTGAAACTCTATTTATAGAGTTCTGAAAATAACTAACTTTCAGTTATTTTGGACTGTGCAGGATGATTTGCGCAGCATTGATTTGCGCAGACAGTTACTGGATCGTGGGCCAACTATCATGGACACATGGCATCATTTAATAGAAATGCGCATGATCGTGCATAAACAGTTGCCACGTAATGAGCAATCGATGGCATGAATGCCACGTGTAACTTATCAGTTATATTGATGGAGTGCGCAGAGTTGAATTGCGCATACATGGTTTGCGCAGACTCAAACTGCACAGGATTGGTTTGCGCTGCCAGCTGTCAGCCGCCCTCGAGCACTGTGCGGCGCAGGAAACGAACAGACTCCTTGTTATCTGCGCTGTCAGTTGTCAGAAAAGATTTGATTTGATTTGGTAATGATGACTTCTGCCACGTCAGTCTGCGCAGTTGGAAGTGTGCGCAAAGCAGTATGCGCAATCGGATTGCTGCGCAATCTATTGTCTGCGCAATTCATCCAAATGATGGGTTTCTTGATTTCTTGACTTTGTTGATTGATGCAACTTGATTTTTTAGGACCTACAACAAGTTCATCAAGACAAAGATCATGAAAAAGTGAATCATATTGAGAAAATGTAGTAAAATTTATAGGATGACCTGCATACACCGGACGTGACCAAAAATCACTAAACCATTCATGGGAAGCATCAAGTGATACAAATATCCGGTCATCATACGTGTTGGGGTCGAGTGGACGAGGTGGGTTGAACAACCGGTGAATGGGTTGTTGATTGGGTTGTTCAACGGGTGGTTAAACACGAGGAGGAGCATTCGAAGAGGACGCACCCTCGGTTCGAAGTCTCTTTCCCCTATTGAACAACTTGGGAGCCATGAAATAATAAAGAAAGTTGAGAAATTGTAGATGGAGAGAAGTGTGGAAATATACCTCAATTTGATGATAAAAGATGAAGGAGAATGGTGAGAGAATCCTTCTCCTTGAGTTTTGAGAAGAATTATGCTCTAGGAAGGAAGAACTAGGGTTAGGGTTTGGAGAAAAATTGTTTGGAGAAGTTAGGAAGGTGGCAATGGAGGAAAGATGAGAGGGGAACCCAGTTTTTAGTGTAGGGGTTCGAATGGTCAGAGCAAATATGGACCATTGGATCATAATCTGATCAGCGGCTGAGGCTGCTTTCGGTTCTGGAACAGCCAGACCGAATACGGCCCGAACTCTGGATAAGGCAGAGTTCGGCCCAAATTCTGGTTTATGTTACCAGAACAGAAATCAGGCTAGAGAAGAAATTTAATCAAGTAAGAGAGACAAAAATAATAAGTAGATAAAAAATATAAAAAGTAGACCATGTAATGTACAAAGATATATACAAAAAAAAAATGTACAAAGATATATACACGGATGCAAGATATAAAAAGAGAAAACCAAGTAGCGAATAACAAAAAAAAATACAACGCTGAATCAAAGTGAAGTTTAAAATTTTGAATTTTTGCATGTGATAAATAAAAGTAGACCATATAATAAACAAGGAAATATGTCCCAATTCAATATTTTGAAGCTGTCATGGGGTAGCTGCAGGGGCCGGATCCCAGCTAGCGGTAGTCCTGAGGACTAGTGCACCGTGTCGCTTAGGCTTTTACGCCTTGTTGTCAGAAGGACCCTTTCGGCTTGTACCCATGGCAAGTTCATCATAAAGAATCAAGACATAATCGATATTTACGCAGGTTACTTTAATGAATAATAGCTTCATCCAAAATTCCTAGTTCACGACAAAGAAAGTTAAAATGCTCTTCGGATAGAGGTTTGGTAAAGAAATCTGCTAGCTGATGATCGGTGCCAATAAATTCTAAGTTAATAGTGCCATTTTGCTGATGATCATGCAAAAAGTGGTGACGTATTTCAATGTGCTTCGTGCGTGAGTAACATATGGGGTTCTTAGTGAGATTTATAGCACTAGTGTTGTCACAAAATATAGGAATGTGCATAAACGATAAGTTATAGTCTTCAAGGGTTTGCTTCATCCACAGAATTTGTGCACAACAACGACCAGCTGCAATATATTCAGCTTCTGTTTTGGATAGTGCGACAGAATTTTGCTTCTTGCTAAACCAAGAGACTATAGCCTTTCCTAATAAATGACATGTGCCGCTCGTACTTTTACGGTCGACCTTGCATCCGGCAAAATCAGCATCAGAGTAACCAATGAGGTCAAATGATATTGACTTGGGATACCATAGGCCTACTGTAACCGTACCCTTAAGGTATCGAAAGATACGTTTAACAGCAGTCATGTGTGATTCCTTAGGATTAGCTTGATATCTAGCACACAGGCAAACGCTAAACATAATATCAGGGCGACTAGCAGTTAAATAAAGTAGACTGCCTATCATACCTCGATACTTACGTTGATCCACAGGTTTGCCGCTTTTATCTGGTTCTAGTTTAGTTGTAGTAGCCATTGGAGTGTTGATTATTTTGACATTGTCAAGCTCGAATTTTTTCAGCATGTCCTTTGTATACTTAGACTGACAGATAAAAGTTGTATTTGACGTTTGTTTGACTTGCAGTCGAAGAAAGTAATTGAGCTCCCCCATCATGCTCATCTCAAACTCGGTCTACATACACTTGGCAAAATCTTGACAGAAGGTTTCATCAGTAGAACCAAATATAATATCATCCACGTAAATTTATACAAAGAGAATAGTATCTTTGAAAGATTTTATAAAAAGTGTAGTGTCAACTTTCCCTTTTGAAAAATCTTTTTCAAGCAAAAAATTGCTTAGCCGTTCATACCAAGCTCTAGAGGCTTGTTTGAGGCCATATAGCGCTTTCTTGAGCTTGAAAACATGGTCGCGAAATTTGTGATTCTCAAAACCAGGGGGTTGTTTTACAAAAACTTCTTCCATAATAAATCCATTCAAGAAAGCACTTTTAACATCTATTTGAAATAATTTGAAATTTTGAAAGTTAGTAAATGCGCAAAGCATCCGTATGGATTCTAATCTCGCAACAGAAGCATACGTCTCATCGTAGTTGATACCTTCCTCTTGGTTGTAACCTTGAGCTACTAGACGAGCTTTGTTGCGTGTAACTGAACCATCTTCATTTACTTTATTTCGAAAAACCTATTTAGTACCAATAATAGAGTGATTTACCAGCCCAGGAACAAGTTCCCAAACTTGGTTTCTATTGAATTAGTTGAGTTGTTCTTGCATGGCAGAAATCTAAAATTTATCATTAAAAGCTTCTACAATATTTTTCGGCTCAATTTGTGAAATGAAGGCAGTACTAGCAATGGAGTCTCTTATTGATGATCTAGTACTTTCACGTGAAACATCACCTATAAATAAATTTTCTGGATGTGACGGCTTGAAAGAAAATTTCTTTGGCAAGCCCTCCAGGGAATTGATTTCAGTGGTTGTGTTCATTGGAGTAGAAGTTGATGGCTCAACATCATCATCAAGAGTAGCTGCTGCACTGTTATCCTCATCGAAAGTCACATTTGTTGACTCTTCCACAATTAATGAGCGTTTGTTGAGCACTCTATATCCCTTGCTCTTGGCTGCATAGCCAAGGAATATACCATCGTCAGCTTTGGCATCAAATTTGCCTAAGTTGTCTTTGGTGTTAAGGATAAAACATCGACATCCAAAAACTCGAAAATATAAAACGTTTGGAAGTCTTCCAAACCAAAGCTCATAGGGTGTTTTCTTCGTAATAGGACGAATAAGCACCCTATTTAAAATATGGCACGCTGTACTGACGGCTTCAGTCCAAAAATATTTCGGAAGAGAGAATTTATTTAACATGACTCTAGCCATATCGCCAAGAGTCCTATTCTTTCGCTCCACAACACCTTTTTGTTGAGGAGTTCTTGGACAAGAAAACTCGTGATTAAAACCATTTAAATCACAAAACTTTTCAAAATTACTATTTTCGAATTCGCCTCCATGATCACTTCGGATTCGAGTAATCATGTAGCCTTTTTCGTTTTGAACCATTTTAGCAAATATTTTGAAAACTGAAATGGCATCACTTTTATTTGTAAGAAAGAAAACCCAAGTAAATCTTGAAAAATTATCAACTATAACAAAAGCGTAGAGTTTTTTACCAAGACTGGCTACTCTACTAGGGCCAAATAAATCCATATGAAGTAATTGCAATGGTCTAGTAGTACTTACAGAGTTTATGGAATGAAATGAGGACTAGGTTGCCTTATTCAATTCACATTCGGGGAAGCCTCTGACTAGCTTCTTGGTCGATAGCCTGGATATAGTGTCCATGTTGGCATGACCAAGGCGCTGGTGCCACAGTAATATTTCATCCTTGTGAGCATAGTAACATCTTCCTGCACTGTTAGTATCTCTAGATAGATAGAAAATATAAATATTGTTCTCTCTTATCCCTTCAAAAGCAATGTCTCCTATTGACCTATCATAAATAAAGCATTTATTTGGTCCAAAGTTAATATCTTACCCATGATCAGCAAGATGACTTATGCTCAGCAGGTTATGCTTTAACTCGGTCACTAGGCAGACATCCTATATTACAGGAGAAGGAGGATGACCTATAGTACCATTACCAATGATATACCCTTTAAGGTTGTTGTCGAAGGATACATACCCTTCCCTCTTCATCGATAGTGATGCGAAAAGATTTGCGTCTCCCGTCATATGTCGCGAGCATCCACTATCGAGAATCCACTTACTCTTAGTTGAGGAGGGAAGGTCCACCTACATCAAGAGTAGATGTGACCTTTGGTACCCAAGTTCTTGAGGGTCCTGAAAAGTTAGTTTTCGGCAACCATGCATATATGTTTCTATCTACTAATCTCCTAACTCTACATTATGGTGAAATGTGTCCATGTAATCCACAATAAGTACAAATAGCATTCCTATTTATGTTAGGAGCATGTTGAGGATGTCTATATGTAGAGTGGTGTGGACTAGCATAGTGATGATGTCTATATGTAGAGTGATATGGAGTAGCATGGTGATGATGTCTATATGTAGAGTGATGTGGAGTATGATGATGATGTCTATATCCATAAGCTGTATGATGGTAATTTTGTTTTTGTGCAACATAGAGATGATTGTATCTATGTGTAGTATGGTGATTCTGGGTCGTATGAGAATTATTTTTACGTGCATGTGGTTTGTGTGCTTTATGAAAGTGGGTGTACATATAAGCATGATTTTGTGCTGCAGGTGGATGACGTGGTTGACTAGAATGAGTAGTGTCATACTTTGTGAGTGTCTCATGTGATTGGGTTTGAGGTTGAGCAACCTGTTTTCCCAATCTAGTTACTAATTTCTTAGAGACAGCCTGCAGTTCATTAATCTTAGTGTTCAAACCATAAATCTTAGTGATAGAGATCTTGTGTCTATTCTTTTCTTCAGCGATCTCAGTATTAAGTGCTGTGCTCTCTTGTGTTTGCTTTTCTATACGTGCTTCGGCATCATGTAGGCTTAATTTAAGCTTAGACACCTCACTTGTGACTTCCATGGGTGAAGTGTCTCTACTATTATTAAGCAATGAAGAGAGTCTTTGAATCTCGACTTCATAACTTTTGATCTTTTCCTTGGCGTGTTTATATTTACCGATGACTTTCTTGTGGTCATTGAGTAAATCATTGAATGCATCGCCAAGTTCATCAAACGTGAAATCATCGAGAGTTTCGCTTGTTACCTTGTCGGATGTAGCCATTAGGCAAACATTAGGGGTGTCTTGAGGAGAGTCATTTTCTTCCTCGGAGACACTAGGTTTGCTTTCATGCCAAATGCTTGTGTTGGCATATATCTTTGAGGAAGCTTTCTTGTATGGTTTCTCATATCGGTTGCACTTCTTTGTGAATGGACAGGCTTTTTGGACGTGTCCAGTCTTCTTGCAACCGTAGCATGTTGGCTCTTCTTCGTCATCTTCTTGTGGTTCCTTCTTTCTTCAATTGAAGTGAAGGAATTTCTTGAAGTTGTGGACAAGGAGAGCTTGTTCTTCACCTTCCGAGTTGTCGTCATCCGTCTCTTCAGGATCAGCCCTTCGTCGGTGAGCTTTAAGGGCAATCTCCTTTGCCTTAGGAGCAGGCTCTTCGAAGCCTTTGAGGTCAAGCTCATGAGTCATCAGCTTTACCATCAAAGTCTCCATGGACATAGTCGTGAGATCATTTTCTTCTATAATGGCTATCACCTTAGGGTTCCAAATCTTTGGTAGCCCCCAAAGTATCTTGCAGATCTTCTCATGATTTGTATATTGTTTGCCAAGAGAAGACAAAGGGTTGATGATGTCGAGGAATCTTGTAATCATTTGTGTGATCGTCTCATTTGGCTTCATCTTGAAAGCCTCATATTCTTGAGTGAGACGACTTATAATTGAATCCTTCACTTGAGTGGTTCCTTCATGCGTCACTTCTAAAAGTCTCCATACTTCGTGAGAGGTGGTGCATGTTGAGACCCTGTTGAACTCATTCATGTCTATACCACAGAATAAAGCATTAATAGCTCTTGTGTCTAGACTTGCCTATTTTTTCTCCTCGTCATAATATTTGTCATGGGTTTTCTCAACAAGATCACCATTAACAACTATCCTGGCGGGCTTTTTGTAACCATCGGTGATAATGGTCCACAGGTCGAAGTCTAGCGACTTGAGATAAAAACTCATCCTTGTTTTCCAATAGGTGTAGTTAGTTCCATCAAATATGGGAGGCCTATGAGTGGACTGCCCTTCACCGTGATTGGAAATCATGGATTGTGTGGTTGCCATGGATCAGCTCTAGGATGTTAGTCCTTGTTGAGAGAACAGAGCTCTGATACCAATTGAAGAACAAATAGACAACTCTAGAAGGGGGTGAATAGAGTTTATGACAATAATGTCCAATTAAAAATTAAACTCTTTCACAACAGAAAATAATCAGAGTAAATGCGAAAATAGTAAAGAGCAAGAAAGCATACGCAAACACAGCCGATTTTAACCTAGTTTTCCTCGTGGAGGACTAGTCCAGGCCTAAAAATTCTAGCTCAGGATTAAATCCACTATTTGTGAAATAGTAGTTACACCCCGTACCTTTTCTTCAGAAGAGCACGTCAACTTCTTACAGAGATCGCCGTGGCGATGCTTGGAATTTTTCAAGCGACTTCTTGAACTCTTGCACAAACTCCTAACTGAAAAGTACTGAGCACTTTGAGGCTTAGGGAGCTTGTGGCTAGTAGATGAAAAGGGTATGGCTTGTATAAGGCTTTAGAGAGAAGAGAAGAGAATATTGAATGATTGAAAATGAAAGAATTCATGGCCTATTTATAGGATACCATACAGGCAGAATTCGGCCAAAATTCTGGTTGGAATATTCAATAATTTGGCCGTTGGACAACTTGCATCCAGCCAACCCTAAAAATTAGGGTCCTGGAATTTAGGAGGCAGAGTTCGGCCCGAACTCTGTGTGGAGGCAGAGTTCGGCCCGAACTCTGTCTCCAGAGCACAGACTGAATTCGGTACAAGCCAGACGACAACTTGCACCTGCAAAGCTTCATAATTTGAGTCTGTATTTTACACTTCATTTGAGTCTAGATTTATATAAACTGAGCTGTACTGAGCATTTTGAGACTTAGACTATACCTATACCATAAACCAAAAGCCCTACCAAACATCCAAATAGCCCATTGGCCTATTTGACCTATTCTGTGCTCTGGAGACAGAGTTCGGGCCGAACTCTGCCTCCACACAGAGTTCGGGCCGAACTCTGCCTCCTAAATTCCAGGGCCCTAATTTTTAGGGTTGGCTGGATGCAAGTTGTCCAACGGCCAAATTTTTGAATATTCCAACCAGAATTCTGGCCGAATTCTGTCTGTATGGTATCCTATAAATAGGCCATGAATTCTTTCATTTTCAATCATCCAATCTTATCTTCTCTTCTCTCTAAAGCTTTATACAAGCCATACCCTTCTCATCTACTAGCCACAAGCTCCCTAAGCCTCAAAGTGCTCAGTACTATTCAGTTAGGAGTTTGTGCAAGAGTTCAAGAAGTCGTTTGGAAAATTCCAAGCATCGCCACTACGATCTCTGTAGGAAGTTGACGTGCTCTTTTGAAAAAAAGGCATGGGGTGTAACAACTATTTCACAAATAGTGAATTTAATCCTGAGCTAGAGTTCTCAGGCCTGGACTAGTCCTCCACGAGGGAAACCAGGTTAAAATTGGCTGTGTTTGCGTATGCTTTATTTCTCTTTACTATTTTCGCATTTACTCTGATTATTTTCTTTTGTGAAAGAGTTTAATTTTAATTGGACATAATTGTCATAAACTCTATTCACCCCCCCTCTAGAGTTGCCTATTTGTTCTTCAATTGGTATCAGAGCTCTGTTCTCTCAACAAGGACTAACATCCTAGAGCTGATCCATGGCAACCACACAATCCATGATTTCCAATCATGGTGAAGGGCAGTCCACTCATAGGCCTCCCCTATTTGATGGAACTAACTACACCTATTGGAAAACAAGGATGAATTTTTATCTCAAGTTGCTAGACTTCAACCTGTGGACCATTGTCACCGATGGTTACAAAAAGCCCGCCAGGATAGTTGTCAATGGTGATCTCGTTGAGAAAACCCATGACAAATATTCTGACGAGGAGAAAAAATAGGCAAGTCTAGACGCAAGATCTATTAATGCTTTATTCTGTGCTATAGACAGGAATGAGTTCAACAGGGTCTCAACAAGCACCACCTCTCACGAAGTATGGAGACTTCTAGAAGTGACGCATGAAGGAACCACTCAAGTGAAGGAGTCAAAAATAAGTCGTCTCACTCAAGAATATGAGGCTTTCAAGATGAAGCCAAATGAGACGATCACACAAATGATTACAAGATTCTTCGACATCATCAACCCCTTGTCTTCTCGCGGCAAACAATATACAAATCACGAGAAGATCCGTAAGATACTTAGGGGCTACCAAAGATTTGGAACCCTAAGGTGACAGCCATCATAGAAGGAAATGATCTCACGACTATGTCCATGGAGACTTTGATGGGAAAGCTGATAACTCATGAGCTTGACCTCAAAGACTTCGAAGAGCCTGCTCCTAAGGCAAAGGAGATTGCCCTTAAAGCTCACCGACGAAGGGCTGATCCTGAAGAGACGGATGATGACAACTCGGAAGGTGAAGATCAAGCTCTCCTTGTCCGCAACTTCAAAAAATTCCTTCGCTTCAATCGAAGAAAGAAGGAACCACAAGAAGATGACGAAGAAGAGCCAGCATGCTACGACTGCAAGAAGACTGGACACGTCCAAAAAGACTGTCCATTCACAAAAAAGAGCAACCGATATAAGAAACCATACAAGAAAGCTTCCTCAAAGAAATATGCCAAAACAAGCTTTGGCATGAAAGCGAAGCTAGTGACTCCGAAGAAGAAAAAGACTCTCCTCAAGACACCGCCAATGTTTGCCTAATGGCTACATCCGACAAGGTAACAAGCGAAACTCTCGATGATTTCACGTTTGATAAACTTGGCGATGCATTCAATGATTTACTCAATGACCACAAGAAAGTCATCGGTAAATATAAACACGCCAAGGAAAAGATCAAAAGTTATGAAGTCGAGATTCAAAGACTCTCTTAATTTATTGATAATAGTAGAGACATTTCACCCACCGAAGTCACAAATGAGGTGTCTAAGCTTAAATTAAGCCTATATGATGCCGAAGCACGTATAGAAAAGCAAACACAAGAGATTACAGCACTCAATACTGAGATCGCTGAAGAAAAGAATAGACACAAGATCTCTATCACTAAGATTTATTGCTTGCACACTAAGATTAATGAACTGCAGGCTGTCTCTAAGAAATTAGAGACTAGATTGGGAAAACAGGTTGGTCAATCTCAAACCCAATCATATGAGACACTCACAAAGCATGACACTACTCATTCTAGTCAACCACGTCATCCACCTGCAGTAGGAAATCATGCTTATATGTACACCCACTTTAATAAAGCACACAAACCACATGCACGTAGAAATATTTTTCATATGACACAGAATCACCATACTACACATAGATACAATCATCACTATGTTGCACAAAATCAAAATCACCATCATACTGCTTATGGATATAGACATCATCATCATACTCCACTTCACTCTACATATAGACATCATCACCATGCTACTCCACATCACTCTACATATAGACATCATCACCATGCTACTCCACACCACTCTACATATAGACATCGTCAACATGCTCCTAACATAAATAGGAATACTATTTGTACTTATTGTAGATTACATGGACACATTTCACCATAATATAGAGTTAGGAGATTAGTAGATAGAAACATATATGCATGGTTGCTGAAAACTAACTTTTTAGGACCCTCAAGAACTTGGGTACCAATGGTCACATCTACTCTTGATGTAGGTGGACCTTCCCTCCTCAACTAAGAGTAAGTGGATTATCGATAGTGGATGCTCGGGACATATGACGGAAGACGCAAATCTTTTCGCATCACTATCGATGAAGAGGGAAGGGTATGTATCCTTCGGCAACAACCTTAAAGGGTAAATCATTGGTAATGGTACTATAGGTCATCCTCCTTCTCCTGTAATAAAGAATGTCTGCCTAGTGACCGAGTTAAAGCATAACCTTCTCAGCATAAGTTATCTTGCTGATCATGGGTATAATATTAACTTTAGACAAAATAAATGCTTTATTTATGATAGGTCAACAGGAGACATTGCTTTTGAAGGGATAAGAGAGGACAATATTTATATTTTCTATCTATCTAGAGATACTAACAGTGCAGAAAGATGTCTCTATGCTCACTAGGATGAAAGATTACTGCGGCACCAGCGTCTTGGTCATGCTAACATGGACACTATATCCAGGCTATCGACCAAGAAGCTAGTCAGAGGCTTGCCCGATATCACATTCAAAAAGGACACGGTATGTACCGAATGTGAATTGAATAAGGCAACCAAGTCCTCATTCATTCCATAAACTCTGTAAGCACTACTAGACCATTGCAATTACTTTATATGGATTTATTTGGCCCTAGTAGAGTAGCCAGTCTTGGTGGAAAACTCTAGGCTTTTATTATAGTTGATGATTTTTTTAGATTTACTTGGATTTTCTTTCTTACAAATAAAAGTGATGCCATTTCAGTTTTCAAAATATTTGCTAAAAAGGTTCAAAACGAAAAAGGCTACATGATTACTCGAATCCGAAGTGATCATGGAGACGAATTCGAAAATTGTGATTTTGAAAAGTTTTGTGTTTTAAATGGTTTTAATCATGAGTTTTCTTGTCCAAGAACTCCTCAACAAAATGGTGTTGTGGAGCGGAAGAATAGGACTCTTGGCGATATGGCTAGAGTCATGTTAAATAAATTATCTCTTCCGAAATAATTTTGGGCTGAAGCTGTCAGTACAGAGTGCCATATTTTAAATAGGGTGCTTATTCGTCCTATTACGAAAAAAACACCCTATGAGCTTTGGTTTGGTAGAGCTCCAAACGTTTCATATTTTCGAGTTTTTGGTTGTCGATGTTTTATCCTTAACACCAAAGACAACTTAGACAAATTTGATGCCAAAGCTGACGATGGTATATTGCTTGGCTATGCGGCCAAGAGCAAGGGATATAGAGTGTTCAACAAACGCTCATTAATTGTGGAAGAGTCAACAAATGTGACTTTCGATGAGGATAACAGTGCAGCAGCTACTCTTGATGATGATGTTAAGCCATCAACTTCTACTCCAATGAACACAACCACTGAAACCAATTCTCTGGAGGGCTTGCCAAAGAAATTTTCTTTCAAGCCGTCACATCCAGAAAATTTGGTTATAGGTGATATTTCACGTGGAGTATGTACTAGATCATCAATAAGAGACTCCATTGCTAGTACTGCCTTCATTTCACAAATTGAGCCGAAAAATATTGTAGAAGCTTTTAATGATGAATTTTAGATTTCTGTCATACAAGAAGAACTCAACCAATTCGAGAGGAGCCAAGTTTGGGAACTTGTTGCTAGGCCGGTAAATCACTCGATTATTGGTACTAAATGGGTTTTTCGAAATAAAGTAAATGAAGATGGTTCAGTTACACGCAACAAATCTCGTCTAATAGCTCAAGGATACAACCAAGAGGAAGGTATCGACTACGATGAGACGTATGCTCCTGTTGCGAGATTAGAATCCATACAGATGCTTTGCGCATTTGCTAACTTTTAAAATTTCAAATTGTTTCAAATGGATGTTAAAAGTGCTTTCTTGTATGGATTTATTAAGGAGGAAGTTTTTGTAAAACAACCCCCTGGTTTTGAGAATCACAAATTTCTCGACCATGTTTTCAAGCTCAAGAAAGCGCTATATGGCCTCAAACAAGCCCCTAGAGCTTGGTATGAACGGCTAACCAATTTCTTGCTTAAAAAAGGTTTTTCAAGAGGAAAAGTTGATACTACACTTTTTATAAAATCTTTCAAAGACACTATTCTCTTAGTACAAATTTACGTGGACGATATTATATTTGGTTCTACTAATGAAACCCTCTGTCAAGATTTTGCCAAGTGTATGCAGACCGAGTTTGAGATGAGCATGATGGGGGAGCTTATTTACTTTCTTGGACTACAAGTCAAACAAACGTCAAATGGAACTTTCATCTGTCAGTCAAAGTATACAAAGGATATGCTGAAGAAATTCGAGCTTGACAACGTCAAACCAATCAGCACTCCAATGGCTACTACAACTTAACTAGAACCAGATGAAAGCGGCAAACCTGTGGATCAACGTAAGTATGGAGGTATGATAGGCAGTCTACTTTATTTAACTGCTAGTCGCCCTGATATTATGTTCAGTGTTTGCCTGTGTGCTAGATATCAAGCTAATCCTAAGGAATCACACATGACTACTGTTAAGCGTATCTTTTGATACCTTAAGGGTACGGTTACAGTGGGCCAATGATATCCCAAGTCAAGGTCATTTGACATCATTGGTTACTCTAATGCTGATTTCGCCGGATGCAAGGCCGACCGTAAAAGTACGAGCGGTACGTGTCATTTATTAGGAAAGGCTTTAGTCTCTTGGTTTAGCAAGAAGCAGAATTCTGTCGCACTATCCACAATAGAAGCTGAATATATTACAGCTGGTCGTTGTTGTGCACAAATTCTGTGGATGAAGCAAACCCTTAAAGACTATAACTTATCGTTTATGCACATTCCTATATTTTGTGACAACACTAGTGCTATAAATCTCACTAAGAACCCCATATGTCACTCATGCACGAAGCACATTGAAATACGTCACTACTTTTTGTGTGATCATCAGCAAAATGGCACTATTAACTTAGAATTTATTGACACCGGTCATCAGCTAGCTGATTTCTTTACCAAACCTCTATCCGAAGAGCGTTTTAACTTTCTTTGCCGTGAACTAGGAATTTTGGATGAAGCTGCTATTCATTAAAGTAACCTGCGTAAATATCGATTATGTCTTGATTCTTTATGATGAACTTGCCATGGGTACAAGCCGAAAGGGTCCTTCTGACAACAAGGTGTAAAAGCCTAAGCGACACGGTGCACTAGTCCTCAGGACTACCGCTAGCTGGGATCCGACCCCTGCAGGTACCCCATGGCAGCTTCAAAATATTGAATTGTGGCATATTTACATGTTTATTACATGGTCTACTTTTATTTATCACATGCTAAAATTCAAAATTTCAAACTTTACTTTGATTCAGCGTTGCATTTTTTTTTGCTATTCGCTACTTGGTTTTCTCTTTTTATATCTTGCATCCATGTATATATATCTTTGTATATTAAATGGTCTACTTTCTATATTTTTCATCTACTTATTATTTTTGTCTTTCTTACTTGATCAAATTTCTTCTTTAGCCTGATATCTGTTCTGGTACCATAAACCAGAATTCGGGCCGAACTCTGACTTACCCAAAGTTCGGGCCGAATTCGGTCTGGCTGTTCCAGAACCGAAAGCAGCCTCAGCCGCTGATCAGATTATGATCCAATGGTCCACATTTGCTCCGACCATTCGAACCCCTACACTAGAAACCGGGTTACCCTCTTCTCTCTCCTCCATTGCCACCTTCCTAACTTCTCCAAACTATTTTTATCCAAACCCTAACCCTAGTTCTTCCTTCCTAGAGCATAATTCTTCTCAAAACTCAAGGAGAAGGATTCTCTCACCATTCTCCTTCATCTTTTATCATCAAATTGAGGTATATTTCCACACTTCTCTCCATCCATAATTCCTCAATTTTTATTATTATTTTATGGCTCCCAAGTTTTTCAATAGGGGAAAAGACTTCGAATTGAGGGTGCGTCCTCTTCGAATGCTCCTCCTCGTGTTGAACCACCCGTTGAACAACCCTATCAACAACCCATTCACCCGTTGTTCAACCCACACCTCGTCCACTCGACCCCAACACGTATGATGACCGAATATTTGTATCACTTGATGCTTACAATGAATGGTTTAGTGATTTTCGGTCACGTCCGGTGTATACGGGTCACCCTATAAATTTTACTATATTTTCTCAATAAGATTCACTTTTTCATGATCTTTGTCTTGATGAACTTGTCACTACCAATTCGGTTATATATCTCAATTCCATACAAATGTTTTACTGCAACCTTACTCACCATGATACACATATATTCTCACGGGTTGCGGACATTGATATTTCTTTTGATGATTTCGACTTGGCCGAACACCTTGAACTCCCGGAGCCAAACTCATAGAAAAAACTTGTTGAAGCTCGAAAGTTTCTATTTCCCGATGGGTCATCCCTAGAAAGCTTTAAGGATGACTTGTGTACCCCTAAAACACGTCCTCGTAAGCTTCTCGCCAAGTTTCTCAATCCTTACTTTTATGAACTTCATCGGACCGTCTTTAACACGATTCTGCCCAAAGCAGGATCGACCGATGAGGTTACATACATTGAAATCTCTGCTTTATATCACCTCGATTTTCATGTTCCTTTTAATCTTCTACGTACCCTGATGGACTGGATGATTAATGCTAGGAAGAAACCAAGATCCTTGGTTTATGCTCTTTATCTTCCTATGCTCTTTCGTGCTTTTCGTGTACCTCTTGATGAGTGCCAGTTCCTACCTGCCTCTGCCATATATTGATACAATTGATAACATGATACTTGTAATATTTCAATACGACATAAGAAGACTGAATTCGGTACAAGCCAGATGACTGCTCGCACCTACAAAGCTTCATAATTTGAGTCTATATTTTACACTTAATTTGAGTCTAGATTTATGTAAACTGAGCTGTGCTGAGCATTTTGAGACTTAGAATATACCTATACCTCAAACCAAAAGCCCCACCAAACATCCAAATAGCCCATTGGCCCATTTGACCTATTCTGTGCTCTGGAGACAGAGTTCGGGAAGAACTCTGCCTCCACGCAGAGTTCGGGCCGAACTCTGCCTCCACACAGAGTTTGGGCCGAAATCCGCCTCCTAAATTCCAGGACCTTAATTTTTAGGGTTGGCTGGATGCAAGTTGTCCAACGGCAAAATTTTTGAATATTCCAACCAGAATTCTGGCCGAATTCTACCTGTATGGTATCCTATAAATAGGCCATGAATTCTTTCATTTTCAATCATCCAATCTTCTCATCTCTTCTCTCTAAAGCCTTATACAAGCCATACCCTTCTCATCTACTAGCCACAAGATCCCTAAGCCTCAAAGTGCTCAGTACTTTTCAGTTAGGAGTTTGTGCAAGAGTTCAAGAAGTCGCTTGGAAAATTCCAAGCATCGCCACTGTGATCTGTGTAAGAAGTTGACGTGTTCTTCTGAAGAAAAGGCACGGGGTATAACTACTATTTCACAAATAGTGGATTTAATCCTGAGCTAGAGTTCTCAGGCCTGGACTAGTCCTCCACGAGGGAAACTAGGTTAAAATCGGCTGTGTCTGCGTATGCTTTCTTGCTATTTACTATTTCCGCATTTACTCTGATTATTTTCTGTTGTGAAAGAGTTTAATTTTTAATTGGACATTATTATCATAAACTCTATTCACCCCCTCTAGAGTTGCCTATTTGTTCTTTAATTGGTATCAGAGCTCTGTTCTCTCAACAAGGACTAACATCCTAGAGCTGATCCATAGCAACCACACAATCCATGATTTCTAATCACGGTGAAGGGCAGTCCACTCATAGACCTCCCCTATTTGATGGAACTAACTACACCTATTGGAAAACAAGGATGAGTTTTTATCTCAAGTTGCTAGACGTCGACCTGTGGACCATTGTCACCGATGGTTACAAAAAGTCCACCAGGATAGTTGTCAATGGTGATCTCGTTGAGAAAACCCATGACAAATATTCTTACGAGGAGAAGAAACAGGCAAGTCTAGACGCAAGAGATATTAATGCTTTATTCTGTGCTATAGACAGGAATGAGTTCAACAGGGTCTCAACATGCACCACCTCTCACGAAGTGTGGAGACTTCTAGAAGTGACGCATGAAGGAACCACTCAAGTGAAGGAGTCAAAAATAAGTCGTCTCACTCAAGAACATGAGGATTTCAAGATGAAGCCAAATGAGACGATCACACAAATGATTACAAGATTCCTTGACATCATCAACCCCTTGTTTTCTCTCGGCAAATAATATACAAATCACGAGAAGATCCGCAAGATATTAGGGGGCTACCAAAGATTTGGAACCCTAAGGTGACAGCCATCATAGAAGGAAATGATCTCACGACTATGTCCATGGAGACTTTGATGGGAAAGCTGATGACTCATGAGCTTGACCTCAATGACTTCGAAGAGCCTGCTCCTAAGGCAAAGGAGATTGCCCTTAAAGCTCACCGACGAAGGACTGATCCTGAAGAGACGGATGACAAAAACTCGGAAGGTGAAGATCAAGCTCTCCTTGTCCGCAACTTCAAGAAATTCCTTCGCTTCAATCGAAGAAAGAAGGAACCACAAGAATATAACGAAGAAGAGCCAACATGATACGGTTGTAAGAAGACTGGACACGTCTGAAAAGACTGTCCATTCACAAAAAAGAGCAACCGATATGAGAAACCATACAAGAAAGCTTCCTCAAAGAAATATGCCAACACAAGGATTTGGCATGAAAGCGAAGCTAGTAACTCCGAGGAAGAAAAGGACTCTCCTCAAGACACCGCCAATGTTTGCCTAATGGCTACATCAGACAAGGTAACAAGCGAAACTCTCGATGATTTCACGTTTGATGAACTTGACGATGCATTCAATGATTTACTCAATGACCACAAGAAAGTCATCTGTAAATATAAATACGCCAAGGAAAAGATCAAAAGTTATGAAGTCGAGATTCAAAGACTCTCTTTATTGCTTGATAATAGTAGAGACACTTCACCCACGGAAGTCACAAATGAGGTGTCTAAGCTTAAATTAAGCCTACATGATGCTGAAGTACATATAGAAAAGCAAACACAAGAGATCACAACATTCAATACTGAGATCACTGAAGAAAAGAATAGAAACAAGATCTCTATCACTAAGATTTATGGTTTGAACACTAAAATTAATGAACTGCAGGCTGTCTCTAAGAAATTAAAGACTAGATTGGGAATAGGTTGCTCAACCTCAAACCCAATCACATGAGACACTCACAAAGCATGACACTACTCATTCTAGTCAACCACGTCATCCACCTACAGCACAAAATCATGTTTATATGTACACCCACTTTCATAAAGCACACAAACCACATGCACGTAGAAATAATTCTCATATGACACAGAATCACCATACTACACATTGATACAATCATCACTATATTGCACAAAAACAAAATCACCATCATACTGCTTATGAATATAGACATCATCATCATACTCCACATCACTCTACATATAGACATCATCACCATGCTACTCCACATCACTCTACATATAGACATCATCACCATGCTACTCCACACCACTCAAAATATAGACATCATCAACATGCTCCTAACATAAATAGGAATGCTATTTGTACTTATTGTGGATTACATGGACATATTTCACCACAATATAGAGTTAGGAGATTAGTAAATAGAAATATATATGCATGGTTGCCGAAAACTAACTTTTTAGGACCCTCAAGAACTTGGGTACCAAAGGTCACATCTACTCTTGATGTAGGTGGACCTTCCCTCCTCAACTAAAGGTAAGTGGATTCTCAATAGTGGATGCTTGCGACATATGACGGAAGACGCAAATCTTTTCGCATCACTTTCGATGAAGAGGGAAGGGTATGTATCCTTCGGCAACAACCTTAAAGGGTATATCAATAGTAATGGTACTATAGGTCATCCTCCTTCTCCTGTAATAAAGGATATCTGCCTAGTGACCGAGTTAAAGCATAACCTGCTTAGCATAAGTCATCTTACTGATCATAGGGTATGATATTAACTTTGGACAAAATAAATGCTTTATTTATGATAGGTCAACAGGAGATTGCTTTTGAAGGGATAAGAGAGGACAATATTTATATTTTTTTATCTATCTAGAGATACTAACAGTGCAGAAAGATGTCTCTATGCTCAGAAGGATGATAGATTACTGTGGCACCAGCGTCTTGGTCATGCCAACATGGACACTATATCCAGGCTATCGACCAAGAAGCTAGTCAGAGGTTTGCCCGACATCACATTCAAAAAGGACACGGTATGTGCCGAATGTGAATTGAATAAGGCAACCAAGTCCTCATTTCATTCCATAAACTCTGTAAGTACTACTAGAACATTACAATTACTTCATATGGATTTATTTGGCCCTAGTAGAGTAGCCAGTCTTGGTGGAAAACTCTACGCTTTTGTTGTAGTTAATGATTTTTCTAGATTTACTTGGGTTTTCTTTCTTACAAATAAAAGTGATGCCATTTCAGTTTTCAAAATATTTGCTAAAAAGGTTCAAAACGAAAAATGCTACATGGTTACTCGAATCCGAAGTGATCATGGAGACGAATTCGAAAATAGTGATTTTGAAAAGTTTTGTGATTTAAATGGTTTTAATCATGAGTTTTCTTGTCCAAGAACTCCTCAACAAAATGGTATTGTGGAGCGGAAGAATAGGACTCTTGGCGATATGGCTAGAGTCATATTAAATAAATTCTCTCTTCCGAAATATTTTTGGGCTGAAGATGTCAGTATAGCGTGCCATATTTTAAATAGGGTGCTTATTCATCCTATTAGAAGAAAACACCCTATGAGCTTTGGTTTGGAAGAACTCCAAACGTTTCATATTTTCAAGTTTTTGATTGTCGATGTTTTATCCTTAACACCAAAGATAACTTAGGCAAATTTAATGCCAAAGCTGACGATGGTATATTCCTTGGCTATGCGGCCAAGAGCAAGGGATATAGAGTGTTCAACAAATGCTCATTAATTGTGGAAGAGACAACAAATGTGACTTTCAATGAGGATAACAGTGCAGCAGCTACTCTTGATGATGATGTTGAGCCATCAACTTCTACTCCAATGAACACAACACTGAAACCAATTCTCTGGAGGGCTTGCCAAAGAAATTTTCTTTCAAGTCGTCACATGCAAAAAATTTGGTAATAGGTGATGTTTCACGAGGGGTAAGGACTAGATCACCAATAAGAGACTCCATTGCTAGTACTGCCTTCATTTCACAAATTGAGCCGAAAAACATTGTAGAAGCTTTTAATGATAAATTTTGGATTTCTGCCATGCAAGAAGAACTCAACCAATTCGAGCGGAGCCAAGTTTGGGAACTTGTTCATAGGCCAGTAAATCACTCGATTATTGGTACTAAATTGGTTTTTCGAAACAAAGTAAATGAAGATGGTTCAGTTACACGCAACAAAGCTCATCTAGTAGCTCAAGGATACAACCAAGAGGAAGGTATCGACTACGATGAGACGTATGCTCCTGTTGCGAGATTAGAATCCATACGGATGCTTTGCGCATTTGCTAACTTTCAAAATTTTAAATTGTTTCAAATGGATGTTAAAAGTGCTTTCTTGAATGGACTTATTAAGGAGGAAGTTTTTGTAAAACAACCCCCTGGTTTTGATAATCACAAATTTCTCAACCATGTTTTCAAACTCAAGAAAGCGCTATATGGCCTCAAACAAGCCCCTAGAGCTTGGTATGAACGGCTAAACAATTTCTTGCTTGAAAAAGGTTTTTCAAAAGGGAAAGTTGACACTACACTTTTTTATAAAATCTTTCAAAGACACTATTCTCTTAGTACAAATTTACGTGGATGATATTATATTTGGTTCTACTGATGAAACCCTCTGTCAAGATTTTGCCAAGTGTATGCAGACCGAGTTTGAGATGAGCATGATGGGGGAGCTCAATTACTTTCTTGGACTGCAAGTCAAACAAACGTCAAATGGAACTTTCATCTGTCAATCAAAGTATACAAAGGTCATGCTGAAGAAATTCGAGCTTAACAACGTCAAACCAATCAGCACTCCAATGGCTACTACAACTAAACTAGAACCAGATGAAAGCAGCAAACCTGTGGATCAACGTAAGTATCGAGGTATGATAGGTAGTCTACTTTATTTAACTGCTAGTCGCCCTGATATTATGTTTAGCGTTTGCCTGTGTGCTAGATATCAAGCTAATCCTAAGGAATCACACATGACTGCTGTTAAGCGTATCTTTCGATACCTTAAGGGTACGGTTACAGTGGGCCTATGGTATCCCAAGTCAACATTATTTGACCTCATTGGTTACTCTGATGCTGATTTTGCCAGATGTAAGGTCGACCGTAAAAGTACGAGCGGCACGTGTCATTTATTAGGAAAGGCTCTAGTCTCTTGGTTTAGCAAGAAGCAGAATTCGGTCGCACTATCCACAACAGAAGCTGAATATATTGCAGCTGGTCGTTGTTGTACAAAAATTATGTAGATGAAGCAAACCCTTGAAGACTATAACATATTATTTATGCATATTCCTATATTTTGTGACAATACTAGTACTATAAATCTCACTAAGAATCCCATATGTCACTCACGAATGAAGCACATTGAAATACGTCACCACTTTTTGCGTGATCATCAGCAAAATGGCACTATTAACTTAGAATTTATTGACGCCGATCATCAGCTAGCAGATTTCTGTACCAAACCTTTATCCGAAGAGCGTTTTAACTTTCTTTGTCGTAAACTAGGAATTTTGGATGGAGCTATTATTCATTAAAGTAACCTTCATAAATATCGATTATGTCTTGATTCTTTATGATGAACTTGCCATGGGTACAAGCCGAAAGGGTCCTTCTGACAACAAGGCGTAAAAGCCTAAGCGACACGGTGTACTAATCCTCAGGACTACCGCTAGCTGGGATCCGGCCCGTGCAGCTACCCCATGGCAGCTTCAAAATATTGAATTGGGGCATATTTCCTTGTTTATTACATGGTCTACTTTTATTTATCACATGCAAAAATTCAAAATTTTAAACTTCACTTTGATTCAGCATTGCATTTTTTTGCTATTCGCTACTTGGTTTTCTCTTTTTATATCTTAGATCCGTGTATATATCTTTGTATATTACATGGTCTACTTTTTATATTTTTCATCTACTTATTATTTTTGTCTCTCTTACTTGATCAAATTTTTTTTCTAGCCTGATTTCTGTTCTGGTACCATAAACCAGAATTCGGGCCGAACTCTGCCTTACCCAGAGTTCGGGCCGAATTCGGTCTGGCTGTTCCAGAACCGAAAGCAGCCTCAACCGCTGATCAGATTATGATCCAATGGTCCACATTTGCTCCGACCATTCGAACCCCTATACTAAAAACCGGGTTCCCCTCTTCTCTCTCCTCCATTGCCACCTTCCTAAGTTCTCCAAACTATTTTTCTCCAAACCCTAACCCTAGTTCTTCCTTCCTAGAGCATAATTATTCTCAAAACTCAAAGAGAAGGATTCTCTCACCATTTTCCTTCATCTTTCATCATCAAATTGAGGTATATTTCCAAACTTCTCTCCATCTGCAATTCCTCAATTTTCTTTTTTATTTTATGGCTCACAAGTTGTTCAATAGGGGGAAGAAACTTCGAACCGAGGGTGCGTCCTCTTCGAATGCTCCTCCTCGTGTTGAACCACCCGTTGAACAACCCAATCAACAACCCATTCATCCGTTATTCAACCCACCTCGTCCACTCGACCCCAACACGTATGATGACCGGATATTTGTATCACTTGATGCTTCCAATGAATAGTTTAGTGATTTTCGGTCACGTCCGGTGTATGTGGGTTACCCTATAAATTTTACTATATTTTTTCAATATGAATCACTTTTTTATGATCTTTGTCTTGATGAACTTGTCACTACCAATTCGGTTATATATCTCAATGCCATATAAATGTTTTACTGCAACCTTACTTACAATGATACACATATATTCTCACGGGTTGCGGGCATTGATATTTTTTTTGATAATTTCGACTTGGCCGAACACCTTGAACTCCCGGAGCCAAACTCATGGGAAAAACTTGTAGAAGCTCGAAAGTTTCTATTTCCCGATGGGTCATCCCTAAAAAGCTTTAAGGACGACTTGTGTACCCCTAACACACGTTCTCGTAAGATTCTCGCCAAGTTTCTCAATCCTTACTTTTATGAACTTCATCGGATCGTCTTTAACACGATTCTGCCTAAAGCTGGATCGACCGATGAGGTTACATACTTTGAAATCTCTGCTTTGTATCACCTCCATTTTTATGTTCCTTTTAATCTTCTACGTACCATGATGGACTGGATGACTAATGCTAGGAAGAAACCAAGATCCTTGGTTTATGCTCTTTATCTTCCTATGCTCTTTTGTGCTTTTTGTGTACCTCTTTATGAGTGCCAGTTCCTATCTACCCCTGCCTTCCTCTCTAAGGCACGGTGGCTTCAGGTAGCAGTTGGCTCACCTGTTGTGTCTGAGTACCCTGACGATGAGCTCGACGCCCCTCCTCTTGGACAGGATCCTCCTCCTCCTCCTGCTACTCTTGATTCACTCTAGACTATGCTCCACAATCGATTCACCTTAGAGGATGATCGCTGGACTCAGCTTGACTACTGGACTACCTTGCATATGAGTGCCATTAGCAACTCACTGCACGATATTCGGTACTTTATGTCCCGACATCCTTTTATGCCTATTCCCATGGAGCGGGACCCTGCTCGCGATGGATACCGTATCGATGACCCTTGGGTTATCCGCTACCTGGATCCGGATACGGCTTTCGTGGACCCTCGTCGTTCATTCACTGATCCATCCGACGACGGCGGGCCATCACAAGCTTGATGATGGATATGGATTTCTCTTTGCTACTGCTGCTGAGGATCGTAGTTTATGCTTTTCTGCATTTTTAGTTGATGTAGTTGTTTTTGTTTCTGCACTTTGGTTGTACTAGAACTCATTATGTGACTCTTGGAGACATTTTATTCTGCAGTTTCTCAGTTTTATGCAGTTTATCATTATTATTTTTGGTGTGCTTGCCATTAATTATTTTGGTTGTTTGATAACTGACAAAAGGGGGAGAAATATTTTGATATATTTATATTATATTATCATATGCTTTGTGTATATGTGCTTTGGGAAAAGAATATTGTTATCAGGACAACATGCAATGTTTACGGGGGAGCTAATGCTAGCTGCATATTACAGGGGAGGTACGCTATTTTTTTAAGTTGTCCAGGTATGAATATTGAATATACAAATATCATTTTATCAACTATCATTATGGAGGAGATTGTTGACACAAAATCACAGTCAACCATATATTGATACAATTGACAATATGATACTTGTAATATTTCAATACTACACATGAAGACTGAATTCGGTACAAGCCAGACGACAGCTCGTACCTACAAAGCTTCATAATTTGAGTCTGTATTTTATACTTCATTTGAGTCTAGATTTATGTAAACTGAGCTGTGCTGAGCATTTTGAGACTTAGACTATGCCTATACCTCAAACCAAAAGCCCCACCAAACATCCAAATAGCCCATTGGCCTATTTGACCTATTCTGTGCTCTGGAGACAGAGTTCGGTCCGAACTCTGCCTCCTAAATTCTAGGACCCTAATTTTTAGGGTTGGCTGGACGCAAGTTGTCCAACGGCCAAATTTTTGAATATCCCAACCAGAATTCTGGCCGAATTCTGCCTGTATGTTATCCTATAAATAGGCCATGAATTCTTTTATTTTCAATCATCCAATCTTCTCTTCTCTCTAAAGCCTTATACAAGCCATACCCTTCTCATCTACTAGCCACAAGCTCCCTAAGCCTCAAAGTGCTCAGTACTTTTCAGTTAGGAGTTTGTACAAGAGTTCAAGAAGTCACTTGGAAAATTCCAAGCATCGCCACTGCGATCTCTGTAAGAAGTTGACGTTCTCTTCTGAAGAAAAGGCACGGGGTGTAACTACTATTTCACAAATAGTGGATTTAATCCTGAGCTAGAGTTCTCAGGCTTGGACTAGTCCTCCACGAGGGAAACCAGGTTAAAATTGGCTATGTTTGCGTATGCTTTCTTGCTCTTTACTATTTCTGTATTTACACTAATTATTTTCTGTTGTGAAAGAGTTTAATTTTTAATTGGACATTATTGTCATAAACTCTATTCACCCCCCTCTAGAGTTGCCTATTTGTTCTTCAATTGTTGACATAAAATCACAGTCAACTATATATTGATACAATTGACAACATGATACTTGTAATATTTCAATACGACACATGAAGACTGAATTCGGTACAAGCCAGACGACAGCTCGCACCTGCAAAGCTTCATAATTTGAGTCTGTATTTTACACTTTATTTGAGTCTAGATTTATGTAAACTAAGCTGTGCTGAGCATTTTGAGACTTAGACTATACCTATACCTCAAACCAAAAGTCCCACCTAACATCCAAATAGCCTATTGTCCCATTTGATCTATTCTGTGCTCTGGAGACAGAGTTCGGGCCGAACTCTGCCTCCTAAATTCCCGGACCCTAATTTTTAGGGTTGGCTGGATGCAAGTTGTCCAACGGCCAATTTTTTGAATATTCCATCCAGAATTCTGGCCGAATTCTGCCTGTATGGTATCCTATAAATAAGCCATGAATTCTTTCATTTTCAATCATCCAATCTTCTCTTCTCTCTAAATCCTTATACAAGCCATACCCTTCTCATCTACTAGCCACAAGCTCCCTAAGCCTCAAAGTGCTTAGTACTTTTCAGTTAGGAGTTTATGCAAGAGTTCAAGAAGTCGCTTGAAAAATTCTAAGCATCGCCACTGCGATCTCTGCAAGAAGTTGACGTGCTCTTCTGAAGAAAAGGCACGGGGTGTAACTACTATTTCACAAATAGTAGATTTAATCCTGAGCTAGAGTTCTCAGGCCTGGACTAGTCCTCCACGAGGGAAACCAGGTTAAAATCGGCTGTGTTTGCGTATGCTTTCTTGCTCTTTACTATTTCCGTATTTACTCTGATTATTTTCTGTTGTGAAAGATTTAATTTTTAATTGGACATTATTGTCATAAACTCTATTCACCCCCCTCTAGAGTTGCCTATTTGTTCTTCAATTGTTGACATAAAATCACAGTCAACTATATATTGATACAATTGACAACATGATACTTGTAATATTTTAATACGATACATGAAGACTGAATTCGGTACAAGCCAGACGACAGCTCGCACCTGTAAAGCTTCATAATTTGAGTCTGTATTTTATACTTTATTTGAGTCTAGATTTATGTAAACTAAGCTGTGCTGAGCATTTTGAGACTTAGACTATACCTATACCTCAAACCAAAAGTCCCACCTAACATCCAAATAGCCCATTGGCCCATTTGATCTATTCTGTGCTCTGGAGACAGAGTTCGGGCCGAACTCTGCCTCCTAAATTCCAGGACCCTAATTTTTAGGGTTGGCTGGATGCAAGTTGTCCAACGGCCAATTTTTTGAATATTTCAACCAGAATTCTGGCCGAATTCTGCCTGTATGGTCTCCTATAAATAAGCCATGAATTCTTTCATTTTCAATCATCCAATCTTCTCTTCTCTTCTCTCTAAATCCTTATACAAGCCATACCCTTCTCATCTACTAGCCACAAGCTCCCTAAGCCTCAAAGTGCCCAGTACTTTTCAGTTAGGAGTTTGTGCAAGAGTTCAAGAAGTCGCTTGAAAAATTCTAAGCATCGCCACTGCGATCTCTGTAAGAAGTTGACGTGCTCTTCTGAAGAAAAGGCACGGGGTGTAACTACTATTTCACAAATAGTGGATTTAATCCTGAGCTAGAGTTCTCAGGCCTGGACTAGTCCTCCACGAGAGAAACCAGGTTAAAATCGGCTGTGTTTGCGTATGCTTTCTTGCTCTTTACTATTTCCGTATTTACTCTGATTATTTTCTGTTGTGAAAGATTTAATTTTTAATTGGACATTAGTGTCATAAACTCTATTCACCCCCCTCTAGAGTTGCCTATTTGTTCTTCAATTGGTATCAGAGCTCTGTTCACTCAACAAGGACTAACATCCTAGAGCTGATCCATGGCAGCCACACAATCCATGATTTCCAATCACGGTGAAGGGCAGTCCACTCATAGGCCTCCCCTATTTGATGGAACTAACTACACCTATTGGAAAACAAGGATGAGTTTTTATCTCAAGTCGCTAGACTTCGACCTGTGGACCATTATCACCGATGGTTACAAAAAGCCCGCCAGGATAGTTGTCAATGGTGATCTCGTTGAGAAAACCCATGACAAATATTCTGACGAGGAGAAGAAACAGGCAAGTCTAGACGCAAGAGCTATTAATGCTTTATTATGTGCTATAGACAGGAATGAGTTCAACAGGGTCTCAACATGCACCACCTCTCACGAAGTATGGAGACTTCTAGAAGTGACGCATGAGGGAACCACTCAAGTGAAGGAATCAAAAATAAGTCGTCTCACTCAAGAATATGAGGCTTTCAAGATGAAGCCAAATGAGACAATCACACAAATGATTACAAGATTCCTCGACATCATCAACCCCTTGTCTTCTCTCGACAAATAATATACAAATTACGAGAAGATCCGCAAGATACTTAGGGGGCTACCAAAGATTTGGAACCCTAAGGTGACAGCCATCATAGAAGGAAATGATCTCACGACTATGTCCATGGAGACTTTGATGGAAAAGCTGATGACTCGTGAGCTTGACCTTAAAGACTTCAAAGAGCCTGCTCCTAAGGCAAAGGAGATTGCCCTTAAAGCTTACTGACGAAGGGCTGATCCTAAAGAGAAGGATGACGACAACTCGGAAGGTGAAGATCAAGCTCTCCTTGTCCGCAACTTCAAGAAATTTCTTCGCTTCAATCGAAGAAAGAAGGAACCACAAGAAGATTACGAAGAAGAGCCAACATGCTACGGTTGCAAGAAGACTAGACACGTCCGAAAAGACTGTCCATTCACAAAGAATAGCAACCGATATGAGAAACCATACAAGAAAGCTTCCTCAAAGAAATATGCCAACACAAGCATTTGGCATGAAAGCGAAGCTAGTGACTCCGAGGAAGAAAAGGACTCTCCTCAAGACACCGCCAATGTTTGCCTAATGGCTACATCCGACAAGGAAACAAGCAAAACTCTCGATGATTTCACGTTTGATGAACTTGGCGATGCATTCAATGATTTACTCAATGACCACAAGAAAGTCATTCGTAAATATAAACACGCCAAGGAAAAGATCAAAAGTTATGAAGTCGAGATTCAAAGACTCTCTTCATTACTTGATAATAGTAGAGACACTTCACCCACGGATGTCACAAATGAGGTGTCTAAGCTTAAATTAAGCCTACATAATGCCGAAGCACGTATAGAAAAGCAAACACAAGAGATCACAGCACTCAATACTGAGATCGCTGAAGAAAAGAATAGACACAAGATCTCTATCACTAAGATTTATGGTTTGAACACTAAGATTAATGAACTGGAGGCAGTCTCTAAGAAATTAGAGACTAGATTGGGAAAACAGGTTGCTCAACCTCAAACCCAATCACATGAGACACTCACAATGCATGACACTACTCATTCTAGTCAACCATGTCATCCACCCGCAGCACGAAATCATGCTTATATGTACACCCACTTTTATAAAGCACATAAACCACATGCACGTAGAAATAATTCTCATATGACACAGAATCACCATACTACACATAGATGCAATTATCACTATGTTGTATAAAAACAAAATCACCATTATACTGCTTATGGATATAGACATCATCATTATACTCCACATCACTCTACATATAGACAGCATCACCATGCTACTCCATATCACTCTACATATAGACATCATCAGGAATGCTATTTGTACTTATTGTGGATTATATGGACACATTTCACCACAATATAGAGTTAGAAGATTAGTAGATAGAAACATATATGCATGGTTGCCGAAAACTAACTTTTCAGGACCCTCAAGAACTTGGGTACCAAAGGTCACATCTACTCTTGATGTAGGTGGACCTTCCCTCCTCAACTAAGAGTAAGTAGATTCTCGATAGTGGATGCTCGCGACATATGATGGGAGACGCTAATCTTTTCGCATCACTATCGATGAAGAGGGAAGGGTATGTATCCTTCGACAACAACCTTAAAGGGTATATCATTGGTAATGGTACTATAGGTCATCCTTCTTCTCCTGTAATAAAGGATGTCTGCCTAGTGATCGAGTTAAAGCATAACCTGCTTAGCATAAGTCATCTTGTTGATCATAGGGTATGATATTAACTTTGGACAAAATAAATGCTTTATATATAATAGGTCAACATGAGACATTGCTTTTGAAGGGATACGAGAGGACAATATTTATATTTTCTATCTATCTAGAGATACTAATAGTGCAGGAAGATGTCTCTATGCTCACAAGGATGAAAGATTACTGTGGCACCAGCGTCTTAGTCATGCCAACATGGACACTATATTTAGGCTATCGACCAAAAAGCTAGTCAGAGGCTTGTTCGACATCACATTCAAAAAGGACACGGTATGTGCCGAATGTGAATTGAATAAGGAAACCAAGTCCTCATTTTATTCCATAAACTCTGTAAGTACTACTAGACCATTGCAATTACTTCATATGGATTTATTTGGCCCTAGTAGAGTAGCCAGTCTTGGTGGAAAACTCTACGCTTTTATTATAGTAGATGATTTTTCTAGATTTACTTGGGTTTTTTTCTTACAAATAAAAGTGATGTCATTTCTATTTTCAAAATATTTGCTAAAAATGTTCAAAACGAAAAAGTCTATATGATTACTCGAATTCGAAGTGATCATGGAGGCGAATTCGAAAATAGTGATTTTAAAAAGTTTTGTGATTTAAATGGTTTTAATCATGAGTTTTCTTGTCCAAGAACTCTTCAACAAAATGGTGTTATGGAGCGGAAGAATAGGACTTTTGGCGATATGGCTAGAGTTATGTTAAATAAATTCTCTCTTCCAAAATATTTTTGGGCTGAAGCTGTTAGTACAGCGTGCCATATTTTAAATAGGGTGGTTATTCGTCCTATTAGAAAGAAAACACCCTATGAGCTTTGGTTTGGAAGTACTCCAAACGTTTCATATTTTCGAGTTTTTGGTTGTCGATGTTTTATCCTTAACACCAAAGACAACTTAGGCAAATTTGATGCCAAAGCTGACGATGGTATATTCCTTGGCTATGCGGCCAAGAGCAAGGGATATAGAGTGTTCAACAAACGCTCATTAATTGTGGAAGAGTCAACAAATGTGACTTTCGATGAGGATAACAGTGCAGCAGCTACTCTTGATGATGATGTTGAGCCATCAACTTCTACTCCAATGAACACAACCACTGAAACCAATTCTCTGGAGGGCTTGCCAAAGAAATTTTCTTTCAAGCCGTCACATCCAGAAAATTTGGTTATAGGTGATGTTTCACGTGGAGTAAGTACTAGATCATCAATAAGAGACTCCATTGCTAGTACTGCCTTCATTTCACAAATTGAGCCAAAAAACCTTGTAGAAGCTTTTAATGATGAATTTTGGATTTCTGCCATGCTAGAAGAACTCAACCAATTCGAGAGGAGCCAAGTTTGGGAACTTGTTCCTAGGCCGGTAAATCACTCGATTATTGGTACTAAATGGGTTTTCCGAAACAAAGTAAATGAAGATGGTCTAGTTACACGCAACAAAGCTCGTCTAGTAGCTCAAGGATACAACTAAGAGGAAGGTATCGACTACGATGAGACGTATGCTCCTGTTGCGAGATTAGAATCCATACGGATGCTTTCCGTATTTGCTAACTTTCAAAATTTCAAATTGTTTCAAATAGATGTTAAAAGTGCTTTCTTGAATGGACTTATTAAGGAGAAAGTTTTTGTAAAACAATCCCCTGGTTTTGAGAATCACAAATTTCCCGACCATGTTTTCAAGCTCAAGAAAGAGCTATATGGCCTCAAACAAGCCCCTAGAGCTTGGTATGAATGGCTAAGCAATTTCTTGGTTGAAAAAGGTTTTTCAAAAGGAAAAGTTGACACTACACTTTTTATAAAATCTTTCAAAGACACTATTCTCTTAGTACAAATTTACGTGGATGATATTATATTTGGTTCTACTGATGAAACCATCTGTCAAGATTTTGCCAAGTATATGCAGACCGAGTTTGAGATGAGCATGATGGGGGAGCTCAATTACTTTCTTGGACTGCAAGTCAAACAAACGTCAAATGGAACTTTCATCTGTCAGTTAAAGTATACAAAGGATATGCTGAAAAAATTCGAGCTTGACAACGTCAAACCAATCAGCACTCCAATGGCTACTACAACTAAACTAGAACCAGATGAAAGGGGCAAACCTGTGGATCAACGTAAGTATCGAGGTATGATAGGCAGTCTACTTTATTTAACTGCTGGTCGCCCGGATATTACGTTTAGCGTTTGCCTGTGTGCTAGATATCAAGCTAATCCTAAGGAATCACACATGACTGTTGTTAAGCGTATCTTTTGATACCTTAAGTGTACGGTTACAGTGGGCCTATGGTATCCCAAGTCAACATCATCTGACCTCATTGGTTACTCTGATGCTGATTTTGCCGGATGCAAGGTCGACCGTAAAAGTACGAGCGGCACGTATCATTTATTAGGAAAGGCTCTAGTCTCTTGGTTTAGCAAGAAGTAGAATTCTGTCACACTATCCACAATAGAAGCTGAATATATTGCAGCTGGTCGTTGTTGTACACAAATTCTGTGGATGAAGCAAACCCTTGAAGACTATAACTTATCGTTTATTCACATTCCTATATTTTATGACAACACTAGTACTATAAATCTCACTAAGAACCCCATATGTCACTCACGCAAGAAGCACATTGAAATACGTCTCCACTTTTTGCATGATCATCAGCAAAATGGCACTATTAACTTAGAATTTATTGACACTGATCATCAGCTAGCAGATTTCTTTACCAAACCTCTATCCGAAGAGCGTTTTAACTTTCTTTGTTGTGAACTAGGAATTTTGGATGAAGCTGTTATTCATTAAAGTAACCTGCGTAAATATCGATTATGTCTTGATTCTTTATGATGAACTTGCCATGGGTACAAGCCGAAAGGGTCCTTCTGACAACTAGGCATAAAAGCCTAAGCGACACGGTGCATTAGTCCTCAGGACTACCGCTAGCTGGTATCCGGCCCCTGCAGCTACCCCGTGGCAGCTTCGAAATATTGAATTGGGGCATATTTCCTTATTTATTACATGGTCTACTTTTATTTTTCACATGCAAAAATTCAAAATTTCAAACTTCACTTTGATTCAGCGTTGCATTTTTTCTGCTATTCGCTACTTGGTTTTCTCTTTTTATATCTTGCATCCGTGTATATATCTTTGTATATTACATGGTCTACTTTTTATATTTTTCATCTACTTATTATTTTTGTCTCTATTACTTGATCAAATTTCTTCTCTAGCCTGATTTCTGTTCTGGTACCATAAACCAGAATTCGGGCCGAACTCTGCCTTACCCAGAGTTTGGGCCGAATTCGGTCTGATTGTTCCAAAACCAAAAGCAGCCTCAGCCGCTGATCAGATTATGATCCAATGGTCCACATTTGCTCCGACCATTCGAACCCCTACACTAAAAACCGGGTTCTCCTCTTCTCTCTCCTCCATTGCCACCTTCCTAACTTCTCCAAACTATTTTTCTCCGAACCCTAACCCTAGTTCTTCCTTCCTAGACCATAATTCTTCTCAAAACTCAAGGAGAAGGATTCTCTCACCATTCTCCTTCATCTTCCATCATCAAATTGTGGTATATTTCCACACTTCTCTCCATCTACAATTCCTCAATTTTTTTTATTATTTTATGGCTTCCAAGTTGTTCAATAGGAGGAAGAGACTTCGAACCGAGGGTGCGTCCTCTTCGAATGCTCCTCCTCGTGTTGAACCACCCGTTGAACAACCCAATCAACGACCCATTCACCCGTTGTTCAACCCACCTCGTCCACTCAACACCAACACATATGATGATGGGATATTTGTATCACTTGATGCTTCCAATGAATGGTTTAGTGATTTTCGATAACGTTCGTTGTATGCGGGTCACCCTATAAATTTTACTATATTTTCTCAATATGATTCACTTTTTCATGATCTTTGTCTTGATGAACTTGTCACTACCAATTCGGTTATATATCTCAATGCCATACAAATGTTTTACTGCAACCTTACTCACAATGATATACATATATTCTCATGGATTGCGGGCATTGATATTTTTTTTGATGATTTTGACTTGGCCGAACACCTTGAACTCCCGGAGCCAAACTCATGGGATAAACTTGTTGAAGCTCGAAAGTTTCTATTTCCCGATGGGTCATCCCTAAAAAGCTTTAAGGACGACTTGTCTACCCCTAACATACGTTCTCGTAAGCTTCTCACCAAGTTTCTCAATCCTAACTTTTATGAACTTCATCGGATCGTCTTTAACACGATTCTGCCCAAAGCAGGATCGACCGATGAGGTTACATACATTGAAATCTCTGCTTTGTATCACCTAGATTTTCATGTTCCTTTTAATATTCTATGTACCATGATGGACTGGATGATTAATGCTAGGAAGAAACCAAGATCTTTGGTTTATGCTCTTTATCTTCCTATGCTCTTTCGTGCTTTTCGTGTACCTCTTGATGAGTGCCAGTTCCTACCTGCCCCTGCCTTCCTCTCTAAGGCACGGTGGCTTCAGGCAGCAGTTGGCTCACCTGTTGTGTCTTAGCACTCTGACTATGAGCCCGATGCCCCTCCTCTTGGACAGGATCCCCCTCCTCCTCCTGCTACTCTTGAGTCACTCCAGACTATGCTCCACGATCAATTCACCTTAGAGGATAATCGCTGGACTCAGCTTGACTACCGGACTACCTTGCAGATGAGTGCCATTAGCAACTCACTGCACGATATTCGGTACTCTATGTCCCGGCATCCTTCTATGCCTATTTCCATGGAGCGGGACCCTGCTCGCGATGGAAAACGTATCGATGACCCTTGGGTTATCCGCTACCAGGATCTGGATGCGGCTTATGTGGACCCTCGTCGTTCATTCACTGATCCATCCGACGACGGTGGGCCTTCACGAGCTCGATGATGGATATGGATTTCTCTTTGTTGCTGCTGCTGAGGATTGTAGTTTATGCTTTTTTGCATTTTTAGTTGATGTAGTTGTTTTTGTTTATGTACTTTGGTTGTACTAGAACTCATTATATGACTCTTGGAGATATTTTATTCTGCAGTTTATCATTATTATTTTTGGTGTGCTTGCCATTCATTATTCTGGTTGTGTGATAACTGACAAAAGGGGGAGAAATATTTTGATATATTCATAGTATATTATCATATGCTTTGTGTATCTGTGCTTTGGGAAAAGAATATTGTTATCAGGACAACATGCAATGTTTACGGGGGAGCTATTGCTAGCTGCACCTATTACGGGGGAGCTACGCTATTTTTTTAATGTGTCCAGGTATGAATATTGAATATACAAATATTATTTTGCCAATTATCAATATAGGGGAGATTGTTGACACAAAATCACAGTCAACCATATGTTGATACAATTGACAACATGATACTTGTAATATTTCAATACGACACATGAAGACTGAATTCGGTACAAGCCAGACGACAGCTCGCACCTACAAAGCTTCATAATTTGAGTCTGTATTTTACACTTTATTTGAGTCTAGATTTATCTAAACTGAGCTGTGCTGAGCATTTTGAGACTTAGACTATACCTATACCTCAAACCAAAAGCCCCACCAAACATCCAAATAGCCCATTGGCCCATTTGACCTATTCTGTGCTCTGGAGACAGAGTTCGGGCCGAACTCTGCCTCCATACAGAGTTCAGGCCGAACTCTGCCTCCTAAATTCCAGGACCCTAATTTTTAGGGTTGGCTGGATGCAAGTTGTCCAACGGCCAAATTTTTGAATATTCCAACCAGAATTTTGGCCGAATTCTGCCTGTATGGTATCCTAAAAATAGGCCATGAATTCTTTCATTTTCAATCATCCAATCTTCTCTTCTCTTCTCTCTAAAGCATTATACAAGCCATACCCTTCTCATCTACTAGCCACAAGCTCCCTAAGCCTCAAAGTGCTCAGTACTTTTCAGTTAGGAGTTTGTGCAAGAGGTCAAGAAGTCGCTTGGAAAATTCCAAGCATCGTCACTGCGATCTCTGTAAAAAGTTGACGTGCTCTTCTAAAGAAAAGGCACGGGGTGTAACTACTATTTCACAAATAGAGAATTTAATCCTGAGCTAGAGTTCTCAGTCCTGGACTAGTCCTCTACGAGGGAAACCAGGTTAAAATTGGCTGTGTTTGCGTATGCTTTCTTGTTCTTTACTATTTCAGCATTTACTCTGATTATTTTCAGTTGTGAAAGAGTTTAATTTTTAATTGGACATTATTGTCATAAACTCTATTCACCCCCCTCTAGAGTTGCCTATTTGTTCTTCAGTGCTGCCATCAAACAACATAATGGTTAGAAGCTTGTATTTTGGAAGGAATGGAATCTTTTTCCATTCTGTAGGATACGGTTGTTTTATGCCAAGTCTTTGTTGGCCATCTTTCTGCTTGAAGGCCTCAAATTGAGTGCGTAAGAGTTTCACAGTCTCATTAGCATCTCCTGATGTTTGGAAATTGATAGGCTGGTTAGAATTGTTGGAAGGAGGAACAGCGTAATAATTACCACCTCCAGTACCAGACTGACTGGGATCAGCTTGAATTGGTATAGAAGCAACCTGAGGAGGTGGTACCCCCAAACTAACATTAACAGGCACAGAAGTTGCTATAAGCTCAGGATTTGTAGCAGGGTTTATAACAGGTGGCACTGTATGTTGGGCCATGATTATAGTGTGCATACTTGCGACCATTTTAGCCATGGTCTTCAATTTGTCCTCTAGTGCAACAATTCGTTGCTCCTGACTGGCTGAAGTAGAGGCATCTTGATCTTCTGTAATGGTATATGTCGTCACTTCTCTTGCTACTATTGACGAGATAGTTTTTTTCAGAACTTTCACTATCTGCATCAAACTCAGATAAAGAGTCTTCTCCTATATGAGCGATGGGGAGATCATCTTGATTAAAGACACCCTGGTTCAAATTTTGACTTCTTGATCTGGTGTATTGAAAGACCCCTTCACTGGATGCATGAATCCGATTTAAGTATTACTGACTGGGATTACGGGACGCATTACGTCTTAGACGTTTCCAACCCCCAGTGCCTTGGGAAGTCATGTTGACAGAAGCATATAACAACTCGTCTTCATCTTCTATTATAGGTTCAGGAGTTGAAACATAATTCAGACGATCGAAGACAGATCGTTTAGCTGATTGGCAACAACACTTTATGACCACTTCATGAAGACAGTGGCGATCTGAAGAGTGATTTAGAGGTGAAGGAGACATCCCTGCAAGCTCCCGTCTTTGTGTAAGAAGTCCCCGAAGATCAGTTACTACTACAGGACGAGAAGAAGTCAGAGGAACATATTCCTTAATGATGTTAGGAACATGCCTCATATTCTTCAGATGTTTAGTTCCCTGAGTGTACAAAGAGGTAATTAACTCATTAGCATAAGTGATTGGGTCTTTCTTTTCAAACTTTGGTTTCTGGTACAGATTGGCCTTTGGCATAGGGTTCTTACGTTTTACCAAAGTTGATACTGGTTTACGCCTATTGAGATAAGCGCGTAAATCAGAAAATTCTGCTCCAGGTGTCTCTGTTTGTGATACCCTAAATTTTTCTTGCTTAGACCTTGAAATTTGCAAGGTTGGAAGATCTTGACCAGACCCCATAGGGGTAGGCAAGATGCCTCTTTGATCAGTATTCTTTCCCATGGCAGAGATCTGAAGACCTCTGTTTAAAGGAATAGAATCTGATATATCTTTCTCTGAGTCATATACTAGGGAAATTTGAGAAAAGACCAAAGGGTGCTTTCCTTTATTTTATAGAGGGTTAGCTAGAAGCGTTTCCCTCTGTTTTATTGTGGTACCACTTTAGGCACAGGTTGCGCCAGTTGAGAAAATATCAAAGGACCCTTCCCTTTGTTCTGTCTAGTTTTGGCACTAGAACATTGTTTCTCCAAGTTCAGAACTGGAGAATTGGAAGAAGGAATAGCCAAAAGACTAGTTCCCTTGGGTTGTGCCAGAGCAGCAGACTGCACCTGAACAACTGATTGCTTGGGTTGCGTCACAGCGATATGGGCTACTGGTTGCACCCTAGCAATATAGGCTACTGGTTGCACCTTGGCAGCAATATGGGTAGACTGCGCCTTAGCAACAGCCTGAACAGATTGTGTCTTGGCAGCAAAGAAAGTAGTAGACTGCGTACGGGCAGTAGGAAGAGTGGACTGTGCACGGGCAGCAGGAAGAGTTGACTGCGTACGGGCAGCAGTGAGCGTAAGTTGCGCAGGGGCAATAGGAACAGAAAGAGTGGGCTGTGCGCAGGTAGTAGAACAGACTGCGCCAGAGCCACAGAGGCAGATTGCACCTTGGCAACAGAAGCAGGTTGCGCCAGGGCAACAGCAATCGTAGAAAACTTAGGAGTCCACACAGTTTTGTTCTTGGTGATCGCTACAGTGCGCTTATTGCTCTTCTTGTTGATCATATCTCCATAAGCTGTCTGGTTGATCTGAACAACCAGAGTCTTCTGTGTCTTGCCGATCGACGTAGTATCACATTGAGTTGTCACCTTCTCATCGGAGGTGAAAGTCGTCCTCAGCAGGGTCGCCATTTTGTTTACAAACATTGGTTGATTAGGATAAGAAATTAGTGCCTCATGACCACCCACTTTTTATTTAGATCCTATGATTCCCCCGACCGTGGCGTTAATATTCGGAGCACGATACCAGCTGTTACCCTCCAACAAATTTTATATGCAAGACCGAGATGAATCCACCTTCATTTAGGTACATCATGTCCTACTCAAACACGTCCCCTTCTACTCTATTTTTATGATACGACTTTTAGGTCAAAAAGGCTAGCCATAACCCTTACCATGATATTGACATACTTCCTGA
Organism: Iris pallida; assembly: GCA_029216955.1. Lineage (NCBI taxonomy): Eukaryota > Viridiplantae > Streptophyta > Magnoliopsida > Asparagales > Iridaceae > Iris > Iris pallida. Next base: position 102,557 of record JANAVB010031450.1, read on the forward strand.
CTTCAATTAGAGATCCAACCCCAACTCAAATCTTTCGATCCCATATATGGTTGTGATCTACTCGAATCCCACTACACACATGCCACTAGTATGCCACTCAATAGAGGCTCCGCGTGCTACTTAAACATAAAAGTCATAGAAGGCGCATCTCAAGACTTATAGAACCTTCTTAACCAACCCGACAGGCAATTAGCCCAACCACTTGAGTTAAAACCTATTCTAGGCTAACCTCACCTAGTATAAATGGTTCAGATTAATTTTAGAGATCTTGTCCAGCCCATATAGATTGAAATCCAAGACTTAAATTAATCAAAGATTGGTTCCAACAGAACTAAGAAGTCATTGGGTTATAATGTATATTTCTATCCGTATCATCTTGATACCTCTACCGTGACTTTGATATTTAGAGCACAATACTATCCAATTCCTTCCAACAAATTTTACCCTCGTGAACTAGACGAGCTACTCTACACACATTGCACATGTTCCATAAAAATATACCATCATATGCTCTATTTCAATTACACCATATGTATGACATTTTTTTCCTTAGACCAAAACCACGGATGCCTATTTTTGTCCATGCCCATTTTTCGTCCATGTTCCAGAAAAATACACTATCCAGTGGCAACTTCTTATGTTTCATAATTACTTTAAAAGGTATCCACGTTGACCCTGAGAAGATAAAAGCCATCATCGAGATGCAACCACCAAGGAACCTTCATTGAACTACGCAGTATCCAAGGACATTTAACATACATCCGAAGGTTTATCTCTAACCTTTTGGGTCATTGTAAACCCTTCACCGAATTGATGAAGAAAGGAGTATCTTATGTCTGGACTGAGGAGTGCCAATAAGCCTTCGAGGACATTAAAATATATCTTACGAACACTCTAGTCTTAGTAGCTTCGGTCATGGGAAGACCCTTTTTGCCGTACATCCGAGCCTTGGATCATTCTCTCGGAGTCCTATCAGCTCAGAATAGCAATGCGGGTCACGAACAAGCTATCTATTATCCTAGTCGTTAGCTGATCAAAGACGAGCACAAGTATAACCCTGTAGAGAAAGAGTGCCTCGCCCTCGTCTTTGCTATCTAGAAAACTCGACATTATATAGTCGGACAGACGATTCAGGTCATCTCTCGGGTCAATCCCCTCAAGGTCCTCATGACCAAATTAGGGGTATTAAATTCATGCCTAACCACATGGGCGATACTTCTATCCCCTTATGACATGGTATTTATCCCATAAAAGGAGGTCAAGGGTCAAGCATTAGCTGATTTCCTGGCGGCCCATCCCATAGTCGGGACATCAAAGCTTTACGAGGATATCCTATATGAAGTATTGGATGCCTACACCACCACAGAAGAGCCAGTTTGGCGACTGTTCTTCGACAGTGCTTCAAGAATAGGACCCAAAGGCGATATTGTGGCAGGAGTGGGGGTAGTGTTAATATCTCCCGATGACTTGGTCATCCAACGAGAATATTCACTCTCAGAACCTTGTTCTAATAACGTGGCTGAGTACAACACTCTTATCATCGGACTTCGACTAGCCAAAGAATTGGGAGTCGACTTTTTGGAAGCTTACGGTGATTCTCAGTTGATTGTCAACCATGTTCAGGGTCAATACGAGGTCCGACGGGAGAACTTGATCCCGTACCATCAAACAACAATTTCTATAATCTCTACCTTCACATGGTTCTTTATAGAACATGTTCCCTGGTTACGAAACCTAGAGGCTGATACTCTAGCAGGACTTACGGCATCATTAGCGACGCTTGTCGGGACTCAGGACACTATCACGGTGATAGGTCAAGAGCTTGTATGCCCTAAGAATTACTTGTGAATGTAGGCCTACTAGTCCACAGAGGTAGGAGAAGACATTTGAGACTGGCGATCCCCGTTTATAGATTTAGCAGTGTACAAAATCTTATCGGATAACGCAAAAGAAGCAGCTTCCGTCAGAAGGTGCTCTCTTCGATTTTACCGTGATACTCAAACTAAAACGTTATATCACCGCAACTTTGATAGACTGCAACACCGATGCCTATCAGGACATGAAGCTAAGGACGCACTGCACGAAGCTCAAGACGGCACTTGTGGAGACCATCAACCGGGACCTAAACTCCAAGACCGACTTAGGCGCACGGGTTACTATTAGCCCATAATGATAGTATTTGCCATTAAAACAAGGTTGTTTGATTTAACTTTGTATTTAATTACAAACAGAACAGAGTATAATATAGGATTTAAATGTAATCCTAGGTGTACACTTGTGTCTTTTTTGTCTGAGAACCGTGGCGATGGAGCGAGTGGTAATTCTTTGACTCTGTTGACGATCTAACGACGATCTTGAACTCTTTCAGAGTCTGGGTTGCACTGCGACTGGCAACGACTTGAAGAGGATTGAAAAGTTCAGGAAGTAGGAAGCTTCGAATATAGAACTTTGAAAGACTGAATGAAGGAATGATCCTTCTATTTATAGGCAGCAGAATGATCTGCTTATGCACACATATACGATACACGCATGGAGAGCTTGCATGTAGGGATGCCATGTAGAAGACTTCGTTGGGCGTATGGACTATACGTCCAGGAGTTGGAGCTGAATCTGTTTGAACTGCATTGCTGAGCTGCAAAGGAGCTGACACGTGGTAGTTGTTGAGATTCGGTAGTTCCTGAGATCTTGGGTGGTTAGCACCTATTCATAGGCAAAACTGAGTCAACGACATATGGCGCGTGTTCATGGCTCAAAGATCTCAAATTTGTTAGGGAATGATCTGTCAGGATGTGCCTAGAATCTGTCGTATGAGAAGACTTGGTCCATGACTTTTAGTGATCAAAAACAAGTCTGGGCGCATGGCTTTTGAGGCGCTTGCAGAGCTTTGGATGCGTGGCTATGGAGGCGCATGCAGAGTTTTGGACACATGGATGCGGAGGCGCAAGCTGGTGATCAGTCGGCCATATGGTTGGGCACAGCTGTAACCAACAAAATAGGTAATGATGAAGCTTACGTTAGCGGTACTTCATATTCTACAAAAGCTGTTAACTGTTCAGTCTTCGGGAAGCGTGATGATGACTCTGTCATACAGCATTAAATGCTTGATGGGTGACGAGCTTACGTTGGTGCATCTGTCTGTTCGTCACTAGGCGCATCGGTATGGGATGTATGATGCTGAGGAGCGCATCCGCTACATGGCACATCTCCTTTGGTCAGGTTTGTCGAGTCTTTTGAGACTTGAACTGATGATTCTTTGACTTAGCTGAATTTGAGATGGCAGATTTATCACCATTAATGCAAGTTTATTGCACTAACTTGGGGAAGTTGCCATTTGGCGCATGGTTTGATTTGCCCTGGCCTATAAAAAGCATCGGTGAGGGAGAATTTTCTCTTATATCATATGACTTCTTAACGAAGATGAACTAAACCGATCCTTCTCCTTGGAAAGACGTTGCATTATGTGTTGTGGATTTCCTTGTTCGAAGAAGCTTTGACGATGAACTCCTTCAGAAGACTGAGATACGTCGGAAAAGCTATGGAAATAACAGCTTATGTTTGAACCTCTTATGGTAATATTCTTCTACAAGATGGCGTTGGATGCCTATTACATCCAAAGATCAGGGTCGTTGTTCCCCGACTTCCGTTATGCTGGAAGAGCTACCGAATTTGGATTGATTGATAACCCGCGTTCTGCTCAATAAGTGCTTCATTAGCTGAAGCACTCTTACGTTGACGATTAAGTGATTCGCACTGATGAGGAGGAGTGATGCACATATGCTGAGACGTCAGAGTGATGCGCCTAACTGTAGTTTTATTGTAACAAAGAGTCTAGACATATAATAGACTTTTATGTGAAATAAAAAATCTATCTTTATGTGCCTCTTCTACTTGCTGTCTTCTAAATGATGTGCCAACATTCTGTCTTTGAATTCTTTGGCACATGATGTTTTGGGGCGCATGGTGTTTTAGGGCGCATAGGAGTTCTGACCTTTAGATGTGCCTAAAATTCTATGCTTCTACAAGACCCCTTCAAAAGTTTCAAAACTTTCTGCTGAGTTTTGGAATACTTTAAACCAAGAAGCATGGGCAAGTTGGTGGCCGAGGATGATTTGGCCTATATGGACACTACGGCTATCTGAGAACAAAAGTTGGCCGATGTTGAGGCCCAGGAGCAGAGATTAACTTCGTTTTTGGAAGAGAAGGCTAATATGCGGGAATCTCTGAACGCTAGCATGGTGGATGTTGATGACTAAATCTGCCTTCTTCAGGAGCAGTGGGCTCAACTCCTGGCAGATTCTATACGAATGCAAGCCGAACACATCATGCTTACGGAAGAAGCGGCAAAGTTTACTCATCATGTGGCCCTCTTCTTCGGTCAGAAGAAGGAATTGGATGACAAACATGCGGCTGACATCGCCTCCGAGGCCGGGGAAGTGATGCATCGTGAAGCTGAGCGTCGGGTCTTAGCGGCTGTGGAGACCAAAGCCGAAGCTTTGAAGCGCCGCATTGATGAGCTGTCTGTCGACCCTTAGTTCCTTCGTTCTTTCTACTTTTTGTTTGAGATGCAGTTGTCTCTTTTTGTGTCTTTTTTATGCAAGATATAGTCCTTTACTTTATCGGATGAAGAAATAAAGAACTTTTGCTTTGTTCAACTTTTGTGATGAACTTGATTTTTATGGACCTATTATCTTTTCCTCACCTTGCTTTCTAGGTGCAGATAATAAGTTGGGAGAGGAAACCAGCATATTTACTCAGAGGTAATATGGACGTGGTAAATACGGGGTTAATGGTAGAGTTTTCCTACTCATAGGTAATATGTACGTGATAGGAATGAACTCGGTGAGGATACAAAGAACACGTCAGAGGTGATATGGACATGGATGTTCAATAATTGTGGTGTAACAACGCGGGGGTTGTTAGATGGGATGTTTATTCAGAGGTAATGTGGACGTGGTAAACATAGCATTTAGTGTCATCTTATGGAATATAAGTTTTAGCTTTTTAGGGGTGTAGAGAAACAACTCAGAGGTGATATGGACATGGATATTTTCTACTGGTGAGAGTGTATTGGAGTGAGTCAACTCCAGAAGCACGTTATTATCAAGGGGGATGAACTCGGTTGGTCGAGCTCATAGGTTCTCCTGCTAGGGAGATGGAAGTACATGTTGAGAAATTTCAAGAATATTACTTCTTTTGGAACTTGTCGTTGATTGGCATCATGAACAAGTCCCCATTTGATTTTGCGAGCCGGTAAGCCTCGTTAGAGTACACCGTCTCGATGATGAAAGGGCCTTTCCATTTCGGTTCGACCTTTCCTGGTGTCTTGTGAGTCATTACCATTGGTCTTTTGACTGACAGAACAAGGTCACCCACTTGGAAAGTCTTTGTTTGACCTTCTTGTTGAAAGCCTTCGAAATTCGAGCTTGGTAGAGCTCGATGCACTATAAGCCAAGAGGCGTTTTTCGTCCAGCGCCTCCAATTCTTGCAGACGGCGTTGCTGATTGTCTTCATATGTCAATTGACTTGTAATAGTCACTCGTAATAAGGGGATCTAGATTTCCAGAGGCACCACTGCTTCACTCCTATAGACTAGGAAGAATAGTATAATACCCGTTGGAGTCCGTACCGTTGTGCAGTAGGTCTAAAGGCATTCGCCTAGATTCTCATCCCAATCATGTTTACTGGTTGACACAACCTTTTTGAGTAGCTTGGCAATGGTTTTATTGAAAGCTTCAGCCAATCCGTTTGCTGCTGGATTATAAGCAGTAGATGCCACGTTCTGAATACGATTCTTGTTGTAGAATCTGCTGAACACATGGCTTATGAATTGCGGACCATTATCATGGATAATCCTCTGGGGTACCCTAAAATAGTAGATAATGTGATGTTTGATGAAGCTGGTCACCTTTGAGCTCTTCACCACTGTAACCGGTATGCTATGTCCAGAATAAAGCAATGACCTCTGGATGATGGAGGGGTAATTGGTCCCACTATGTCCATACACCAGGATTCGAATGGCCAGGAGGCAACCGTAGGGTATAGAGGCTCCGAAGGTCGATAGATAAAGTCAGCATGGAGATGATAAACACGACACTTCTTCACATACTCAGTAGCATCGGCCAACATAGTAGGCCAGTAATAGCCCATACGTCAGAGTCGATCATGTAGCTTAGGATCGACTTGATGAGCTCCGTATGTCCTGTCATGGGCTTCTCAAAGAGCTTCGGCTGCTTCTTTGTTTGATAAACATCGGAGGAGAAGCCCGTCACAGGAGCAGCGGTAGAGCATTTTGGTAGCTGTATCGTAGTAGAATCGAAGAAAGCGCCTTTTGACATAGACTGCTTCCTTTGGGTCATCTGGAAGGATTCTATAGGCTACGAAGTCGATGAACGAAAACCGCCAGTCTCTGATGTTGACACTAGCATTTTTAGGCAGAGCATAGTTCAAAGACATGCAAAGATTGTTTCTGGGGTACGCCAGATCCCGGCATACCACTGTAATAAAGTATTGAGTCCCGATAGGGGCTGCCAATGAGGCCGCGAGGCCAGCCAGGGCATCGGCCTCTAGGATTTATAGCTGAGGTACGTGTTCTATAAAGAACTCAGAAAAGTGAGATGATGCCCAAGGCTGCTTTATGATAAAGGACTAAGTCTTCGTGGCAGACTTCGTATTGTCCTCGGATCTGGTGGACGACGAGTTTTGAGGTACCATAAGACTCGAGGTATTCAACCCCCAGCTATTTTGCTAATTGGAGTCCCATAATGAGGGCATTATATTCTGCACATTGTCGGAGCATGGTTCTGTGAGGGAATAAGCACGCTGGATGACCAGCTTGTCGGGAGAGATCAAGACTACCCCCACTCCTACGACGATCTGACCCTTGGGGCCTGTTCTTGAAGCGCCGTCGAAGAAAATCTGCCAGACGAACTTTTCTTCGGCCATGTTGGACTCTAGCACCTCATCTGGAATATCTTCATAGAGTTTGGACGACTCCGAAATAGGGTGTGCAGCTAAGAAGTCGACCAGTGCTTGGCCCTTGGCAGCTTTTTGTGGGACAAATTCTATATCATTTGGTGTCAATAGTATTGTCCATGTAGCTAATCGATAGTTTAGCGCTCCTGGCTTTCTCATGACGACCCTGAGTGGATTGACTTGGAAAATGATATGGATCGTCTGTCCCGAGACATAATGACGAGTCTTCTAGTTGGCAAATACCAGAGCTAGACATTCTTTCTCGATGGTGTTGTACCAGTGTTCAACCTTGATCATTGTCCTACTCTAATAGTAGATAGCTTGCTCGAAGCCTGCATCATTGTTCTGAGCTAACAGGGCACCGAGGGAATGATCCATTGTGTGGACATAGAGTAAAAAGAGTTTGCCTGTGACCGGTGCTACCAGGACTAGGGAACTTGTGAGATCGGCCTTGATGTCGTCAAATACCTTCTGACATTCTTCCGTCTAGACATAGGAAACCCCCTTCTTCATGAATTTGGTAAAGGGTTGGCATTTTTTGAAAAGATTAGCGATAAATCTTTGGATATATGCGAGACATCCTTGTAGTCCTCGGAGTTCTCTAAGGTTCTTCGATGGGTCCATATCAAGGATGGCTTTGGTCTTCTCTGGGTCAACATCGATGCCTTTTGCAGTGATGATGAAGCCCAGGAATTTGTCGCTGGAAACCCCGAGAAAGGATTTTGTGGGGTTCATTTTGAGCCGGTGTGCCCGCATAAGATCGAAGATCGTTCTCAGATCTTGTAAGTGATCACTTCGTAGACGGCTTTTGACGGCGATGTCGTCAACGTAGCATTCGACTGACTTATGGAGGTGTTGGTGGAAGATAGTGCTAATAGCTCGTTGGTACGTGGCACCTGCATGCTTCAAGCCAAAAGGTATCAATGTGTAACAGTAAACCCCCTTTGGAGTCCTGAACGAGAACGATATTAGCAACAAGAACAACAATAGCTACCCAATCTGGCTGTTGTTCCTCGCGAATAAACCCACTGTCTAAGAGCTTATCCACTTCTTTGTCAATAGCGTCCATGATGTTAGGACAAAAGCATCATTGTTGCTGCTTAACAGGCTTAGCGTTGGGTAAGATGTTAAGCTTGTGCATTGCGACTTGTGAATCTAAACCTAGCATGTCTTCATAACTCTAGGCAAAGACGTTGATGTATTCTCTGACAAGTTGAATCAAGGATTTTCGATCTTCTCCTGCGAAGCTTTTGCTGATGAAGATGGTTTTAGACAAGGATTCATCACCTAAGTCAATCTGCTCGACTTTATCTTCTGTATGTGGTTCTCGTAGTTCGAAACAAGATTTCTACTGTGCACCTAGGCGTTGAGCCCAGGGTTCTTCTTCGAAGAACTCTACTACTTGATCATCGTCTTCTTCTTCTGAAGGATGTGTGGATGTCATGTTAACGGACAACACTTTTCTAAAGATTGGACCCATACTTGTGTCGGAGTCCTAAGTTGAAGCTTCAGATGAGTGAGAGTGTGTAGCCGCTTCAGTTTCTAAACTCTCTGGAGTTGTCGGAGGTGTGATGTAGCCTACCCCCCGTCTAGTACGATGATAATAGTCTTGTGGCTTCCCTTTTGGAACTGGAAGCCGTAAAGGAAGACGTCGACCTTTGCCATAGTTTAGACCCTGGCCCTTTTTTAAGTCATAGCCCATCTTTTGAATGAGGTACTTTGCTTGATCATTGTACCGATATACCTGTATTCTACCGGTATTGGATTCTGGCTCGACTGGAGAGAGGTCTTGATGACGCTCGACTTTATCGAAGACGATAGGTTTTTCATCCTAGTTCTGGGGCGAAACTATATAACAGACTCCTTGGTACATGATGACTCGATATACATGATTGATAGTCGTTATTTGTGTTTGCAACGACTGAAAGGCATTATCTAGAGTATACATGGCATTCCAATGTAAAAACTAAGATAATTCAAAGACAGACATTTATTGATAAAATAAGGGATCATATCTCGGGAAATTACATCATCGAGAGATGGGGTATCACCATTGGCAAATATGTACTCTCCTAGTTCTTCATCAGTGAGCGCCGGAGTAGCCTTGGGCGATTCGGAAGAGTTTTTCGGGAGTTTGACCAGTACTGGCTCTTGAGCCTGTGCTGAGAGAGATGTTGTGGCCTTCCTTCGTAGCTTGACGGTGAGGGGAGCCAATGTTTGGGGCGATCTCCCCTGGAGCCGTACTTTGAGAAGTGCCTCAGCTGGCGCCTCAGAGACCGACATTGGAAAGGTCTCCCTTTGAGTCGTATCTTCAAAGGGACTTCAATTGTTGTTTCAGCCAGGGGGCAGGGGCCCTCCCGCGTAGTTTTACCACGATAGGGGCTGGTGGCTAGGGAGGTTTCCCCTTGAGTCGCACCTTTAGAGGGGCACTGGTCATCACTTATGCTTCAGTGTCGACCTCTGCTTCGTCGTCGGCATCGTTGGCTTCATAGTCCAGATGAATTGATTTGTATAGATCGGAGTAGGTGAAAAAGGCCTTAATCCCTCTGAAAGGATAGACATCAGTAAACTCCATCCTGACTATGCCGTTAGTGGACACATATTTTATGCACTGGTGGAAAGTAGATAGCACCACCATGTATTCGTGTATCCATGGACGCCCCAACAGGTTGTTGTAATTAACGTCCGCATCCGAAACATAGCAAGTCACCTCCGTCTGGAGATCATTGATATGACATTTTAGGCAAATTTTTCCTAGCGGTTCACTCTTGCTAGCATTGAAGTCGCTGATTATAGTGTGGGATGTCGTCAGACGATGCATCAAAATCCCCAATGTCTGGAGCGAAGTCCGGGGTATAATGCTAAGAGAAGACCCAGGGTCGATCTGAATTCGATCTACCTTGATGGCAACGACATACCCTATGTAATACAGCGGTCTGTTGTGTCGGTTGTTTTTGAGTAGCATGTCTTGCTGAGTGAAGGTGATGTTGGGGATGATTTCTTCTATGTTGTGGTAGTGCAGACATATTGTTGGATCTTCTTCAGGCTGCTTGAACTGACTGATAAAAGACTCAGCATCCTTCAGTTCTTCACATAGAGCCTCTCGAGTATCTTTGGATAGTCGGAGGAGCTTAAATAGGGATAGCCGAGCTGGAGTACTATCTCGCTGTGTCAGTATGTCGAAGTTGTGGAGTTCAGCCAACCCCGCATCATTGTCTTTACATAGAGGCCTGTCAAAACGAGCATCTTTCTACTTCTGTTTGTCGACTGCTGGAGGTTGGGATGGACCCTCCCCTTGGGCAGTCGTAGTGGTGATAGGAGGCATCTCTTCGATCGGAGCCTCCTTTTACTGAGTGTTCTGCTGTGAACGCATATGGACAGGAAGAGCTTCTTCAGGGGAGGAAGCGACCATGTGGCAAGACTTGGTTTTCTTGCCTTTGGTTTTGAAGGTAGGATGTACCCCAGTTGAGTCAATTCCGGAACTAGATCTTGGTGGACCCATATAACCTCTCCCCGGGACGTCATAAGTGGTATTAGTCCACTCACATTGTCACAAGTTGGTGGAAGTTTGATTACTTCTATTATCACCTTTAGGATAAGGACGACGCCATTCTGAGCATCAATAGGTGGCAAGGTGGCAAACTGGAGTGATACTATGTTAGCCGAGACTGTCTTCTCTTCATAATCAAGCGAGAGGACGTTCACATTGATCATGCGTTGTATGTAGTTCTTCAAGATATAGCAGTCTCGAGTCGGATTGTCGACGAACCGATGGTAGTGACAGTACCTCGGGTCACCTACCATGTCAACCTCGTCGCGACGCTTTGGATCGGGCAACTTGATTTTGTTATTTTGCTTTAGCATCTCGAAGCGTTGTAGGGTATCTTCGTCATTAAAGGAGTACACCTCCTTCAGTCTTGGTACGGGCGGTGATTTCTGAGTGGGCCCTTGTATACTTTTCGAGGCATTGACAGTCAATGCCTGCTTTCCTTTCGGCTCGTGCCCGTTACTGTTGTTGGCGGTGCACTTTTTCTTGTCATCGAACGCAGGGAAGCTAACTCCCAGAAGTCGAGCATCGTGTGCCTTCTTCTTGGCGCTTTCGGCACCGATGATTAGCGAACTCCAATCTGGAGGCTGGGTAAAGTCGAGCCAGAGTTTGATTGCAGGCGTCATATTCATGCTGTAGGAATCGATCAGCACATGTTCTGGTTTACCCAGAGGTAACCTTAAGTATGCTTGCCGAAAGCGCTCGATGAAAGCTCAAACGGCCTTTTTCTCCTTCTGGACCACTTCTATCAGGGATGACATTGTCTTATCTTTTCCACCGTCGTAGAATCGGTCGAGAAACAGATACGTTAAGTCGTCGAAGAAGGATATGCAGTTATCAAGGAGACTGCAGTACCAGTCGTAGGTGACTCCCTTCAACGCCCGACGAATAAACTTGTAAGTAAGGCATCTTCCTTCGGAGATGTCCCGTCACAGAGTGGAAGTAGGTCCGATACCGATGGTGAGACTCCTTCCCATCAAATGGTGTCAACGTTTGTGGTTTATATTTAGGGGAATAAACCACTTTTTTCTATTCTGGAGGATAAGGTTACCGAATCCCTAGCTTCTGGCGTTCCTCCTATTTATTTCGTGCTTCAAAACGATCACCCAAATCTCTTACCATCTCAACCAACTCCTCTGTAGAGCTAGGAGCAGGTGAGGGGGGTAAAGTGTGAAGCTCGGCCCCCGAAGGAGCTGATGTTCGAGGGGCAGTATGGTGATCTGTTTCCGAAGATACCCATTGAGGGGGTATAATGGAATCTCTGTTAGCCCCAAGATCAGGACTAGTATATGCAGGTGCCCTTTAAGAAGTTAGAGTATTCTGTATCTCAAACACCATTTGGGTTAAGGTTTATATGGTAGAGGAGAGGGTTTTAAGGCCGTCTTCCAAGGTGTCCATGCGTCGTACAATATCCGGAGCTGAAGCTTCGATTTCTTCTTCGTCGCTACCCCCTGCCATGTAGAAGGGCATGACATGGGTAGAAGTGGATCGATCGATCGATCGACGCTTCACTTTCAGCCTCGCTTACTTGTGGGAAGGTTGGCCGAAGAGCTTCTTCTTTCGACACTTCGTACTGGCTGCCCCCAGCTACATCAGTGTCAGTTCCTTAGTGAATACCCTCATCTTCGAATGAGGGATTATCGTGGACAGTCAGGGTCTGATCACCCCCAGCTTGTATCGTTGCCGAAGCTTGCATACTCAACCGAGTATTCTGGAACACCCTGATTGGCGAGACTACTGCATTACTTTTCTTCGATCGGCTTTTCGATGGACGAGCCAAAGTCGAGGTGTTTGTTTTCTTCCTCATGTATGGGAATTAGAGACGACATAGCACGAGGCGACCAGAGGTACTGTCTCATCGTTGATTGGCATTATTTTTCTGCGGCAATGTCGGATAGGTGCAGCGGGTTGCAGTCGCTGGAATACGGACAGCCTTGGTGGTGCAGTCGTTGTTTTGCAACAGCAACAATTGATGGTGACCATGGCACAAGTATGCCCTGCGAGGGGAACATTGTGCTAGGAGGACATTTCTTCGACCTACGCCTGAGAGTGATCATATTTCGTAGGTCGTGTGGGGAGAGTTTCACGTTTGCACCCGTTCCAGGCGCATGGCAGGGCCAAGCGCCATGTGGTTATGTGAATGTTGTGCCCCCTGATCTGGTTCCAACACATGAGATACGCCTATATCGTTGGTGGAAGAATAATATCTAAGGCGACTTGAACCCACTTCATGCGTACAGCCAATGTGGGCGCATGGGCTCGAAGTCACGAGATTTGCCCCACCAAGCTTGGTTTCATATGTAGGGGATGCGCCCAAGTAGGAAAGGACATTGAGGGTCGACTTATTTTTGGTACAAAAGCACCCGAATCGACTCTATACAGCTTACCATAAACTGCGCACATGACTTTCAGCGTACATTTCCGGTTTACTGCTGGCATAGCACGTTTGAGGCGCATGGCCTATGATGCCTTGGATTTCTTCGTACTACCCCGTAAAGGTGCGTAGTACTCAGGATCTAATTCATTATCGCCGTGACAGCGAGTGATTCTGTTGAAGACAGATATTTTTTCTTGCGTATCAGAGCTCACGTACGGGAGGTTGGCTGTGCCCTTGTTCCGTCGGCGCATCATCTTCGACTAGAAAGAAGAAGATTGGGAACTGCAGTTAATGTTGTGCTTCCATGGCTGATGCACTGCGCTAGTGGCAACGTTTTACTTGCTGAGAACGTCAGTAGAAAGGGAGGACGGTGGTGGCGCATCCCTTCAGTTGTGGTGCTCGGTGCATCACCTTTGTGCGTCCAGACTTGACGGGTCTTCTTCGGCTTTGGCAGCTGCTTCGAAGGACTCGTACTGCCTTCAGAGATGAACTCCTCGTACACCTATTAATTGAGGCATACCACAAGCATCTTGTGGGAGGAGCCGAGCTTGTTGTCGTTAGACTGCGACACAACCTTCTTGTTGGAAGAGAATATGGTCTCCAGCAGAGTCGCCAACTTGTTTGCCATTAAAACAAGGTTGTTTGATTGAACTTTGTATTTAATTACAAACAGAACAGAGTATAATGTAGGATTTAAATGTAATCCTAGGAGTACACTTTTGTTTTTTTTTTTGTTTAGGAACCGTGGCGATGGAGCGAGTGGTAATTCTTTGACTCTAATGACGATCTGACGACGATCTCAAGCTCTTTGAGAGTCTGGGTTGCTCTGGGTCTGGCAATGACTTGAAGAGGATTGAAACTCTTACAACTGCTCTTGGTGCCAATGTGGTTGACAAGTTTAGGAAATGGGAAGCTTCGAGCTTGGAACTTGGAGAGGGTGAATAAAGGAATGCTCTTTCTTTTTATAGGCAGCAGAATGATTTGCCTATGTGCATATATGCGATGCGCGCGTAAAGAGATTGCACGTAGGGACCCCTCGTGGCTGACTTCATTGGGTACATGGACAATGTGCCCAGGAGTTTGAGCTGAATCTATTTGAACGTATTATTGAACTGTGGAGGAGCTGACACGTGGCAGCTGTTGAGATTCGGTTGTTGCTGAGATCTTGGGTGGTTAGCACCCATTCGTAGGCAGTACTGAGTCAATGACACAAGGTACGTGTTCAAGGCTCAAAGATCTTGGATTTGGTGGGAAATGATCTGTTAGGAGGCACCTAGGATCTGGCACATGAGAAGACTTGGTTCATGACTTTTATCTGTCAAAAACAAGTCACATGTCTTTCGAGGCTCATGCAGAGCTTTGGGCACATGGCTGCGAAGGCACATGTGTAGTTTTGGGCGCATGGTTGCGGAGGCGCATGCGGGTGATCAGTCGGCCACGTCGCGGGGCACAACTATAACCGACAAACAGGTAATGATGAAGCTGATGTTAGCAGCTCTTTGTATTCTACAAAAGTTGTTAACTGCTCAGTCTTAGGGAAGCGTGATGACGACTCTGTCACATAGCATTAAATGCTTGATGGGTGATGAGCTTAGGTGGGCGCATCTGTCCGTTCGTTACTAGGCACATCGGCATGGGGCACATGATGCTGAGGAGCGTATTCGCTACGTAGCGCAACTGCTTTGGTCAACTTTATCGAGTCTTTCGAGACTCGAATTGATGATTTTTTGACTTAGCTGAATTTGAGGTGGCAGATTCATCACCATTAATGCAAGTTTATTGTACTGACTTCGAGAAAGTTACCACTTGGCGCATGGGTTTGATTTGCCCTGCCCTATAAATAGCAGTAGTGAGAGAGAGTTTGCCCGTATTTCACACGACTTCTTGACGAAGGTGAACTCGATCGATCCTCCTCCTTGGCAAGACGTTGCATTGTGGGTTGTGGATCTCCTTGTTCGAAGAAGCTTTGACGATGAACTCCTTCAGAAGACTGAGATGCGCCAGGAGAGGTATGGATATAACAGCTTATGTTCGAACCCGTTATCGGCATTGTTCTTCTACAAGATGACGTTGGGTGCCTGTGCATCCAAAGATCGGGGTCATCGTACCCCAACTTTCGTTATGCTGGAAGAGCCACCGGGTTTGGATTGATTGCCAACCCGCATTCTACTCAATAAGTTCTTCATTAGCCGAAGCACTCTTGCGTTTACGAAGAAGTGATTCGCACTAATGAGGAGGAGTGATGCGCCAACGCTGAAACGTCAGAGTGATACGCCTAGCTGAGACGTCAGAGTGATGCGCCAAGCTATAGTTTTATTGTAACAAAGAGTCTGGACATGTAATAGACTTTTATGTGAAGTAAAAAATTCATCTTCATGTGCCTCTTCTACTTACTGTCTTCTGACTGATGTGCCAACATTTTGTCTTTGAATTCTTTGGCGAATGATGTGTTGGGGCGCATGACATTTTGGGACGCATAGGAGTTCTGACCTTTAGATGCGCCTAAAATTTCATACTTCTACAGATAGCTGACGCCCTGGTATACGCCAAGAAATAACGGATGTGTCAGATCCACGCTGACTTCATTGACCAACCATCAGAATTCTTGCACCCAACGGTGGCATCATCGACACGATTGCCCCTCCTCATTAAAAGGTCATCGCTTCATTCTAGCTATAATCGACTATTTTTCCAAGTGGTTAGAAGCTATACCACTCGTGGATGTAAAAACCTCCGATATGATCAAATTTCTCAAATATTATATCATTTATCGGTTTGGGTTACCTCGGAGAATCATCCACGGCAATGGTCCATAATTCATCAGCGACACCTTCCGTCAATTCTATGACCAGAGTCGAATTCAGAGCATAGCGTCGACAGCCTATAACCCAACAGCTAACAGGTTGGCAGAGGCTTTCAACAAAACAATTATCAAACTCCTTAAAAAAAGTCGTGTCTTCCATTAAGCGCGACTGGAATGAAAAGCTCGGCGTATGCCTCTGGGCTTACCGAACCACGGTCCGTACACCTACTGGCAGTACGCCTTTCTCACTGGTATACGGGAGTGGCCATGTAAAATCCCTAAATTTTAGAAATATTTAACTAGTTTGCTTAATATAATTTTACTACATTTTGTTAAAAAATTAGTTTAAAAGGAATATTATTTTTAAGTTTATAGTATTTCTTTAAATTTAAAATGCTGGTACTTAATTCATTTTCTTGCTAAGGTTGGCAGCAACAAAAAAATTATAAATTATAAATATTCATATTGTACAAAAACTTATTTAAACATTTTTAGATATATTTGGTAAATTTTATTTTATTAAGAGTTATTAGTTTGTATATAAAAATGTATATATAAAAAAAGAAAAAATAAAAAACAAAAACAATCAGTTGCTACGAGAACAGTAGAAGTCCACATCCCAGCCCAAGTTAGATTGGCCAACGTGCGACCCTCCCTATGCTCGGTTTGACCAAGTATCTCCATATAAGAACGAGAGCGAGAGAGAGAGAGAGAGAGATGAGAGAATCGCATCAAAACCCTAACCCGCGTTCGGCCTTCGATCGCGTGAGACCCCCCAACACCCCGGCGCAGCCGCGCGTGCTGGTGCATCGACGGTGGCCGGCCAGGCCATGCGCATGAGCGAACAGCCGCAGATAGAAACTACAGCAGCAACAGCGGCTATAACTCCCACTTTGCGGCTACGATACCTCCTCCACGGTTCGTTGTTTCGTGAAACATTTTTGCAGGTGCGTAGACAACCTAACCGAGTTTGATTTCCTTCAATTAGTTTATTTTAATTCGGGATGTACGCGTTGAAAAATGAGTTCCAAAATCGCAAAAAAAAATAGATTTCTGGAAGTTAGAAACTGTCACAACCACCCACGTTTGCAGTCGATTTGTGACCAAGATATTGTGAATTTTTGAAATCTACCTGAACAGACTTATAGACAACCTATACATGATCAAAACCCTATTTTTAGTTTTATTTCTAGATTCCTATAATCTGTTTAAAACTCGTTTAAAGTTGGTAAAAAATATGTTTTCAAAACATAGAAGAACCCCGATACGGAGTCCGTTTCGACAATCCAGGCGACGTGGTCATGAATCGAAGCATCGAAAGGTGCGTATCGACTTCGCGAACGTGTGGGCTTTGACAGAATTTAAATTGGTTGCGTATGCGCGACGAATTTGATGTGTATCCGTCAAAATTTATCGTATCGACCTTTTTGTAAATTCTCCAATTACTTTGTGCACGTTTGTCAAATCGATACAAAACTAACGCCAGCAGGACCGAATCATTTTTTTGGTCCTGTTTGCCAATTTTGGTTTGATTCTGAGAAAGTCGACCGGAACGCTATTTTAGCGGGCCCACGACCCGCTCCAACGGGCAAAATTGTGCACGGCCCACCAGAATCCAACTTTGGACATACGGTTGGGTTTGTCTCCTCAAACCAGACCCACAGACATATAGTTTGATGACTTTAGAGACCATAGACATTGACACACGTTTCGGTGCAAAATGGGTGCAATGGCGGACATCGTTTTGACCCAGAATTACGATTTTGCCCATGTTCCAGAATTGGACTTTTGGATAGGCGTTTCCTTGATAAATCTTTTACATCGAGAATGTTCTTGATGTTTGTTTCAGCATCCGGAGCTGTTCGTAGATTTTGAGATTTTTTGCTGACGTGATTGATTGCTTGGAGTTGCTATTCCCGTACTGCCATGCAAGATACCTTGCCACCTTACTCTGTGGTATACTTATTCTTATTTTCAGTTATTATATTCAGCATTACTTATCTGTTTTTGGTATTATATCATTGTGGGTCCAAGTCACACTTGGGTGCAAGCGACGATATCGATCGTTTTACTTGCTTTTGTTTTATTCTCTTGCATTGACTTAGCCTAATGACCACCCATTGATGATGAGGTATTGGCATATCTCAGACGGCCTTGACGCATGATCAAAACGAGTTATGAGTCACATATAGGATATGTACCCGCGTAGTCGACTGGCCACCCATACGTAAGGATGGTACGACGGATAGGAGTAACTGCCAATTGAATTGCATGTTAGAAGACTTGGCGGTTACTAGAGGTTCTTATCAGTCATGGAGATGATGATACTAGGCATTGGGTGGAAAGAACAATACCTGACGTATGGTCTTCTTTGCACTTCCTTGATTACCTGTGCGCTCCTCCGGAGACGCAGGCTCCATGTGCCCTCTGACGTTTTCTAGAGCGTTATGGACGTACCCCCTTGCACATGATGCCCTCTGACGATCTTCGGACGTTACGGACGTTGGCCCCTGGTGCCCTATACGTGAACTATACTGATCCATCTACATCCAGGGGTCATGTGTTGAAGGATTGTATCTCAACTGAATGTTCACAGTAGAATGGTTAGGAACCCTATTGCATGCATCCTCTCTTACTCTTTATTATATATCACAGTTTATATGGCATAGTGTTTTCTTGTATCTTCTCACGTCCCTCTGAGGACCTGGTTATCTCTCCAGGTGTGTACTTTTTATGATGCTTCGCAGGTGCTCTAGCCAGATCGTGGTCATCCCTTTCCTTCGAAGATGATTGCACCTGGTTTATCTTGCCATCTTTATCAATCAATTTCTTGTATATTATTCTTATTTAAATTAGTTGGTAGTGAATTTGTCTCCGCCCAACTACTTGTAGAAATGATCAATTCATAGTGATTATATTATTATTCTTTATTTCTGTGGATGAGATTTAGCTATCATAATTTATTGCATTTTATAGCTTATGTAGTATACGAGGATTCCATATATTGAGTATCTTCGTTTAGGTACAGCTGGCATACCTACGTACTTGGTCCTAAGAATTTTGGGACTGGGGTATACATATTTTTATGGTAGCCCATGTAGGTCGAGTTTATCACTTCGGTTACGTTACTGTACCGATGTGAACCTGCATATAGAATTAGAATCTAGGTATCTCATCCACACATTTGACCTCCTTCCTTGAATTCAATTCGAACTCTCATCTGATTACCTTGACTTCCTTCTTCTTGATTCCTTTCACTGAAAATCTTATATTTTTCCCTCGTGCTTGATAGGGAGGTTAAGAAGATAATTTACACAAGTAAACGTGTTATATTTCTCAGATACTCTATTAGTTGACTTATAAGTTGGGTAGTATGCCTCACAGTCCACCACCCGTATCCTTGTAACCTAGTAATGAAGTGTAACAGGATGGCAACTGAATATATGCTAGTACAGGAAGATATGTTAACCTAGAATATAGAGTTTTAGTAGCCCCTACTCCATTGGTCAACCACGGTATGATACAAGAGACAGTATGACGACTGTATAAGCAGGAACACCGGACAAGACTTAGATCCTTATAAAACTTGAACTATTTATAACTGTTTATTCATTATCTTCTGTACTTATACTTTGCACTACTATGAATAATATCGCTATTTATAGCTTAGTTTTGCACGCCTATTCTTTATCGAGCTTGTTCAGGACATATGTAAACTGGAGATGCCCACTAGCATATTGTCTAATTAGAATCAATGTATTATGGTCTGATCAACCGTGGTGCACTTGGTTCGTCGTTCATACGATTACCCTACATGGATTGAGATATCGGGGTATCTAGGATCTCATCTGCGACTGTATTGACAATTCCTCTTGAATTATACATTCGCCTTTGAATCACATAATTGTATTCGATGATATCTTTCTTAAACTCTTTATTGCTTTTGTCTTTCACAGATTTGGGAATACGAACGCTCGTATTTAGTAGATAGAAACAGAGTATCCTCCATGGCCATGATAGTTGTATACACAAGTGTAGCTACCATCGGCCAGCTATATGACTGTAATCTTGCCTTAAGTTACTTGTTCTTCCCTCGACCATAAAACGAAGATCATGATCTTCTAGTCATTGGAATTTGAGAATGATTAGGATCTTACCCTTGCTCAAATCACCAACATAGGAGACTAACTATTCGCAAGAAACAAATTATTGTGAGTCTCTAAATATTTTTCTTGAATCTTGCCTTAACTAGCAATCCCTATGCCTTAACACAACCTTTACTCGACCAAGCCCGCAATTTAGACATAAGAGGAATAGACAGAAACACAAGCATTTACCATGACTATGATAGACACCCATCCCGAGATTAGGATCCCACATGTATCATTCAGGTTATACAATTTTATTATTAAAGTGTTGAATAAGCATTAGAACAACACGTTCACCATCTTAGCCAATATATTTAGCTTAACACTCCATCATATGGATTTACTAGTTATCAACAAACAATACATGAGCATTACATGCAACACCATTATAAACCTTATGACTATAGTTTGACCGACTTAGCACAAATAGAAATTCATGACTTATCTGTTAGAGATCTTTCATATGACGTGCTTTAGAAATTGTTACCTCATCGAGAGACTCTCGCATATTATGAACGAGTGGGTCATTCTATTTTATCGACTCATGCATCGTTGTACACCACCATTTATTAGAAATTGGAGTGTGATCCTTGAACTTGATTCGTATTTACCATATCACATTATCGATCACATCGTGCCTTATTATTATCAAAGGTCAAGGTACGATGTCGCGACTTTAATATTCTCAACATCATTATTCCTAAAATCATGCCCTAGTCTCTCGAGTGAATAGATTGTAAGCCTTCTACATTTTGGGATTTCACTAAGATTATGATTAAATAAAGTAAATTGGTTCTCACTAGGAGGGTAAATTAGTGAATTATGAACTCCTACTTCCTATTTAGATTATTTAATGTCCTCGACCGTGACTTTAATCTTCGAAGCACGAGACCAGCTGTTTCCTTCCAACAAATTACACAAACAAGATCTAGACGAGTCCACCTTCAAGTAGGCAAATCATGTCCCACTCAAACACGTCTCCTTATACTCTATTTTTATGATACGACTTTCAGATCAAAATGGCTAACGATAACCCCTTACCGTAATACCGAAATACTTTTCGGCTGTAGTTAGGGATCCAACATTGACTTAAAACTTTTGTCCCAATATATGGTTGTTATCTGCTCGAAGCCCCCTATGCACATGGTAATAGTGTGCCACTCAATTGAGTTTTCTTGTGCTACTTAAACACAAAAGTCACAGAAGGCATATTCTCGGGCTTTAGGAACCTGGTTAACCAACCTGGCTGAAAAATTTGTCCGACCACTTGACTTGGAACCTATATGAGATTGTCCTAACCTACTAGAAATGGCTCAGATCAATTTCATAGCATTCCGCCCAGTCAATATAGATTAAAAACCTATGATTCATTCAATCAAAGATCGATGTCCAATTAGGGAATCCCTTAAGACCCAGTTAAAACCATCCTTGCATATCGCCATATTTGGGCTATAAAAGCCAAACTTGATAAAATAGATCATTATACCTATTATGTAGTCCCCATCTATGCTTGACTAAGACCTTCCTACTATCTTGATAAAATATGGTCAATACATGGGCAATGTTAAATGAGTAATACTTAGGCTTCCCATAGAGACCATGACTATGATCAGAAGTAACTCATATCCTCAACACCTCCTTGAAATTTGATCTTCTTAGGAGTCCTGTTACCATATTTTCTATGATTGACCAAATTTTTATAAGTTAGGTAGTACCTTGAACTTAACATACTCTCTCTTTAGAAAGAGTGACGTTTGTAACCGTTGTACCAGCTGATTAGAGGTTACGATGTGATCTTCGTACTACATTTATATTCCTTGCTTGAATGTTTAAGATAACACAAAAGACAGAAACCTTAATTCTCCAATTCCGTACTATCATAGAATCAAATCCTAGTTTCAACTTACAAAATTTCTGTAATGTATAGGCCAACCTCTCTAGAAGTTAGCAATGACTGGGATAGATTGGCTCCAATTGAACTAGTGAAATAGTAGTTCACAACATCCACTCATATCAGTATCATTTAATACCCTCACCCGCGACTTGGATAATTGAAGCACAATACAAACTTTCTTCTAACGAATTTTGCCCTCGTGAACTAGACCGGTCAAGCTACACACATGACATGCATGTCCCACACAGACATACCTTCTTGTTCTCCATTTCAATTATGCCACGGCTAGGATGTATTTCTCCATAAAACAAACCATAGAGGCCTATTAATTTCCATTTGGATTTAACCATGCAAATATTGAACCATTCTCTAACTGTATTGTATACACATGATCCATGCAAGGAACATGACACCTATGACATATGCATTCTACTTAGACAAGCACATGCTTCCTACAACACCAAGCTTCGACCCCGCACCCCCTAGTCTTTATGACTTAAAGATTTCGCAATGCCTGCCTAATCACGCATGACTATCTAATGAGATAGCAAGGTTTCTGCGCTTGTTCTAGACTCTCACCTCTTCGCCCGTGACTTTTTCTTTCTTAAAAAGTTTTTTAAACCTCATCTTTAGTCACCTGCGTTAGGCGAAGGGTGAATCCCTTGAACCGACATGTTTTAGTTACCTTCGAACAAGAGATGTCCACCATCTTGTGGAAACATGACCCCTATAGGACCGATGTTAATTTGCAATTGTCCCCTACAGAATTTATTGGCTAAGAACTCGGTGGCAATAACTAGCCTCACTTGGAACCCGAGACTGTGGTCAAAGGTGTCCAATATTCTCGTGCCTCTCCTTCGAAACTTTCTTTTTCAGAAGTTTTGCAACGACAAATACCCGCGTGGCCAACTTCTATAAGTTGGGTAGGGCCTTGAACCAAGAATAACCTATTTTGTGGAATATAACTTCAATTTGGATTTTATTCCCTCCATGTTTTCGAAAATCCAGATGCAGTTTGACATGCGTACTCTCCCTTCGTACTAAAATCTCGTTATCCTTAGATTATTTTTAATTTCGAGGACAAAATTTTTATAAGTTGGGTAGGATGTAAAATCCCTCAATTTTAGAAATATTTAATTAGTTTACTTAATATAATTTTACTATATTTTGTTAAAAAATTAGTTTTAAAGGGATGTTATTTTTAAGTTTATAGTATTTCTTTAAATTCAAAATGTTGGTATTTAATTAATTTTCTTGCTAAGGTTGCAACAGAAAATTTCCAAATAAATATTCATATTGTACAAAAATTTATTTAAACATTTTTAGATATATTTGGTGAATTTAATTTTATTAAGAGTTATTAGTTTGTATATAAAATGATATATAAAAAAATAAAAACATTAAGATGCTACTGTTTCCTTGCAAGAACAGTAGAAATCCATATTCCAACCCAAGTTGAATGGGCCATTGTGTGACCCTCCCCATGCTCCGTTTAACCAAGCATCTCCATATAAGAACGAGAGAGAGAGAGAGATGATAGAATCGTATCAAAACCCTAACCCGCGCTCGGCCTTCGATCCCGTACGACCCCCCAAAACCCGAGCGCTGCCACGCGCTCTGGTGCATCGCCGACGGCGGGCTAGGCAAAGCGCGTGCGGACAGCTGCAGACAACAATTGCAGCAGTAACAGCGGCAGTAACGTCCACTTCGCGGCTACGATACCTCCTCCACGGTTCGTTCTTTTGCGAACCGTTTTTGCAGGTGCGTAGACAACCTAACCAAATTTGATTTCCTTCAATTAGTTTATTTTAATTCACGATGTACGCAACGAAAAATGAGTACCAAAATCGAGGAAAAAAAAGATGCGTATCGACTTCGTGTACGTATGGGCTTTGACGAAATTCAAATTGGTTGCGTGTGCGCGACGAATTTGATGTGTATTCGTCGAAATTCACCGTATCGGTCTCTTTACAAATTCTTCAATTACTTAGTGCACGTTCGTCAAATCAAGACAAAACTTACGTCAGTAGGACCGAATCATTTTTTTTCTTGTGAGACAAGTTTGGTTTGATTCTAAGAAGGTCGACCGGAACGCTATTTTGGCGGGCCCGCGACCCGCTCCAACGGGCAAAATTGTGCACGGCCCACCGAAATTCAATTTTGGACATAACGGTTGGATTCATATCCTCAAATTGGATCTGCAGACATGTAGTTTGACAACTTTAGAGACCATAGACATTGGCACACGTTTCGGTGCAAAACGTGTCCAACGGCGGACATTATTTTGATCCGAAATTATAATTTTGCCCCTGTTTCAGAATTGGACTTTTGGACAGGCATTTTCTAGATATATCTTTTATACTGGGAATGTTCTTAATGTTTTTTCAACATCTGGAGCCGTTCGTGGATTTTGAGATTTCTTGCTGACATGATTGATTGCTTGGAGTTGCTATTCTCGTACTGCCTGACACGAAACCTTGCCACCTTACTCTATGATTTACTTATTCTTATTTTCAGTTATTATATTCAGCATTACTCATCTGTTGTTATTATTATATCACTGTGTGTCCAGGTCATACTTGGGTGCAAGCGACTATATCGGTCGTTGTCACGCCCCAGAACCAGAATATTGGAGAGCGGGGGCAGACATAGCCAGCTACGTATATGAAATGGAATCCATCTCGCTATACGGTCACGGCTGTCTAGATACATGAGGGTTTATCTACAAGCCAGCAGTCTCTTAAGGTCATGAACAAGCCTATTGTCTCAATCACAAGCAGTAAGTAAAAGTTACAAGATATATGATCATTAAATATACAATAGTAAGGCGTACCAAATATTACATATTCAGCTGATCATGAAGCTAGTCGTTACATAATGTCAGGACTAGCAAGAGTTTAGTCATACATGATCAACCCTAGGATCTGTCAATCATGTTACAGCCCGTAGGCAGACAGTAAATAAAAGTACAATCGAGCTAAACAGGTGCTCGTCGGCTAAACGCCTCAAAAGAATATTTTTACAATAAAGTAGGAGATCAAAAATAAACCCACTCGTTGCCAGGGTTCCGTCTAGTGGCCACCATCTGGCTGGAAGGTCGGTAGATCCTCTGGAGCTGCTCCAAAATCTGGCCACACAAAACCAGCTGGGTCAGACCCCAAAAAGAGCAAGTGCCACAAAGGAAGCTTCACTTAGGAACTAAAACCAGCAATCAGCACAAGAGTATAAATAAAAGTAAGAACTGGAATAAAGTAAGCACTGGAATTAAAGAAAAATACATCAGGATGATATACGATGAGATAACCATGGGACTATTCAGATAACCAGGTTACAACCCGTAAACCAAACAAGGACCGGGATTGTAACCCTTCGTCTGAGTAGAACTTGGAATTCTCACCATTTATCGGTAAAATAACTACAAGCATTCTGGTCATTCAATAATCTAGAACAGGATCAGGACAAGACTAGACTGGTTAGACTCCATCCAATCATTTCACGGCCAAGCAAGAACTACGGCTTGATACTTTAACTAACTAGGGTTGTCACAAGCCTAATTACTAACAAGATGCAGTGAGATTATTCCACAGCCACAAGCCCTGCAGACCATCCAGGTTACCCAGGACGAAAGATTAGGGTTGAATTCAGGTGGGTACATCGTCCAGGAAACGTATGTACCCTTAAGTAGCTTGAAGGGTGCAACACATGACAGTGTGCTGGAAATGTGCCCTACTCGACGGCAGGCTACAGATCCCAGGCGCGCCCAGGTAACAGGATTGCCTGTAGCTGGGAAATCTCTTCATGACTAATATATTAATCTAGTTATTAACCTTAGTCCAATTCAATAGGTACTCCTGACCGTGGTACTCAGGAGTCCCTATCCTAGACATGATGCAAGACAGGACTGGATTATTTGTACAAGCACAATCGCCCACGGTGTCCAAGTAATTATACAGGTCATGTCATGTCAGGTAGCCGTCGCAACAGCTGCTCAAGATAGTTCATGTCAGGTTTTTATGTAATGTACTAGTCAGGAGTGCGCCACGGCGGGCCACTATCAGGTCATGTCAGGTTACTCATGTCAGGAGTGCACCTCTACGGGTCACAATCGTGTCAAGTTTAGTTATTAATTCCAAGCATATTACATCAATTCAGGATTATCAAGTTCAGGACAAAAGGCGTAAGGATATAAAACGGGCGTAAAATGCCTAATAAAGGAGTTACAAAACATGAGCAAATAATAATAAATAATAGTACACAAGAACATGAGAAAGTCATGCGGCTCAGTCATATGCGGCCAGGAAGGAGGGGGCACAAGCGGTTCTCAGGAAAGGAAACCCATGCGGCTGGCGGGATGGGTTCATACGGCTGCAGAGCAAGGATCCATGCGGCTCGAGAAGAAGCAACCCATGCGGCTCAAATTAGAAAGGAGGGTCTTCATGCGGCTCGGACAGACCTAAGTCCATGCGGCCCAAAATAGCAAAACCCATGCGGCTGGGTCAATGCGATTGCTCATGCGGCTGGAAGGGGGACAGTTGCATGCGCGGCTGGGGGTGACGGTGCATACGCGGTTAGCGGGAAGAGTTGGGACTTCATGGGGATGGATCCATACGGCTGGCTGACCAATCAGGTTCATGCGGCCGGGAGGAGTTCTCATGCGGCTGGGTCAAGTGAAGTCCCATGCGGCCAGGAAGAAGTGAGGGCGCATGAGGCTAAGTTAGAGCATTTATGCGGCTGGGAGCAGCGGGATCCTCATGCGGCTGGCGGGATGGGCGCATATGCGGCTCGGGAGCAAGGTCCTAGGCAGCCATGCTATCCATACGCCTATGCGGCTAGGAGACAATGGGGTGCATGCGGCTAAGTTACACTTGCCGCATGAACTAGTCATGCGGTCAAGTCAAGCCCATGCGCCAGGGAGAATACTTGCCGCATGAAATGTTCATGCGGTCAAGTCAGGATACAGTTCTTCTTCCCCAAACTTCTGAGAAGGAGAACTCCATGAGAGCCAAGTTCTCAAGCTCCACAACTCCATCATCCGGGGCCCAAATCCGAACTTTCTTAGGTCAAAATGGGGTAGAACGAGCTACTCTACAACATGGAACCTTCAAAACTCAGAAATAACAAGATTAAATAGATCAAAACCCCAAAATCTAAAAATGAAACAAATATAGATCTACAAGGATCTAGCCATGGAAAGTGAAAATGCCAAGTTCTAAAGTGCTTTAAAATGTAGTAAGGAAGAGAATGGAGTAATAAAATCAGAGTTCCTCCATGAAGCAAGTTGCACTTGCCTAGACCTCTCTCTTCTCTCTCTGGTAGGTAGGGAGTAATGGGGAAGAAGAAGATGATTAATGAAGAAAGAGAATAGAGAGAAAGGATTAATAAATACAATGGTGGTGGTAGGTAGGGGTTCACATTGGTTCATATTGAACCAAAGAAAATCGAGCCAAGCCGAACCAAGCCAAGAAATAACCAAGCCAAGATGCAAGCTAAACAAGGAATCATGCAAATACAGAATAAAATACGTACACGTATTCCAGAAATACGTAATACGGACCACAAGCATTACAGTCGTTTTACTTGTTTTTGTTTTATTCTCTTACATTGACTTAGCCTAGTGACCACCTATTGACGATGAGGTATTGGCATATCTCATACAACCTTGACACATGATCATCACGAGTTGTGAGTCATATGTAGGACACGTACTTGCGTAGTGGACTGGCCACTGATACGTATGGAGCGTACGACGGATAGGAGTAACTGCCAATAGAATTTCATGTTAGAAGACTTGGCGGTTACTAGAGGTATTTAGCAGTCATGGAGAAGATGATACTAGGCATTGGTTGGGGAGAACAATAGCTGACATATGGGCTTCTTTGTACTTCCCTGATTACCTGTGCGCTCCTTCGGAGACGCAGGCTCCAGGTGCCCTCTGACGTTTTCTAGAGCATTATGGGCGTACCCCCTTGCACATGATGCCCTCTGACAATCTTCGAACATTACAAACGTAGGCCCCTGGTGCCCTATATGGGAACTAAGTCGATCCCATCTATAGCCAGGGCTCATGCGTCGAAGGATTGTATCTCAACTGCATGTTCACAGTAGAATGGTTAGGAACCCTATTGCATGCATCCCCTTTTACTCTTTATTATATATCACAGTTTATATGGCATGGTATTTTCTTGTATCTTATTACGTCCCTCTGAGGACCTGGTTATCTCTCCAGGTGTGTACTTTTTATTATGCTTTGCAGGTGCTCTAGCCAGATCGTGGTCTTCCCTTTCCTTCGAAGATGATTTCTCATGGTTCATCTTGCCATCTTTATCGATCAATTTCTTGTATATTTTTCTCATTTAAATTAGTTGGTAGTAGATTTGTCTCCGCCCAACTAATTGTACAAATGATAAATTCATAATGATTATATTATTATTCTTTATTTCTGTGGATGAGATTTATTTATCATGGCCTACTGTATTTTACAGCTTATGTAGTATACGAGGATTCCATATATTAGAGTATCTTCGTATTTGTGCAGTTGGCATGTCTACGTACTTGGTCCTAAGTATTTTAGAACTGTGGCGTTACAAGTCGTGCTTCCTTTGGAACTCCAAATTCCCTCTCTACGGGTGCCTCTTAATAGT
Source organism: Iris pallida (assembly GCA_029216955.1). Classification (NCBI taxonomy): domain Eukaryota; kingdom Viridiplantae; phylum Streptophyta; class Magnoliopsida; order Asparagales; family Iridaceae; genus Iris; species Iris pallida. The sequence goes on from JANAVB010031450.1 coordinate 130,939, forward strand.
CATATGACTATAGAGGATAATCATCGCTTGCGACTGCAAGAATTGGAAGCACTTGACGAAAAATGCCTTCAAGCTCAACAGTGCATTGAGCTATACCAAGCATGAATCTCAGAAGCCTTCAACAAAAAGGTCAAAGAAAGGTCGTTTCGGGTCGGTTATCTTGTCCTATCTGTACGAAGGCCAATGATTATGACTCACAAGACTGCCAAAAAGTTCCAACCTAAATGGGAGGGACCGTTGTTAAAACGGTCTATTCCAATGGCTTGTACCGGCTAGCAAAACGTAACAGAGATTTGCTCATGATGCCTATTAACGGCAAGTTTTTTAAGAAATATTATGTTTAAATGTCCAGTTTATCTTCCATTCCTACATTTTGTTTTCATCACATCTTTGTCTGAATGCCTACCACATCCATATTACCTTTGAGTTTGCATTCTTAAATGTCGATCTTGTCTCAATATGTCCATATTACCTCTGTTGACTAGACCGTTACTATGATTTATCATCGATACCTAGTTCTAAGCGTCTTCATGATAAGTCCATTAAACGAATAAGATTCCTGAGAGAAGAATCATGTACATACTACGTCTGAGTTGTTCCTATGTTTCTTACCATGTTTTCTAAAAGACCTTTGACTAAGTTGCTTAAATAGAATGTGGTGTTTGTCATGTTCATATCACCTCTGAACGAACACACAAATATCACCAATACAACAAAAACAAGAAATAAAGCGAAGAAAAGAAATTGCTTCATTATTCCTTTCTAAAAAGATAAGGGTCTACGAAGAAAAAAGAGAAAAGCCCCAAAAGGAAAGGAAGGAAAGGAAGGAAAGATCATCACTGTTGGGTAATGTTGACACAAAGTTCGTCAAGGCGCTACTACAGATCATCCATCTTCTCTTGGATCTTCACCTTCGTCTGGCACTCAGCATGCTGGTTCAGAGCAACCTCATCCTCGAGAGCGGCGAGCTTCTCCGCAGCCACGTCCAACTCAGTTTTACGCTCCCTCAGGTATGCCAATATCGGATCATGTTCCCTGATTTATTGACAGACGAGCTCGTAGTCTCGTGTTTTTCCTTGATCTTCGGCCTCCAGGGCCATTACCGTGTCTTAGAGTCATTTTATCTACTCCTTGAGCCCGCCCATACACACGGCAAGTCCATGTCGAACACCCAGGATAGATTCTTCGGTAGACGCTATTTCGATCTCTTTGGTAGAAGCATCAAGCAGATCACGCTCGATTGTTGCCAAATGAGATCGGTAAGATTTTCTGGTTGTCAAAATTCATTCTTGCAATTTGCTTTTCTCCTTAACAATCAAGGCACCAGTGTCAGCCAACCTCAAAGTCTGGAGCTCGGTCAATCGAGCTTCCGTCTCTATTACTGTCGCTTCTAGCGTATCGGCTACCGTCATCTGGCCGTCATAAGCCCTTATGGAGTTAACCTGGGTCAAGGCAGCTTTCTTAGCAATAAGGAAGGAATGCCCATGCTTCAGGGCGTTATCTACGCCTCGTTGTAGGACGAAGTAGAAAGCTTTATAAAGGCTTTCAAGTATTCATCCTCTTCTGTGACAGACAGAGGCGTTATAGGCTCGACCACAGAAGATGTATCAAATCTCAAAGATCAAGCCACCAGTAGCCGACTAGAGTCACCCGCAGTCGGGGTCGACTCAATAACATCCCTTGGTGCTTCAGAAGAAACAACTGTCCTTGAAGGACCTTCAACCAAAGTCAGAGATGAAGATAACCTCCCCGGGGACAAGATTATCAGTACAATTTCATTTTCCCTATAGGCTGGCAACGTGGCCGGGGTGGAAGCTAATGACTGTAGCATTCCCGACGCAGAAGTAGACCGCCAAAGGGGGAACTTGAAAAGAATCTTCAGCGACCCCTTCGATGGAACGATGGTCTTTACCAAGTAAGGTGGAGTACCCCCTAGTTCGGCGACCTTCGTAGTCTGTGCTATCTCGGAGACGACCTGTAGAGGCGTATCGCCACCTCCAGCCATTGAGAATGGAAGCTCGGGCACTGACTCTTCGGCTGCATCAAAAATAAGCTCTCCACTCATCTCGTGGACGGTTGTCTCTTTCACGACCCTGTTATCAACAAGAACCATCGAAGCGAAAGGCTCAGCCCTGACCCCTTCTCCCTCAGGATCGGGCGGTGCAATAACTTCAAGTAGGGCTCTGTGTCTGCACCCTCGAAAAATTCATCGGTGTATGGGATTACCATCTCCTTTTCAACTCCAGACGTCGCACCACTTTCGGGCACAGATGGCCTCCCTGTGAGAAAAACCTTATCAAAATCAGTGGATAAAGAATAAAAGGATCGCTCATGAGTAAAATGTCTTACCAAAAGAGCACACCCGCGCTTGTGCTTTGTTTAGAGCAGCCAATAGATCACCGATGTGCCCTTCAGTGAAATCAAACAAGGAAGTTATGACTTCCAAGTTCTCCTCGTCATTGGCCCAAGAGACCATGTCATATGTATCCTCCTTATCTGGGGGTAGGGGAGGATTAGACACTCTTTCGATACCCTTGTGAGCAATCTACAAAAGAAGAGGAAGAATCAAGAAAGGATCTTCCTTATAACTCATCTACGAAGGGGCAAAAAGAATTTCCCTACCGATGAAGTCGCTTTAGAAGCAACCTTCTTTCGCTTTAAACAAGGAGACGAACGCGTGGGGACATCTTCCCTCTCCGTTCCACTGGCCAAAGAACTGGCCCTGGTCCTCTTAGAATGAGGAGCAAACATCGCCCCCTTTATAAAGCTCTCCTCGCGATTATAACCTAGGGGTAGAGTATTGGCTATGCAATAGAAATTCACCATGGAGAACAAAATATGCACCTCCGGGGCCCGCGTAGGAGCAACAAAGCAAGCTTGGCACCATCAAGAAGGCTACCCTTGTGCCCTAAACAGTCGCTAGCATTTATCTGCAAAAGCTGGTTATAGCCGAACTGGCGCGTAAAGCGACTTAGCAAATAGGGCCCCAGGTATACCTCATTCATACCCCGGCAGACCAAGTAGGAAGGCCGGATTGATTGTAACCTATGAAATGCTTTCTCGGGTAAATCTGTGGAGTACATCCCTGAGTCCACTAATTCACTCTCTTCGCTGAAGTCTTTACAAGTTTGGGGTACGTTAAAACGCTCATACGCCTTCAGAAATGCCAATGCCTTTCTACATCGGGGGACCTCTGCATCCACGACTCATGTCTATACTGTCGAAGAAAGGAGTCCGCTGGCTGGACAGCAGACGCCATACCTGGACCCATCAAATTTGGGTAGTACAACACTAGCCAACCCATCAAAAAGTGAAAAGGCAGTTCGGGGCGAGGGAATTCCCCCTTACCTCCCTCATATACAAGGATTTTGTTTACAAATTACCTAAGACCCCGTTGTAGTCCATAAACCATTACTGGGAGAAGAGCTAGCCTCACACCGAAGACTAGTGTAGAAGCTCAAAAAATATAAACATCACCATGTGCTACTCATAAATAGCACCAGGAACCAAATCATCAAATGGCACTGGTCATCAGATGGCGCATGGAATCAGTTGGCATTGGACCTAGAACGTAATCATGCCAGCTGTATACATACGAAGTATAAGAAACCCTCGTATGTATACATAAGCTGTAAATACAGTAACCAAGGCACTAAATCTCATCCACACAGATAAATAATCTTATAAAAGCAACTTTGAATTTGTCATGTATACAATCGTTGGACGGAGACAAATCTACTACCAACTAATTTAAATAAGGAAGAATCATATAAAGAAAATGATTTAGTCGAGCGAAGGAGATGACGATCCAAAAGCAACATCTCAAAGAATATAGCGCAAGTTATGGCCTTAGCTAGAGAACCTGCAGGAAGTCACAAACACACCTGGAGAGATCACCAAGTCCTGAGAGGGACGTAACAAGATACATAAAGAACATGCCACATAAATACTGAACATAAAATATGCCATAAAGTAAGTGACAAGACACCAATAAGGTAACCTAACCGTACTAAAGTGAACATGCAGTTAAGAATAAACCTTTCGTCGTATGAGCCCTGGCTGTAAATGGGATCTGGTATAATCCCCACTTGGGCACCAGTGCCCTAAGCACATCACGTTCAAAAATATAGTAGCAAACCTGAGAGGCTAATCATACCCGTATCTCCAGCGGAGCTTTTGAGTTACAAGGGAAGTACAATCGAAGCCCATACGACAAGAAAAATGTTCTCTCCACCCAATGTATCTATCATGTCGCATCCATGACCATGTAACACTACTAACCATCAAGTCTTCTAACATACAACTATTGACAGTTAGGCCTATCGCACGTCTTATACGCATCAGTCATCAGCCAACACGTAAGTCCGGATGCTATATGCTACTCACTACTCACAACTCACACATCTCGTGGCACATCAGTGTCAAAGTTTATGTAATGCACTAAACTAGTGGTAGTCTCTTAACTCTAGGTCCATATGCAATCAAAGGATAATAACAAAATACAGCTAATATCACCGAGCAAACACTAGATCAGGAACTGTAATAATGGTACAGTTAAAAGAACTATAAATAAATACACAGTGATATGCAATAAATAAAATACAGAATAATTATAAACAGCAAATTATGGCAAGGTATCTTGCCTGGTGTGACGTCGGGTGTTGTGCAGAATTCTGACATGTCTCATTAGTCCACTAGCCATGGTCGTTGCACTCGGGTCGGAATTTGCAAGAAAGTAGGAACGTGGAGATCAGTAGTGGTCAATGAGGATTAATCGATGAGAAGTCTGCGGGAAAGCGTTTATGCTTATTTATAACATCTCAAATATGTTTTGGCAATTAAAATAGTTTTGGAGAGAAAATATTTTAAAAAATCAAAAAATCTTTTTAGGTTGAAAAATAAGTTTACTAAAATCCATCGATAAAGAAACTATATCTTAATAGCAAAACAATTTAGATAAATATTTTGAGAACTATATTCTTACGGGTCCAAAAATAGTTCTAGATAATATTAATAATCTATGATATTTGTCTAGGTTTTATATTCCCATTTTGAATTATAGACTAGTAAGTATTTTAAATCTTAATAATAATAATAATAATAATAATAATAATAATAATACAAAATCTATCTAAAATAATAATTTAGAATGCTAATAAAACCAAATATGTATACGAGGTCAAGAAAGAGAAATGAGCATGCACAATTCAAGCAACCATTAACTATGCATCAAAATACCAAATAGGAATAAATGGCAAAGAGCCTTTCAACTTTGTTTTATGTCCGATATAATTGTATGGGCAAAAACAGGCTGGTAACAATTCATATCTTCAATATTACTTAAATCACCACTTCTAACTCAACAAATAATTGGATAACAAAAAAATCATTTTGAATAGTAATAGATAGTACACTCATACTTAAATAAAATTAATATATAATAATAACAAAAGAAACAACCACAAAAATATCTAAAGCAGAGTCTTGTACTCGTATTAAAGCAACAAAAAGCAAGTAAGAGAGAGTAAAAGGAATGAGAGGAAGGGGAAGAGAGAGAGGGAAAGAGTGAGGGGTTTTACCAGCGGCTGCCGCCCGGCGCAGACGCGGAGGCTCGTGAAGGCGACGGATGGGCGCGGTCGGCGCAGGAGTTACCAGCAGGGGTTCGACAAGGGAAAGACGGAGAGAGGGGTTTTCACCGGCGGGTGGCTCCGGCGTCGGTGCTCGGTCAGGCGGAGGAGGCACGCTGCCGTCGGGCGGTTCATACTGGAAATTTGGGGCACGGCGGTACAATCCACGCGCCGACGGGTGGCTATTCTCTAGTGTAGGCGAAGGGAGCGACAAAGTCCATGTCGGTACGGTCGACGGAGGGACGCTCGATGGCGAGGTGAGTCTCGCCGGGGAGCGGAGGCTCTGACGGGACTGAGCGAGGACGGCGGTTGGAGGAGAAGGGAACTCTGTGGTGAGCGCTGCTCCGACGCAGTGACTGTCGTTAGCGGAGAGGCGGCAGCGGATCGGGACCACTACGAGTTCAGCGAAGGCTCTGGTGAGGGTTTGATTATTTTGTTTTGGGTGGCGACGACCAGGGGATGGTCAGTCGATTTTGGGAGATGACGGTAGTGGTGGTTATTCGGTGGGTTGGCCGGGGTTTCGGCAAGGGTTTGTCGGTGATGGAGATGACAGGTGGTTATTGAGTTTCTGGTGGCGGTCGACGGTAGTAGCGGGTTGGGATGGTGGTGACAGCAGCGATGGTGGTATGGGGGTGCTGTATGAATAGGGTCGGCTGGCGTGGAGGGTGGTGATGATGAGGTTGGTGGTGGTGTTTTTTGTCGAGGATTGGGTGAAGTCGGGGTGGTGATGGCTGTTGATGTAGCGGTGGTCGCTGCTGTCGGAGGTGGCCATAGCAGCGGTAGATGGCTGATAGTGGAGATGGCAGTATCAATGGTGGTGGTTGGTTGCGATGATGATGATGACAGGGATGGTTTAGGGGAATGATGACAAAGAAGGTGGTGGCGGTAGCGGTTTGGTTTAGGATTAATGCTTGGAGATGGGTCGGATACGGTAAATTATATAACAATAATGGAATAAGAATGGATAGACACCGACATGGTGCACGGACACGGCTATGGATGCACGGACATAATGCACATACACCCTGGGTTGTGGTGGAGGAATTTGGATGGTGAAGTTTATGGAGAAAGAGAATAAGGGGGCTCTCCTTATATAGGAGATGGAAGCCCTATTTTGATAAGGATTAGGATTGTTTAAACACCCCATTAGATAATTGTCACATTTGTTTTAAAACAAATCAAATCAAAATCCAATTCAAATCCAAATCCAATTAGATTATATACATAGAAAATTGTAGCTAAATTAAATAATTGAATCTTAATTTAAATTTTTATAAATAATAACTTAGATACACTTTCAAAATTTCTATTAATTTATAATTTTGAAAATTACATTATTAATTAAAATAAAATAATAAAATATTATGAAATATGTATGTATGCACGAAGAATATTATTTATTATTAAAATGAAAGACTTTTATAATTAAAATAACAAACTTATAAAATTTTGGTACGATAGCAAGAATAATTATTATATATATTATTTTGAAACTATAAAAATAGAAAAATATTTTTCTAAAAATATGTACGCTCGCACATATTCGCACTCGTCGAGCAATTATAAAAAAAAAATTTGTACGCTACGCAAATACAACAATACGAACTCGTATACGACGTGCAGATACGAAGTACAAAATAAATGCAAAAAAAATTAAAAAAATCATAGTAGAAATTTAGGGGGTGTACAAAAATAGGGAAAGTCCAAGTCTACATCGACTTTAGAGACCTTAATAAAGCTTGTCCCAAGGATGAGTTTCCTCTTCTGATCACTGATGTCATGATCAACAACACTTGGCGAATGTCTTTCATGGACGGATTCCCCGAATATAATCAGATCAGGATAAAAATCGAAGATAAAAAACATACATCTTTTTACACTCTTCTAGGAGTCTACTACTACACAGTCATGCCATTTTGTCTTAAAAATGCTGGTGCAACCTATTAGCGGGCCATGAGCACCATTTTTTGCGAACATTTATGAAAGACAGTCGAATGCTATGTTGACGATATTGCTGTCAAGAGTCGTCTAAAGGAAGATCACATCCAAGATTTAAGAACTATCTTTGATCTAATGCGCCAGCATCAACTTAAGATGAATCCCACCAAGTCATTCTTGGGAGTCTCTAGTGGCAAATTCCTCAGATTCGTTATTACCTATAAAGGTATATACGTTGACCCCGAGAAAGTTAAAGCCATTCAAGAGATGCGTCCTCCACGCAACCTAAAATAGCTATGAGGATTCCAGGGATGGCTTGCATACATCAGGAGATTCATCTAAAATCTCTCTAAATGCTGTAAACCATCACTCAATTGATGAAGAAAGGTGTATCTTTCGTTTGGACTGATGAATGCCAGCAAGCATTTGAAGACATAAAGTGGTACTTAATGAACCCTCCAGTCCTAGTGCCTCCAATCACAGGAATACCCGTCCTGATGTATGTTCGAGCAATGGATCATTCCTTGGGTGCCCTACTAGCCCAGAAGAATATGGAAGGCCATGAGCAAGCGATTCATTATCTTATTCGTACAATGATTGGTGCTGAACATCGGTACAGCCCGGTGGAAAAAGAATATCTAGCCTTGATGTTTGCCGACTAGAAAATGCAGCACTATATCACAGGCCAAACCATTCATGTCATCTCCAGAGTCAACCCCCTTCGGGCCTTGATGAAGAAGCCTAGTACACTCAATTCTAGACTCGCTACATGGGCTATATTGCTAGCACAATATGATATAATCTATGTCCCACAAAAGTTTGTTAAAGGGCAAGCCCTGGCTTACTTCCTAGCTGCTCATCCAATTCCTAAAAATTCTAAACTCTATGATGAAATTCCTAATGAAACTTTAGAATTTAACATGATTTTAGAAGGAATACTTGCTTGGTGTCTATTCTTTGATGGTGCATCCAAAATCGGACCCAAAGGCACTATCATCGCTGGAGTTAGGATCGTCCTTATATCTCTCGAAAGACTAGCCATTCAAATAGCATATTCCCTAGATGAGGCATGCTCTAACAATGTCGCTGAATACAACGCTCTACTTATCGGTCTCCAATTAGCTAAACAGTTAGATATCGAGTATCCGAAAGTATATGGAGAATCTAAACTGATTGTCAATCAGGTTAGAGGCATATATGAAGTTCGGCATCAAGATCTCATTCCATACCATGAAGCAGCAGTTAAACTGGATACATCGTTCAAAGGTTTCTTCATTAAACATGTACGTCGGACATGTAATACAGAAGCTGATGCACTCGCTAATCTAGCAGCAATATTAGTAATTCATGTGAAAAGACAACAGATGATCGTCATCACTAATAGGAAATTATTCTATATCGAGAATAATTTGCATCTAGAATCCAGCAATTCAGTCGAGATTTGTACTACTAGTAAAGACTAGAGGGCTCCTTTCATTGACTTCGTGGTACATAATATCTTACCTGAAGATTCCAAAGAAGCAACGATAATCCATCGGCGGTCACTCTGATTCTACTACATTCATACCTCCAAAACTCTCTGCTGATGACCATTTGACAGTATGCTTCTTCTACGTTGTCTTGTGGGAGATGAAGCAAAACAGATACTATGTGAAGCCCATGATGGTGTCTATGGTGTACATCAACCTGGTCCTAAGCTACAAGATCGGATCCAACATATAAAATATTATTGACCTACCATGGTGTCAAACACCATTGAATATTCAAGGAAATATCGAGCACGTCAAATCCATGCAGATTTCATTTATCAACCATCAGAATTTTTGTATCCGACTGTAGCATCATGGCCCTTTGAAACTTGGAGCATGGATGTCATTGGTCCCATTAATCCACCTTCATCTCGAAGACGTCAGTTTATCCTAGCTATAACCGATTACTTCTCAAAATGGGCCAAAGCTATACCTTTAGCCGAAGTCAAGACAAGCAGTGTCATCAACTTCATGTGATATACAAATTCGGTGTTCCTCGGCGAATTATCCATGAGAACGAACCTCAATTCGTTAGTCAAAAGTTCACTCGATTCTGTGATGGCAATCGAATCAACAATATTGCTTCGACAGCATACATCCCACAGCTAACGGTTTGGCAGAAGCATTCAACAAAACGATCATCAATCTTCTTAAGAAGTTCATTTCTACCAATAAACGAAACTGGAGCAAAAAGCTTGGAGAATGTCTATGGGCCTATCGTACTACTGTACGCACTCCGACTGGTTGTATACCTTTCTCTTTGGTATACGGATGTGAATATGTCTTACCATTGGAGATTCAAATCCTTTCTCTAAGGATTGCCATTGCTAATGAACTCACAACAGAAAATAATGATCATCTTCGACTTCAAGAGCTTGAAGCGCTTGACGAGTAGCGGCTACTAGCTCAACAACACATCGAGCTATGTTAAGCTCGTATCTCAAAAGCCTTCAACCAAAAAGTCAAAGTACGAGCATTTCAAAAAGGTGAGCTAGTCCTTACTATCAGACATTCTATGACTATGACACACATAAAAAAGGGTAAGTTCAAACCAAAGTGGGAGGGTCCTATGTTATAAGCAAAGTTTTCTCTAACGGAGCTTATCAACTGTGGCGGATGGATGGCCGAATTGCTATGATGCCTATTAACGGCAAGTTTCTGAAGAAATACCATGTTTGAAAGTATATACAATATTTTTTGATAAATATTGTACATACTTCGAATCTTTGAATTAATTACTCGTTGTTTGCCATGAAATATAAAAGAGCAGAATAATTTTATGGGAGGACTGGACTTTTACTTCACGTTACAAACTCGCTTGTACAAAGAAAGCCTAGGGACAAAAACCTAGGTACAGCAATCTAAGTACAATTGTTTATTTTTGATTTTGGGGGGTGACGGTAGAGGCTCGGGAAAGCGACGGCAACTCTGCCTTACTCCTTGGACGATCGGACGTAGCCTTAGCTCCTGTGACGAGATGCTTGGTGTTGACGAAGAAATGCTCTTCTTGCTCTCCTCGTATTGCTCTTCTGGCTTCTCTCTCTCTGGATTGATCTTCTGTGTATTTTTTTCTCTGATTATTGGGATAGCGTCTCTCTGTGTGTGCGTATCTCTCTTTTGCAAGGAAATGATACCCTGCTATTTATAATAGTGGGGGGCATCATTAGGGTTTGCAATGATTGCCCATCCTCAAAGTGGCGGCGGCCTGATAAGTGATCAATCTGGTCCATTAATCTTGAGCATGAAGGATCTGGGCCATTAATGAGGATTATGCCAAATCACGTCAGTAATTAATGTTGATTGCAATAAATCTCCATCATGATGATTTGCTGATGTCCGCAAATCTAAATAAATCAATTTAATTCATTCTCTTGCCACATGTCCCAAATTATTGGGATCTGACCCAAAATTTGATTATCTTTAGGACACGTGTCTTGTCATCCTTGTTGAGCCGCATGAGGAGCGTTCATATTTGGGCCGCATGAAGGTCGTCATGACCGAGCTGCATGAAAGATTTCATGACCGAGCCACATGAATAGTCTCTATACTCGAACCGCATGAAGGTTGTCATGACCGAGCCGCATGAATATGTTCATGACCGAGCCGCATGGTGGTCTTCATGGCCGAGCTGTATGAGAGTCTTCATGGCCGAGCCGCATGGATTTCTTCATGGTCGAGCCGCATGGGGGACCTTCATGATTGAACCGCATAGGTTTCTCTGTACTGGCCGCGTGAACTCGTCTAGTCTGGCCGCATAAACTTGCCTCGAAGCTGTGAAGATTTTCTCCAGTTCCCTAGGAAGATAGTGCTCTTATGTCAGTCATCATGACTACTTTACGTCAGGGCTGTCAGCTGTCAGCCGTCAGAGCATTAATTGTGTTTGAATGGTGCTGGGTACAGCTGTTCTGAAAAGGCACGTGGCTTCGTCTGCAGGCCGCATGGAGTCCACTCGAGCTGCCTATATATTTGAGTCGCATGGGACTCCTGAGCCGCATGCGGCCCCTTGGCCGCATGGATCATTTTTCTCTTCTTTTTCATGCTTCTACAAGACCCCCTTCAAAGTTTTCAATTTACAAAATTGAAATACTTTGAATAAGAAGCATGATTATGCCAGAGCCGCATGGATATGTTCTGTCCTAGCCGTATGGATTTGACCAGCCGTATGATTACCTTAACCGTATGACTCTCTGAGCCGCATGGGCTGTTTTGGCCGCATGAGCTTCTTGCCACGTCTTCCTGCCACGTGTGCAAATCTTTTGTAAATCTTCTGCATTTAATGCTCTTGATTTGCTGTTAGATTTTAAGCGCCGCTTTTTTGGGCCAGGATCCCAAGAGTCAGGCTATTATTCAGCCATTTTGCCTCGATGACCGAAGAGTCGGTCATCATATTGCACGCGGATCGAGGCGTTCCTTCCTTGTCTATAAATAGAAATACTTTCGTTCTAGGGAATCTCCTTTGCCCTCTTTGATCTTTCTAACTCCTTTCTCTCCCAAGCACCTATGGCTCCCAAGAAGGTTGCTGCGTCGAAGGCCGCGAAGGGCAAGGCGGTCGCTTCTGCGGCGACTGTGGCGACGAATATAGCCACTCCTCCGCCGGCCGCTGTTCACTCTGTTCATCCCGACGTTCATCCACCTATTGCTGGTAAGGGCATTGCCTTAGAACCCTAACAGCCATGGCTCTGCTGCATAATTTATGTACAAGCCGTATGTACAAGGTTCGTCGATATGACCGCATAAGCACTTCGCTCAGGAAGCCGCATGGGCTTGTCATACTCGATCTGAACCGCATATATATTTTCGGTTTGGGCCGCATGAGCGTAGTTCACTTTTGAACCGCATAAGCTCATCTGCTTGTAGTCGCATGAGTCTTGTTGTTCAGGGCCGCATGAGTCTGCGTGGACTTTGAACCGCATAGTCTCATCTGAATCCGAGCCGCATCAGCGCCTAGGTTTGTCTGTTGAGTCCATGTGAACCTTGAACCGCATAGGCCCTTCTGAACCCAAACCGCAGAAGCTTCATAAGCTCATATGAACTTGATTTGTATGGACTCGTCTGACTCGGAGCCGCATAAGGCTATGATGAACCGAACCGCATGGACTCATCTGGTTCTGAGCCGCATGAGGCTGTGACGACCCGAGCCACATGGACTCAAATGATCTTTCAAACGCTTCTTTGTTTTGACTATCCTCTAATCTTGTTTCTTTCGTCTATCTTCAGTGAATCTGCCAGTAAATCCTACGAAGAAACTTCTGGTTGGCTCGAATCAACTTGCCACAGATGTGTGACGGGACGATTTAGTTTGTCAAGTGTCAGAGCAGCTCCTTATTAATGAGCCTTTGGAGCGACTGAATGTTATCAGGGTTCAATCTTTCCAATTCTTTAGTGACATAATGAGCTCCGGAAAGCTAAATGGGAAGTATCTGAGGTCGGACTTCCTCTTTGGGGATGCATTGATCATAAAAAACTCCCGAGTGCTAGATATTTCCGAGAGTTGGGATTTTAATCTGGACGGGATGCCGATTCATATCCCCATTATGAAGCGTCATTTCCCTCTTGCGTGGTTCAACATGATCTTATTGGACAGGCAGATGACAGACCCCCTCACTCCAACCAGACCGGGGATGTTTGTGGATAACATCCGTTACAATAAAACTACTGGGTCAGTACGCGCGATCAAGGATCCGACTAGTCGATCTGTGATGGGGTTAGCTCCGGGTACCTTTATCAACACACCCGGTCCTAACTTCTCATTTTCTCAGGCTGATACCTTCCTGAGCCAGCTTGCTCGAAAAGGGTCATATCATGTTGGCAGATTGGCACTGCTGGGCTGGTTACACCCCATTCCCTCGTGGGCTAACCTGACCTCGTGGATTCTACGAAAATATGAGACGTTTTTGCGAGAAGTCAATCTTTATGATGCTATCTGGGGTACCAGCCACGGATTGCCCATTAATAAGTCGTTGTTCAAGGCCCTTCTGGAGATGTATAACCATCGGACAGGGACTTTCTTCACACCTGTAGGGGAGTTGGGGCTCGCTCTCCATAAGATGTATGCTGTCTCCAAGCTTCCCTGGGGAGACGAACCCTTCGAAGCGTACACTCCAACGAACGAGTAATTCCAGGATCTAGATCGACGATTCCCAGGCTTCGTCCCTGTGTACCAAGAACTGTTATGTCACCATAGTACCTGTCACCAAACGGCTATCAAGAAAAATGATAGCTCGGAAGGGGATACTCCCCATACCAACTCTTGGGTCTCCTATCTTTTTAAATTCAGTACTGCTGGCCGAGTTACTTCCCAAAATCGTCAAACTCCTAGGGAAGTAGAAGGCTTGGTGTTGACTGCTAGAAGGTCGAAGTCTAAGGGTGACAAGTTTGGGAGCCAGATTGACTCTTTCAGCTATTTTTATTATGGTACTCTGCGGCTGTCAGAGAAGGCACTCTTGGCAGGTTTTTTAATGGTATGGCTGCACAATTATGTGGTTTTATGAGGGGCAGGTTCCATCGAGAGGATCGGCCGTCACTTTATTCTTCCCGCCGTGAAGCTGGCCTTTGGGGTCAGGCTGGCTCTTCTTCCCGCTATGGTGTGCAGCATTCATCATGGTCTCAGCGCTTTCTCGTCCAAGGTCATCGCTCGTAACTTGGTGATGGACTTTGAACGTATAGAGCTGTCTTATCATTACCTGCTGGGGTGGCTATTGTTGCATTATCGGTCTTTGATGAGGCCTGGGACGGGAGACGGCATTACGGACGACGACACTTTTCTTTTCAGGTATCGCCATCAGCCTTGGAAATATAGTACCATGCCAGCGTGTCGGAGGATGCTCGCGAGGGTGGACGGATATGATTTTTTCGTGTCCGTTCCCCGTTTTACCGACCAGGAAGTGAGGAGTGTCCATGTCGATGGCGTTGGATCTCCTCATTTCTTACCTGAGAAGATGCATTTCTGGTTGCGTAACATTCGCCCGGCGTATTTAGTTTATCGCAACCGCAATACTGTGTACCTGGAGCCCTACTTGCCCAGTAGGTTTACCCGTCAATTTGGGTACAGCCAACTATTCCTTGGGCGTCCCAGTTCCTGCCTGGGATTTGAGGATAGCATCCTTGATGGTATTAGGGCATGGAGCTACTATGAAACTTGCCATACTCAAACTAGTTTCTCAGTTCCTGCAGCAAACGTGCTGGGGGAAATCTTGCATATGGCGGCCTTATACCATGTTACAGCAATCTAGCCTCCTGTTGATTTTGACCCGAGGACTAGCTTCATCGTGGGCACTCGTTTGGCGGAGAGGGCTACAGTATCGAAGGCAAAAAAGAAAGGGGCAAATAGGGTTCCCGAGCCCGATTCCGAGTCCTTTGACACAGTAGAGGGAAACAACGAGCGAGACGATGAGGACTCTCTTTCTTCTGATGGTGAAGCCGCGGCGGATCAGCCGTCCATCATAGCGGATGAGATGATGATGGATCAGCCGTCGATCGTATTAGAGGAGGTGGTAGATCATTTTCCTCTGTACCAGAGGTGGTGAGGGTAGAACCACCGCCTGCCGTGCCTGGTCCCTTACGTAAGCGAGGCAGGCATGAGTCTATTGACGGAGGAGTAGCCTTTTCCGTAAAGAGAGCTGCGGTCAGACCTCGTAGGCTACTTATTACGGAGAGGGGTAAAAATGCTGACGATGTTCCGGAGGTAAGACTATGTTGGAGCTATCTCCTTGTTGTGGTTTTCTTTTTCTTGGAGATATGACCTAATAATTCTTCTTTGTAGGTGTCTGACGAACCGGGCTCTCATGAACCGGCTGCCGCTCCTGAGGTTGATCCGGCCCTTGCTGCTTTGATTAGCGGCATGTGTGCCGCGGTCCTTTCTGCGGGGGCTCTCTCAGCGGCGGCTGAGGACTCCCAAGTTGCTGAGGCCCCGGCCCGGGGTGACGAAGGTTTCCTCGGGCCTGTCTCCGAGATTACTGAATTTCAGCAAGGCGACGCCGATCTCGTCGCATCCCCTCCCGAGGGTGCCAGGGCATAAGAGTCTATTATATTCGACTCGGAGGCCGCTGGTGGAGAGGTTGTGGTGGCCGTAGGCGAACCTCAGCCTCCACACTCTTCCGCTGGTAAGATAAGCCAAATATTGACTAGTGAGGGGGCTTATTTGCTCTATCAACATATCCTCCAGGTCAAATCGATTCATGGTTGTCTTGGCCATACAGGTCCTGCCCCTTTACTTCCTACAGCAGATGTTCTTGTGGAAGGCTCGGCCTGCTGTGATCTGGGGGAAAGGAGCATTTCTTGTCCTTCACCGACAAATGTCGAGGGGCCTCCCGCCAGCTCCGGGCAGATGGGAGTGGAGCTTCCTCCGGGAGCGATGGTCTCCGCCTCATCCTCTGCTGCTTATACGACTTCGGAGATTGACTTCTCGGCCCTGTCGAGCATTCAAGTTCTACAGGCTGCTGAAGAGGAGTTGGCCGTTGTTCAGGCATCCTTCTGCACGAAGTTTGTTTCCCTCATGGCAGGAGCGGCAGATTCTGTCACGTCTTCTTCAGTGTTGCCAGCTATACTCCCGTTGATGCCGGCTTCTTCGGAGGCTCTGGACGAGGTGTCGCAGGATGTGGTCGACAGCTTCTATTGCCATTTAAAGAGGGGCGTAGATGCTGCCGTAGAACGGGGGATCCCTTTTTCTCTGTCCCTGCGGTGCGCTCGGGGTCAGATTGAAACTTTGAAGACTCTTTCTGGCGGGGTGGGGTTGGCTGCGCTCCTGGAGCCCAAGTTAATAGAGGCTGATCAGCTCGTAACCCGATTGCTGGTGTTACGGCAGGCTGACTTGCCTGCTGCGATTAAACGGGAGTGGGGCTTCCTTATTGCCGCTCGGGATAGGATAAAGCTCGCTCGAGACACTGCCGGGCCAGTTGTGAAGGGGGACCTTGACGAGCTTTCCGCTTCGTATGACAGGCTGGGTCGTCGAAGTCAAGCTTGTAGGGCTCGAGAAAAGACTGCTTCTCGTGGAATAGCTGACACGAAGGAGCGGATTCTCGCACTTCAGAGGGAATTGGCCTTCCTAGAGTTGGAGCTGAAGGCTGCTCGTGCGGAACAGGAGTCAATCGTTCGGGAGGCCGAGAAGGTTTCCCGATCTTCTGTTAACCTGGAGCGGGCTTTCAAGAGATTCGAGGACAACTGGCAAGCTCATGCTCATCTGGAGGACGCGACGGTGCTGACCCAAGAGGCGGAGCGTCGAGCTAAACAGAGGTTTGAGCGGTCGGTTGCCTTGCTGACGGACCGTCTCACGGCGTTATGTGCCCCGGGGCAGTGATCAGTTTTATGTTTTCTTTCACTGTTTTCTTCTCTTCTTTTTTTTCTTTTTGTCAAGGGATATGATCCCAGATGATGTAGTACTTTGAATTTTGAATAAATGTGCATGTTTCAACTCATCTTCTCTTTCTTGTACTTGTGGTGTTTGTGGAATTGGACCTGCTGGGGGATTATTTGTGGACCTGTTACCCTGGGCGTACCTTGGTTTTAGGTACGAGTAACAAGTTTCGGAGAGGAATACCTAGAACAACTTTGCGATAAGACAGCTATAGAAGTTTTTGGTATTCGAAAGAATGCCAGGGAGCAACTGGGTTCCCAGGCATGATAGAAAAGGGATGGGCGTATACTGGAGAACCAGTACAGCATCTGTGGTCGACTGAGGACATTTGTGGTCATCGGAAGATGTTTGTGGGCCTATTATCTTTGGGCGTACTCAGATCATGGGTACAGATAATAAGTCGAGGGAGGACCATCATACTTACTCAGAGGTAGTGAGGATATGGCAAGTATGGATTCATGGAGGATATTTGTGGTCAACAGAGGACTTTTGTGGTCAACAGAGGACATTTATGGTCAACAGAGGACATTTATGGACCTATTATCCTTGTCGTACTCCGGTTGTGGGTACAGATAACAGGTTGAAAGGGAACCGACATACTTGCTCAGAGGTAATGAGGACATGGCAAGTATGAAGGTTTCTTCTACGGAGCCTTCCTATTTTGGTTAAAATTTACCGACGGTTTTATGTGTCATAACCATCGGCCTTCGAACCGCCAGAATGAGATCGCCTACTTGGAATGTTCTGACCTTGACCTTCTTGTTGAAAGCTCCGAAGATTCTGGCCTGATATAGTTTGATTCGCTGTTGAGCTAACAGGCGTTTCTCGTCTAGGGCCTCCAATTCTTGTAGTCGGCGATGGTGGTTTTCGTCTGTCGTCAACTGATGTGTGAGAGCGACACGGAGTGAGGGGATCTGAGTCTCTAATGGGAGGACTGCCTCACTGCCGTACACCAGGAAAAATAGTGTATTCCCGGTGGTTGTTCGAACTGTGGTGCGATACACCCATAAGCATTCGCCGAGCTTCTCGTTCCAGTCGCGCTTGTTAGAGGACACGAATTTCTTGAGTAGCTTGATTATGGTTTTGTTAAATGCTTCTGCTAACCCGTTGGCTGCTAGGTTGTAGGGTGTCGAAGCAATGTTCTGAATTCGGTGCTTGTCGTAGAACCGATAAAATGCGTGGCTTACGAACTGTGGCCCATTGTCGTAAATGATCCTTCGGGGCAGTCCAAAGCGGTAGATGACATGATGCTTAAGGAAGCTGATCACGTTTGAAGTTTTCACCTCTGCCAATGGGATGGCTTTCGTCCATTTGGAGAAGTAATCGGTGATTGCGAGTATGAATCGGTGTCCTCTAGACGAAGGTGGGGTAATTGGGCCGACGATGTCCATACCCCATGCTTCGAATGGCCAAGAGGTCACGGTCGGATACAGGAATTCAGATGGCTGGTGGATGAAGTCGGCGTGGATTTGGCAGGCTTTGCACTTTCGAGCATAATCTATTGTGTCTGCAACCAACGTGGGCCAATAATAGCCCATTCGGCGAAGGCGATCTTGCAGTTTTGGGCCAGGTTGATGGGCTCCGCAGACACCATCATGGGCCTCGCGCATGGCTTCCTTGGCTTCTGTATTTGATAGACACCGAAGCAGCAACCCATCATAGGATCGATGATACAGTATTTTCGTCTCCGTATTATAGAAAAATCTGAGAGAACGTCTTTTGATAGAAGTATCTTCCTTCGGATTCTCTGGCAGGATGTCGTATACTACGAAGTCGATGAACGGCTATCTCCAGTCTGGTGCTTCATCGACCGAAAGGGCAGAGTAGCTTTCCATGCATTGAACGTTATCCTTAGGACAGACCAGTTCACGACCTATTATGTCGACCTGATGACGAGCGTAATTTGGCACAGCTAGGGAAGCGGCCAAACCAGCTAGGGCATCAGCCTCAATGTTCTGGAGTCTGGGAACATGTTCTATGAAGAATCCTCCCAGAGACGAGATGATGTCGATTGCTATTCGACGATACGGGATCATGTCTTCGTGGCGGACCTCGTACGACCCCCGAACCTGATTGATGATTAACTGTTAGTCGTCGTATGGTTCAAGATACTCTACCTCCAGCTCCTTTGCAAGTCGGAGGCCAATGACCAAGGCATTGTACTCGGCCACATTATTTGAGCAGGGCTCTGTGAGTGAGTAGGCCCGATTGATCACCAAGCCGGAGGAAGAAATCAACACCACTCCAACTCCAGCGATGATGTTGCCTTTGGGTCCAATTCTTGAAGCGCCGTCAAAGAACATTCGCCAGATGGCATCATGGGAGACTGCATTTGAACTGGTGACCTCGTCCGATATTTCTTCATATACCCTAGTCGTCTCCGAACTTGGATGGGCTGCTAGAAAGTCTGCCAGAGCCTGGCCTTTAACAGCCTTTTACGGGACGAAGATCATGTGGTATAGTGATAGTAATATCGCCCAGGTAGCAAGGCGAGAGCTGAGTGCCCCAGGTTTGGTCATATGGACCCTGAGGGGGTTGATCCGCGATATCACGTGGATGGTTTGTCCCGTGACGTAGTGTCGCATCTTCTGGATTGCAAACACGAGAGCAAGGCATTCCTTCTCTACGGCCGTGTACCGGTATTCTGGCCCAATCATCTTTCGACTGAGGTAGTATATAGCTTGTTCGTGGCCCGCATCATTGTTCTGTGCCAATAGAGCACCAAGAGAATGTTCCATAGCTTGTACATAGAGCAGGAATGGCTTCCCAGCAACAGGAGCTACTAGGACTGGAGGATTCGACAAATATTCTTTGATGCTGTCGAAAGCGCGCTGGCATTCCTCATCCCATACGAAAGAGACTCCCTTCTTCATGAGATGGGTGAATGGTTGACATCGTCTGGAGAGATTAGATATGAATCTCCTGATGTAAGCTAGCCTGCCTTGGAGGCCTCGGAGTTCGCGGAGATTTCTCGGAGGACCCATCTCCATGATTGCCTTTGTTTTCTCGGGGTCGATGTGAATGCCCTGAGAAGTGATAACGAAACCCAAGAATTTCCTGCTGAAGACACCCAAGAATGATTTCGTAGGGTTCATCTTTAAGTTGTGTGCTCGCATTAGGTCGAACACTGTCCTGAGATCTTGCAGATGATCTTCCTTCGAACGGCTTTTGACGGCAATGTCGTCGACGTAGCATTCCACTGTCTTGCGCAAGTGGTCTCTAAAGATGACGCTCATAGCTCTCTGGTAAGTAGCGCCAGCATTCCTTAAACCGAAAGGCATAACGGTGTAGCAATATGTACCAATCGGTGTTCGGAATGATGTGTGCTTCTCGTCGTCAGGGAACATCTTGATCTGGTTGTATCCTGAGAAGCCATCCATAAAGGACATACGTTCAATGCCGCAGGTGTTGTCGATCATAATATCCGTGATAGGGAGAAAGAATTCATCTTTAGGGCATGCCTCATTCAGATTCCGGAAGTCAATGCATATTCGGATCTTCCCGTTCTTCTTGAGAACTGGTCCGATGTTGGCTACCCAGTCTGGATACTGCTCTTCACGAATGAAGCCGCTGGCTATCAGTTTGTTGACCTCGGCTTCAATAGCATTCATGACATCGGGGCGAAATCGTCGTTGCTGTTGCTTGACAGGTTTTGCATCCGGACGAATATTGAGTTTGTAGAGTGCGATCTCGGGGTCCAATCCTGGCATATCTTTATAGCTCTAGGCGAACACATCGATATACTCCTTGGCGAGTTGGAGCAGCGACTCTCGCTCTTCATCTGTCAGGCTCTGGCTGATAAAGATTGGTTTTGGGAAGGCTTCATCACCAAGATTAACTTGTATGACCTCATCTTCAGTGGGAGGTTCTCTTTCCTCGAAACACTTTTCCCATTGTTCATCTAGCTGTTGGGCCCACGGCTCTAGCTCGAGGATTTTCGGAATGTCTTCATCTTCTTCATAAGCGTCGGCGAATACCATATTGACTGACAGGACTTGTCTGAATACGTCTCCGATGCTGGTATCCGAGTCAGAAGTTGGTGACCCGGTCGAGTATGAATGCCAGTCACATTCTTCATTCGAACTTTCAGGGGTCGTCGTGGGTGTCACATACCCTAATCCATATCGAGTCTTGCTATAGTAGTCCCGTGGTTTGCCAGCCGGGATCGGGGGCTTCAAAGGTAATCGTCATCCAGTACCGTAGTTCAAACCCGATATTGTTTCCCGATCATACCCCTGTTTCTGCATGAGATATTTAGATTGGGGGCTATAAAGATACAGAGGTAGTCTCCCGGCATCCGATCCAAGGTCGACTTCTTCTATGGTGAAAGGATGCGGATCGTCCTTCCGGCCGAAGATGATTGGATGGTCCCCTCCCTCGATTATTCGGTAAGCGTCTTCTGCTGGAGTAATCTGGATTGTGGTGTAGACATTTGTCACCTGTGTGTATAGGTGAGTTCCTATACCGTGTTCCATAGCGTACATTATACAAAGCTTATTAAGCTCGAGGTAGTTCAAAGATAGCCCTTTATTGATGAAGTAAGGTATCTTTTCTAGGGGGATTACATCATCTGCAGAGGGAACATCAGTGTGGGCAGCCACATACTTGGCTAGCTCTGGTTCCTCTTCGGCTACCCCCTGTGTGAATGAAGACTGAGAGGACGACATGGGGAGCTTGATCGTTAGCGGTTCAGTTGATGGAGCTGAGCGTGGAGTTGTTGGCAGACTAGCGACCCCCAGTTTGGTACTCGATGTGGGGCGAGGAGTGGCTGGTTCGCTAGAAGTGTCAGACCTTGCATCGGGGTGACGACCCTTCTTGGGAGGACGTATCGTCAGTGGTTTGTCGGAGGGATTGAGCTTCTCCGTTTGGGGCTGACCGACTCTCGGCAGTCTGATTATTAGTGGCCCTGTTGTGGATCTTGGCACTTGGCCAGACCTTGGCAGCCGGATTATCATCTGCTCTTCTTGTGCCGAGAGGCTGATTGCGTCCTTACGCAGAGTGGCGGTAAGGGGTACAGACCTGCCCGGTTTGCGAGCTTGGAGGTGGATTATCAGAGGCTCTTCTGATCTTGTGGCTGTCTCGGTACTAGCTTGTACATCTCCTTCACCAAGATGCTTCTTCAATTTTTCGTACAGGCAGGAGTCTGAGTAGTAAGATTCGACCCCTTTGAAGGGATCGATATCAGCAAATTCTGTCCTCACGAAGCCGTATTTGTCGACATATTTGAAGCACTGGTGCAGCGTGGAAGGCACGATCATATAATCGTGTATCCACGGGCGCCCCAAGAGGATGTTGTAAGAAGTGTCTGCATCTATGACGTAGCAGGTGACTTCGGATTGGAGGTCGCCAATTTGACACTTCAGACGAATCTTCTCAATAGGGTAGCTCCTGCCCGAATTGAAACCGCTGATGGCAGTATTTGTAGGCGTCAGGCGATGCATTGGGATGCGGAGATGATGTAGCAGACCCTTCGGGATAATGCTTATAGAAGAGCCAGGATCAATGTGCATCCGATCCACCTTTACATCGTCGATGTATCCAGTGTAGTATAGTGGGCGATCGTGCAGATTAGTTTTGATGAGCATGTCCTGCGGAGTGAAGACGATGTTGGGCATTGCTCTCGTGCAGGCGCTGTCTTGGAGATCCGCAGGCGGGTTTTCTCCCGTGAGGTTAACTTGAGCCAGGTATGCGTCGGCATTTTGGAGTGCATCGCTCAAAGCTGCGCGAACATCCTTGGAGAGTCTCAGGAGCTCGTATAATGATAACTTGGCCGGTGTGTTGGCCAATTGCGCCAAGATGTCGAAGTTGTATGGCCTCTCCAGCCCTTGGGCTACCTCTTTTCGGAGGAATTTTTCGAAGCGAGTCTCCCTCGACCTAGGCTTGTCGGTCGTCGAAGGCTGAGCCGGTCCCGGAGCATCAGTTGTAGTGGGTTGATGATCTTCAGCTGGATTGTCAATCACTGGTTGGGATTGCGCCCTGGACCGTGTGACGACGGCTGTAGCTTCCTCGATGTCTGCCGAGATTGTGCGATAGGTCCTGACTTTTCCATTCTTTTTTTTGCAGATAGAAGACGATATGGGCCGAGTCACTTCCGATACCAAGTCTGGATGGATCCATATGACCTCCCCTCGTGATGTGGTGAGGGGAACTAAACCAGGAGCCTGATCTCGGAGAGGTGGAAGATTAGTAATCTCTATTGTCGCCAGAGGGATGGGGACCACCCCGTCTTGAGTTTCTGTCGGAGGAAAGCTGTCGAATTATACCGACACCATATTGGCTGCCACCGTTACCTCTTCGAAATCGATAGCCAAAGCGTTCGAATCGATGAGGTATTAGATGTACCGTTTCAGCTGGTAGCAGTCGTGTGTAGCATGATGGACGTAGCGATGATAATGGCAGTACTTTGGGTTCTCCATCTCTGTCGTCCGCGGTTCCCATCTTGGCGGAGGAAGCTGGATTCTGTCTCCTTGTATGAGCATGTCCAAGATGGGCTTGACGTAACTGTCTTCGAAGGAGTAAGTGATTTGCGGCCATTATTTGTCTGCTGGCTTTGGCTCAGGTTTCTGTGCTGTATCGGCCACCAAAGCCTGCTTTCCCCTGCTGTCCCGATTGTTGGAGGGACTACCCCCATTGTCATTATTGGTGTTAGGATGCTTGCCCTTGTTCTCTCCGTCCGAGATGTGCAATCCCAGCTGGCGAGCCTTCTTCAATCGTTCTTCGGCGCTTGTGGCGCTGATGATGAACGTCTTCCAGTCCTTGAATTGACTTTCGCCCATCCAGAGACTGATTGTTGGAAGGAGTCTCTTTTGGCAAATTTCAATCAATGAGGAATCTGGATTTCCAGAGGGCAACTTCATGGCGGTTTGGCAGAACCGCTCGATGTAGTTCCTTGTGAGCTCTTTCTCCCTTTGGACGACGTCCATGAGGGTGGACATGGTGATGTCCTACCCTACTTCGTAGAATCTCTCCAAGAACATGCGCTTGAAGCCGGCGAAGGAGTGGATGCAGTTGTCCGGCAGATTACGATACCAGTCGAAGGCGACTCCTTCCAATACCCCGATGAATAATCGTGTGAGAATGGCATAGTCATGGGGCAGATGGTCGGTGGTGACCTCGAAGTAAGTGATGTACCGACTTGCTGAGGTCTTGCCATCATAAGGATTGATATTGAACGGCTTATATCTTGGTGGGAATGGAACATCCCTCCATGCAGCAGGGTATGGTTGTCGTGTTCTGAGGTCTTGAGAGTTCTCTCGAGCGTGGAACATGGCTCGGAGCTCCTGGACCTCTCTTCTCGCTTCGCGTGCTTCGTCCATGATGGTGGGGGCCGTTGTTTTTGGAGGATTGTTGCCCGGGTTTGGTGCTGCCGAATTCGAGTCTGCATTGACCGCGGGACCTGCGCTTGTTTGGCCAGGCGTCCTTCCTTGCAGAGTTGGAAGGGCCGCTTTAATCTCGTCTACAGACTTGACCAAAGCAAGCAATATAGCTTCGAGACTGTCGATGCGCTGGCGATCACTGGAACCACCTTGGTTGCTGCCTGTCATGAATACCGTCTTCACATGAGGAGAGATAGACGGAGCGGTAGAGGAAGCGCCCTCCGAATTGTACCCCTATAGTGAGAAGTCATCGGGGTATGTGGGTATGTTCCCTTCTGATTCAGACTCGGAAGGAACAGAACCCCCAGCCTCCGAGTTCGCCTCGTCTTGGGAGTTGTGGATGTCGTCGGGGACGTCGAGATTTGCTGTATCCAATGGGAGAGTTGTCTCCCCTGGCTCGTCTTCTTGGAACATCGGATTACTGTGGAGGCTCGGAGGGGTGCTACCCCCAGCCCCAGCAACCCCCTGCGTTATGGACGACGAATCCCCCACTGTAGCAGATTTCGTCTTAGAGCGAGTACCTTAGAAAACTCTGGTGGTGGGCACCCGCTTAGATGACAGTCTTTTAGTCGCAGTGGTTGAGATCTTCGGGCTGGGAACATTCGCCTTCTTTCCCCTTCCATCAGTGGGGACTTTTCGAGCAGAGTTGCAGGAGACGACGGGTAGTGCCTCGTCTTCTGAAGATGGCTGTTGCAGTCTTTGAAAGACAGACTGTCGTTCTTCTTGCATCGTCGTGCTATTGCAGCAGCAATTGACGATGACTTGGGTGCAGTGACGTCCGTGGGAGGACTCTTTGCACCCCGATGCATCTTCTCTTTCCTTGCATTTGTGGAGGATGGCCTCACGCAAGTCACTTGCTTTGCTGGCTCGGGAATTCCGGGCACGCAGGTGTCTAGGCCTCCCGCCTGCTCCCTGATTCGAAGGTAGCTCGTATACTTGCCTTCGTTCATTATTGGGAGATGCTTGATGACTATCCCGCCCATCGGCCGTAGGGGGCAGGGTACGAGTAGCTTTATACAACTTTCTATTAGAGGCCCGCGTGATAATTAGCGGGACGCTCCAATAGTCAGAGGTTGGGGCAGCTGACTGGGCTTGGTGAGCCCGCACTGCCCTAGACTTCTTCCTTTTAGCACTTATGGGTGCGTAATAGGAAGAGTCCAAGTTGGATACCACAGAGTCTGGCTTATCATCCAGAGAACCATCAGGGTCAGGACCGCATGAGAGACGGTCGAAGACTGATCGAGAGAAGCGTGGAACAGACGCTATGCGGCTAGGATTGGAAACCGTACAGGCTGTCTGCATGCGGCTGTCTTTAGCTGACGGATGAGTTGTTCTTGTGCGACTAGGAGTCACGATCGTGCAGGCTGACCGCATGCGGTTGGCAATTATGTCCGCATGGGTTTTCTGCAAGCGATTGACTTTAGTAACCGCATAAGTTTCATCCATGCGATTCGCAACTGTTGCCGCATAAGCTATGCGGCTGACAGATGTGACTGCATGAGTTTTCTTCATGCGACTGGCAGATGTAGCCGTATAAGCTTTCTCCATGCGGCTAGAACCCTTATGCGGCTCGGATCGCATAGAGTTCCTCTTTGCCCCTGCAAGTCCAGAATCATAATGTTTTCTTCTGCCGGACTTAGGAAAAATAGAGTTGTCTACGGTCTAAAGTGGGGCCGCAGGAGAGTCTTCTCCGCCGTTTTGAGCGACAGAGGGTATCTCTGCAAGAGCTTCAGTAGGAACGAAGGATCGGGGTCTCCACTCCTTGCGGGCCTTCTTTGTGCGGGCTCGCTTCTGGACCGGGCCAGCGCTCTTGTCGGAGAGCATTTCTTCAAACGCCTGTTGGTCCAAACGGACAACCATCTTCTGTTGTGTGGAGCCAAGCTTGGCTGCATCCGACTGTGTCACCAACTCCTCAGCCATGGTGAAGTTTGTCTCCAGCAGAGTCGCCATCGTGTTTGCCATGAAATATATAAGAGCAGAATAGTTTTATGGGAGGACTGGACTTTTACTTCACGTTACAAACTCGCTTGTACAAAGAAAGCCTAGGGACGAAAACCTAGGTACAGCAATCTAAGTACAATTGTTTATTTTTAATTCTGGGGGGAGACGGTAGAGGCTCGGGAAAGCGACGGCAGCTCTGCCTTACTCCTTGGACGATCGGACGTAGCCTTGGCTCTTGTGACGAGATGCTTGGCGTTGACGAAGAAATGCTCTTCTTGCTCTCCTCGTATTGCTCTTCTGGCTTCTCTCTCTGGATTGATCTTCTGTGTATTTTTTCTCTGATTATTGGGATAGCGTCTCTCTTTGTGTGCATATCTCTCTTTTGCAAGGGAATGGCACCCTGCTATTTATAATAGTGGGGGGCATCATTAGGGTTTGCAATGATTGCCTATCCTCAAAGTGGCGGCGGCCTGATAAGTGATCAATCTGGGCCATTAATCATGAGCGTGAAGGATCTGGGCCATTAATGAGGATTATGCCAAATCACGTCAGTAATTAATGTTGATTGCAATAAATCTCCATCATGATGATTTGCTGATGTCCGTAAATCTAAATGAATCAATTTAATTCATTCTCTTGCCACGTGTCCCAAATTATTGGGATCTGACCCAAAATTTGATTATCTTTAGGACACGTGTCTTGTCATCCTTGTTGAGCCGCATGAAGAGTGTTCATATTTGGGCCGCATGAAGGTCGTCATGACCGAGCCGCATGAAAGATTTCATGACCGAGCCGCATGAATAGTCTCTATACTCGAACCGCATGAAGGTTGTCATGACCGAGCCGCATGAATATGTTCATGACCGAGCCGCATGGGGGTCTTCATGGCCGAGCTGTATGAGAGTCTTCATGGCCGAGCCGCATAGATTTCTTCATGGCCGAGCCGCATGGGGGACCTTCATGATTGAACCGCATAGGTTTCTCTGCACTGGCCGCGTGAACTCGTCTAGTCTGGCCGCATAAACTTGCCTCGAAGCTGTGAAGATTTTCTCTAGTTCCCTAGGAAGATAGTGCTCTTGTGTCAGTCATCATGACTACTTTACGTCAGGGCTGTCAGCTGTCAGCTGTCAGCCGTCAGAGCATTAATTGTGTTTGGATGGTGCTGGATACAGCTATTCTGAAAAGACACGTGGCTTCCCTCTGCGGGCCGCATGGAGTCCACTCGAGCTGTCTATGTGTTTGAGCCGCATGGGACTCCTGAGCCGCATGCGGCCCCTTGGTCGCATGGATCATTTTTCTCTTCTTTTTCATGCTTCTACACTCGTCTGCAAAATACCCAGCGGAGTCTATGCAGATCTTATAATACATCCTCATTAACCCACAATATCTACTATAATATTACAAACATCATCTTTTGAAATCCAGTTGTTTTAAAAGATATCATATTCATGAGTCCCAGTTGGCCCAAGGATGAATAACAAATATACAAATTTACGTCCACATTACCTCTGAATTCTGTTATCTATATTAACGACTAGTTACGTCCACATTACCTATGATGATGTTGTTTCAGGAATGACAATATGTCAAGTTATTTTCTGTCATATCCACATTACCTCTGAACAGATATAATAAGTATTACTATTTTTGAAAGATATGTCACGTCCAGTACCTCTGAACATATTTCTTATTCCTATCTACTGCTTGTGTCTCAAGCAGATACGTAATAATTAATAGAGCCACAAAACATCATCATTTTCATTCCATACAATATAATGCAAAATCAATACATTCATAAAAATGTTCAAAGCGAAAAGTTATTACAATCAGATAACTTCACTTTGAAGGCTGAGTACTAAGATCAATAATCAGCTTATTCAAAGATTCAGCTCGTTCCATCCTAGTGTAAATTACCCTTGACCTGGCCAGGTTTCTCTGAGTTGCTGGTTCAAATGGTGTAATAAAGTAACTTGACGTTCAATTTTTGCACCCTGATCTCAGAAAAATTTACCTTGTTGCCTCATCAGATCATCCAGACGATTCGATGCAGCTTGATACAATCCAAGTGCTTCTTTTTCACGCTTCCTTGCTGCTAAAACTGTTATACAAAGTTTAGCCATTTGAGCTTCCAGCTCTTGAAGGCGAGCTTGACCTTCAGCTGCTTCCTTCTCTTTTTCATCTACTTCAGTCTTGTAAAGTTTAAAGGAAGTAATAGCTTCAATGATGTTTGCCTCAAGCTCTCCAGATCGTGTTGAGAAGGCAATTATAGAGTTATTCAAGGCCACTTGTCGTGCTTCGTATTCACGAGCTATTGCCTCATATTATGTGTCTACCGGCTTCTGGATATTGCCTCTCGTCAGATCATGGTAAGATTTAATAGGCCCTTCCAGCTCATCCAGGACGTGCTCCAAGTAGTTGACTCTACCAATATCATCGAGAGCGCGGATGGCTTCAATTACAAAGGAAGCAGTTCTCCTTACTTATTCGTAAGGGTGGCTTTTCTCCAAGGCCATCTGAACCAGAGTATTCAAAAAAGTGAATGAGGTGCTTGTATAAATCTCGACAATGCCATTTGTCATCGTCGTTATGCCAGTTGTTGCCACTTCACCAAGAACTCCTCTTTCTATAGAAGATGGAGTGATTATAGCTTGTACACCGAAAGATTTTGGTGCAAGCATCCGGGAAGAGCTTCTTTCAGAAATATGAGTCCCCATGTCCAGAGGAGCCATGGTAGAGCTGAGGCTGAAAGCTATAGACGTCAGAGGGGCTACAGCAATGGTCCCCATATGACCCTCTGCAATCAAAAGAAAACAAACTCATCATATCATATAACATCAAAGGAGCAATGGTAAATAACGTCAAAATTTTACCTGAATCTGGCAACACATATGGAGTCTCGAGAGGCGTGGTGTCTCATTCTGTGATGAGCCTCGTCATAGTGTTCTCAGAGATAGTCGCTTCGCTACTCTTAGCTTCTGAACTGCTTGACATGAAATGGTTGTTGCCAGCCCATGATTCAGTCTGGCCACCTGGGAATGCTACTTTGTCCCTCCCATTTCAAAAACATGTTCAGCTGGGGTCTGGATCTCCTCAGCATCAATCTCAGGGTTTTCATTACCCTCAACATTCTTGAGACATTCAGCCAGGTCTTTATCACCCTCAATATTGACATCTCCTTCGATGTCAATATATTCATCATTATCTTCATCATCTGGGCTCTCATCGCCCTCAATATCAATATCATATTCATCAATGTCGCCTAGGCTTTTGCTGCCCTTGACTTCAACATCAGAGTTTTTATCGCTTGGCAGTTCGTCGAAGCTCTGATTGGCGTCACTAGGGCTTTGGTCACCCTCATTTGGGTTATCCTCGCCCTCAACAGCAACTCGACCTTCCTAGGTCATTAAATCTTGAGTCTGGTCAGAGTCAGAAGCAACGTCAAACGGATCTTCCTCACAATCTAGCAGCGCTTTTATCATCCCCTCATTTTGAGGAGACGCCTCGCTCAAGACAGGAGCTACAGAAGTTTTCGGTACAAAAGAAGCCTGAACTTCAGCAGGCATTACCCGCTCACCATGAATAAGATTATTCCAAATGGAAGCATTACTCCTTGGGGAGTAGTGGCTCTCAGAGTTGGGTGAATTATTAGTGCTATATCAGTCACGAAGGGAACACCTATAGAAATAGCTAGAGTCGGCTCACTAGTCGATGGCGATGTCAAACCAACTGTAGCAAACGCCGCCAATGTCACTGTAGATAAAGGAACGGTAAATACCACAATTGATGGTTCTAAAACAGCAACACCAGGAGTGTCTACTGCAATATTTGGTGCCGAAGCACTGGTATTCGGAGGTTATGGAGATGAAGATATGTCAATACAAATTGCTACAGGATCAACATCAAGTAACTCTTGCTGAACAGAAAGGGTAAAGACATCACCTTGTGGAGAAGAAATGCCTCCGGGCAACATCGGCAATGTCCCTTGGTCAAGTGATTATTCCGGAGAAGAAGAAGATACAGGAGAAACTACAGTTTTTCTTCCCCTGACTTTGGTGGCCAATAGCTTCCTCTTGATCGAATGCTTGAATAACGGCCGAGGAGACGCTACAATCGTCTCAGTAAAAATAGACGGTTGAGGCTGCACTTCTTCAGGAACAGGCTGTTCTTTGTTTCTCTCCTCTTCAGCCCATATACCCTCTCTTCTACGGGGATGGAGTTGATCCCCTGAGTGAAGTAGTTATGTCGGGTGACTATCCAACTTCTATCTGTCGTGTCCGAAGTCTAGTCCTGACTCTGTGCTTCTCAATGGTGGTTGTCTCTTTTGTCTTCTTCTTTCCCGCAGCAAGAATGAGGATTATCTTAGGCTAACTGAGTGGATGCCCCAACCTTTTGCTTTTGCAGCTTTCTTGGCAGGAGATTTCTCTTTACGCTTCCTGAGAAGGCCACTCAATGGATCCTGAATTTCATCAATGGAACCCATATTCACAATTTCTAGAGGATCCTCGACAGGGACATTCTTCTTAGCTTCAGTTAAGTTTATGGTAGCCGCGTCCCCAATAACACTTTTTGCGTTTCGACGAAACTATTATTTATCGAATAACCTTCAAAGAAGGTGTTGGCTTAAGTATAAATGCGCGCATATGAAATCAATTTATGCGGGCCATTTTCAATAGTGGTAGAATGTATGGTGAATAGAGCTCGTGTACCTCTCAAATTATAATCCACGGGCGCCATCAATCAAATGCCTAAAGGCTTTAAGACATGTCTTTGCGTTCCCAACGTGCAGTTGGTCATAGCCAAATTGACGAACGAAGCGACTCGGCAAATAAGGCTCCAGATAGCAATTGTTCTCAAACCTACATACCAGGTTTGAAGGCCTGATT
Organism: Iris pallida; assembly: GCA_029216955.1. Lineage (NCBI taxonomy): Eukaryota > Viridiplantae > Streptophyta > Magnoliopsida > Asparagales > Iridaceae > Iris > Iris pallida. The sequence goes on from JANAVB010031450.1 coordinate 162,085, forward strand.
GACTTCAACCAATTAAAGGCCTCAAGAGAGGGACGAGAACCAATGGGCTCTAAATCTTGGATAGAGACCGAAAAGTTTTCATATCCAGATGGAAGAGGGGTGCAGAAAAATTTCCAATCTACGCTCCTATTTAGTGCCTTTCTGCAATCAAATAAAGACATAACCTTCCATTTGGCCTTAGCAAATCTTTCAATAAAGTTGGCTGCCAACGCTCCTCCGACTCCAAGGTCATGATCCATCAAAGAGGGGTGATGCAGTAACAACCAGCCAAACAGATATGTGTATGGCATCTCGGTACGAGGGTATTCTTTCCGATTGTTAGGCTTTTCCATTAAAGCATCGATAAAACTTCAGAGTCCCGCATTTAATCGACTGGTCATGGTTGAGAGGATATCTATTCTGTATCCAAATACTAACCGCACTACTGTAAATAGCACACCACGATGGATTTGGTCAACCGCACTGGCACCTGGGACGACAAACTGTTGTAACCACAGAGATAGGAAGCCTGCTAAAGTGGCTTCTGGGGATAATCGATGCCACTCTGCCTTATATAGCTTTCTAGAGCGGTATTGACAGCGTAACCATTCCAGGGTTTAGCTAACTCCATGTCAACATGGCCAGATTCCTCTATTAGCCGAGAATTGGTTTGAGCATCAAGCGGCTCAAAAAAGCAACGTGTACATTTAGATTTCTCCTGCACTTTAGAGTCTATGTCATGACCTAAGAAAAGGTATACCAACTATTTAGATATATAGCATGTAGCACCACTCTTGTACAGATGCATGCAGGTTGTAAAGTAACATAGCAATTCATCGAAAGATGCCACCATCTGAGGGTTCACTTTGGCCAAGGCCTCTAGCTCGTCCTCTGATGGTACGTAGTCTTCATAAGGGTTATCTCTTATTGGCAGACATGAAAGAAACTGCATTTCATGAAAAGCAAAGCCTAATTCTCCATGAGGAGTGGCAAAGGTACCAGTCCTACTGTTGTATCTTTCTGCTAGAGCAAAAAATATGTTGGAGTTATTTTGGATCCCGCAAGAGGTAGTCAGAACGGCTTTGTAGAGTCTCAGTTCCTGTAACTTCTCACGAAAGTTGTTTAAAACCCACAAAGAAAGGCGGTTCCAACGAACAATCTCTGGATGCATTAGACCAGTTAATCTCATAACGGTGTTGCGAGGATATTCTCCTTCAGATGCAGCATAAATATTGGCAAAGATAGGCATTCTGACAGGTAGCGTCACGATCGCATCATCAGACGGTACGCAACTGGGTCTCCAATCCCTTAAGTGGGTGCTATACTGCTCAAAATTGTAGAAGAAGATGTCTTTGTTATGCTCCCCATGCCTGTAACATATTCTTCCAAATATGGCTTCTAGGGCAGGAGTCAAGTCCCAGGACATCTTTCTTGGATGGCTAGCATGGGCGTATCGAGATAATGACAGATTCCTTATCATTTCAGGCAGGTATACCAATGTATTTCCCCTTACGAAAGCTCGACGGTCTTTTTTGACTTGGGTTGAGAGTCTGCATCTATAGCTTCTCCAAAGAGGAACACTGGTTTCTTATAAGGATTTGCGTCCTCGGACAGAAAGGGAGTACCATTTATCAAACACAGCAGAGTCTTATAGTCCTGATTCTCCAGCGTAGTCCGCCTGGAAGTTGGCTCATCATATTAAGAAAAATAGATATGAGAGAGATCTTCTTGATACTCAGACACTCGAACGACAGAAGCCAATTCCTCAGCATAAGGGTCTTCTCTCAGATCAACTGTAAAAGAAAACTTATAGTTAAAAATATTAAAAAGGTTGTTTTCTAAAAAAAGAAACACCCTGCGCAAATCATAGATGGCATAGGGTATGAAGAACAATCCTCATTTAGCACATGCAGTATGATCATTCTCAAATCAAATTTATAGATGGCGCATCACTCAGTTAGCGCCTGCACAGAACATCAGATGGCGCATCATGCTTAAGAAATGTCAAATGGCACATGACGTTATTTTTTTTATTGATTTTAGACAAATACTCTGAAAGAGGTGGCGCAGTTTGCAGATGGCGTAAAGCACCGACCAACACTCTGAAAGAGGTGGTCGATGTTGGACTTTGATCGCGCTGCACATGAATGGCATGAGCGTTCTATTGTCATATTCTCCGATCGATTCTCCTCACATTCAAGAGTGGGGTTCGTCTCCTCAGCTCTCGTCGATGGCGCGCTGTGCTGCGGCACCATCAACGGAGGCACACGTGACGTGGCTCCGGCCACCTTTTTGCCCTTCTCAGTCACGGATCTCTTGGGCGCCATTTGATCAGAAGAAAGCTTCGATGGTTTGTGAAGAAGATGAAGATAGGATCTCAAGAGAATAAAGTTTTTGAGAAAACTTTTCTCTCTCTCCTCAGAGCTATTTATAGCTGAAATACAGCGTAACAGTCGCGCTAATCATGCCCAAAACTTCGGGTCAGTTACAAATCTAACATGTGCCGGTCACATAGAAACGCTTCTTATTCAAAGTATTCCAAATTTTGAAGTTTTTCAAAATTTAAAAACTTTGAAGGGAGTCTTGTAGAAGCTCAAAAAATATAAACATCACCATGCGCTACTCATAAATGGCGCCAGGAACCAAATCATCAAATGGAGCTGGTCATCAAATGGCGCATGGAATCAGTTGGCATTGGCCGCCACGTGGCAAGCTTCCTCGAGAAGCCAAAACAGTTGTTATCATGACTGACAGCACGTCAGTCGAGGAAAATTCGTTCGAATTCCGAGCGTACGGCACTCAAGAAGATTGTGTCAGATTTATCATAATGAAACAGCTGTCGTACGCCATTTGCATTTGGCACGAGATAATCAATATTATTATATTAAGCAGAGTGCATTAAACAGCAAATAGCGCTTGGCACCATTTAACAGTTGGCACCATCTGATCAAATCATCCAGAAGCAGTTAGATGATGTGGCACGTAGGCCACTAGTCTCGAAGAACATGCACACGACACTATCCACGACCAAGCGCATCTCTCTCAAAGAATGTCATGCGTCATATGCAGTTAAGTTAACCGTTCTTGCAACTGGGTGAATGGCACACCAATTGCAGTGTGCGCCAATTAGGATAACTACTTAACAGTTATCTCTAAACTTTATAAATAGAGTTCCAAATCACTTCACAATCATCACTAATGATCATAATCTCCTGAGCACTTGCTGTAACACTCTCCAAAGGCTTTCTTCTTCGACATCGCATCGTCCAAGGGATAAAATGATCATCTTCTGATCAGGTTCCTACAGTTGTACTGCGGGGAATACTAGAATTCGGCTCAGCCTTTCAAGAGAACCAGAGCAACCCGGAACCACACAATCTTAGAGCCATAACATGACATACACCGCTAGTTGGGCTTTAGACGATAACGAAAATAGATCGCGATAGAAATAAAAGAAGATGGAGTCACTCCGATCTCCGATGTCACTCTCACGAGGGTTCTTCTTCCCTATTACCGTCATAGCCTTGGTAATCACATCGGTCGTTGAAAAGGGACGAAGACCAAAATTTGTCTTTTCCTTCGGCGCCTTTCCTTACATAAAAATATGACGCTTCCAGTCGTACGTGTGAGGAGTCGACTGGGAACGGTAATTATGCTATACTATCATATGATGGCACATTAGTACTTTATAGACCTCTATTATCTCAAAAAATTTAACCTCCAGGCCTCCGATCTCTTCAGAAGTCGGGGTGTATTCTTTATAGGGTTCACAACCCCAGGGTAGTTTTGAGACCCAGTGCATATCATAAAAAGCAAGCTCCATCTCCCCGCCAGGCATGAAGAAGGTGCATGTTTCTGGGTTGTACATCTAGACCAGCACTAAGAACATTGGTTCGTTAACCTCTATCCCGTACTGGGTAGCCATGATTGCGTAAAACAAACCCAGCCTCTTTAATAAATCCTTATATCCCTTAATGACCCATTCAGTGACAATCTCTAAATCCTTCGAGTGGTGTGCCCACCCAGCGATGCGATAAATACCCGAGGGATAAGAGACGCCTGTCTCCAACATCCGATTTGCGAATGTGGGGAATCAGAATGGCATCGACTCCTGTCCTGCTTCACCTATTAATTTACCCAGATGCAAAACTCTGGCTGAGAAGGAAGGCCCATCTCTCCTAGCCTCAAAAATATCTCGGGCCATGGAACCAGACTTCAGTTTGAAATGACCCAACAAAACTCCTGCTTGAGTAGGGGTCAGATTCTAATCCATCCTCCTCTTCGAGGCTAGGCATGTGAAAGCTGAGAGGGAAAGTTGTCGATCCATATGAGGAAGAACATGTTCACTCCGTTGGATACAAAGTACCATTCATCCTTTAACTTTAGAATCTCATCAGCATGAGATGCCACGCGGTCGCCAAACCGGAACGATGGCCTCAAGTACGAACCCTGTATGCCATCTCCCTTAGGGATCTTTCCCAAATTTAGCATATGCACCAAGAACTCTCGCGACTGCTCTTCAATCTGGGTCATGCGCGCTACAGATTAACACGCCTTAATCGTCGCCTTGGCAGGCTCTTCCACATCTTCTATAAAATTTAAACCAAACGGGCAGAACAAAGAAACAACAAGGACTTCATCCAAGGAAGGCACCGCCAAAGATACTGCAAAAAGAAAGGCGCAGAAGTTAGGAAATACTGCATAAAAATAGTGAAAAAATATAGTATTTATGCTCTTTCAGGCGCATGGCCAAGAAAAATTGACATGCACCTGTTAGAAAGAGGCACATGGCTTATCAAGATGCATGACAACGTAGAAAGTGGTGTCCATGTGCCTGTGGCCCAACGGGCGCATGAATCGGTCGCACCTGCGCCTATGGAAGGCGCATAGCCTAGTTCTTCGCACGCACCTACAAAAAGGTAGGCACATAGCTTGATAGGCGCATAGTTCGTACGCCCCTGTTAAAGAAACAGGCGGGTGAATGATAGGCGCATGGCTATTCGAAAACGAGCTTAGACAGGAAGAAGAGCTCGCCGGCCAAACGTTTGGAGGAGGGCACCGTACCCTCGACTTTGCCGTAGACGTCGGGGTGAGTTCGGATGTTGGGAAGTGCAGAAGCAGCCACCCTGGCCTTTCCCTTTCCTTTAGCATTCTTTGGGGCCATTATGAAGCGAAGTCAGCGAAGGTAGTCAGCGAAGGTCGGTCGACGGAGACGAAGATGAAGGTCAATAGAGACAAAGACGAAGGAAGAGGGAAAGAGTTTTTGAGAAAAGTAAAAACCTCTCTCCTTCGTCCCAAATATCTATTTATAGAAGTGGTACACGCATCTCGAAATGAAGGCAAAATATTATACGTTATTTTAAGAGAATAAACCAAATCAATGTACGCTTATCCCGATAAAGAATTTGCTAATGTCATTTCAAAAATACGTGCCATGCTTCTGTTCAAAGTATTTCCAACTCTACTCAGAAAGTTGGAAAACTTTGAAGGGGGTCTTATAGAAGCATGGATCATGTGCCACGTAACCCGTGCCTCACTACAAGCGCCTCATCTGGACATAGCATGACCTACGTCTCAATATCAAAATTTGGGGCGAAGTGCTTTGATCCCTGTGCTACAGAAGACGGCTGAAACACAAAAAAACAAAGAGTAATGATTACTGACACCGCTCGTTCCCCAATGAAGGCGTGCCTATACTCGCACCTCTTTTAGGGTACGCCACTCTCTCCTCGTGCCTCACTTCCATGGGAGCACCTGATTCATCGTACCCCCCACCTATCATTATCGGTTGCTCTTTCTGAGACTGTATTTAATGAGTATGGCTCTCACGAGACAACCGTATGACGTTTTGATTCCCGTACAAGTAACGGACACAAAAGTCAAGGTTTATTCCCCTTGGGAATAGTATAAAAAGACATATGTCGCCCTGAGCCTTCCCAAGCATGAGTGCTTCTACACCGTGCCTATAAATTATGCACCACCTAGGACAGTGACTCCTAAGTGCGCATGTTAATGGGGCACGTACCACGTGTTTAATGCCTAGTTATGTCAAGGAACGAGTTTAAAGCATTTTGAGCTTCTCTCTAAAAGCATATCTACTACGTGGCAATCAGCTATAGTCTTTTCACCAGTGAAGTGTGCGCCTGGCTGCAACCAACCCTTGTTTAGGGGTGCCATGTGGCAAGTTGAAGGCTCACGCCTACCTACACCTAGGCACATGTGCTACCCTCGCTCTTAACTATAAATATGAGGGGTTCTCCTCCATTTGAAGCTCTCGATTCCCTTCGATTCCCCATTCTTCAAAAGTTCCCGAGCATTCCAGAGAGAAAGCCTTCGCCGTTTCGCCTTAGTCAGTTAAACTAAGCCCCGTAGCTCTCCCTCACGGTCAGATCATCAACGGAGTAAAGAAGCAATCCTCCCTCGTCACAACCCAGATCAAAAACAAAGTGTGATCAGGGATTCCTGTTCAGGAGGTCCTCCTTGCATTCTCATTCGCAGTCTTCACAGCAACCTACTCTCAATCTCACAAAGCGATGTCGAACAACCTTTCGAGGAAATAAATGCCCTTGTGCACAAGTTGTCCATGACCGTGCTAGACTAAACTAGTTATTTATTCATGGTCTATGATTCATAATAAACTTAACCAAACTCGACGTATCCCGTCTTGTCATTTTATTGTGTATATTTGTTGGTTCATTCCCTTTTTCTTAACATAGTTTGATGGAAAGCATATTATAAGCAAGTATATGAACAATTCTATGATAAGCAGTTCTATAGCCCGTATACGTGAGATATCGTGCAACGGTTTACTGGAAGAAGCCTTTGTGTCATTGCATTTACAACTTAGCATAGCATATGTTGGTATCGACAATATATTGGAGAAAAGGGTCGAGGACAGAAGGGTCAGCCAATCACCTTAGTCTTACATAAGGCGAGGAACTGGTTGGCTACGCTTAGACGTCGCCTACACGATCACCTGAAATCGTATAAGCAACTGATTAGAACACTGTGCCATTCAAGATGTTCGATACGAAATGCGAAGTTCGAAAATGCAAGCCATAAAAACTATCGAAAATGCATTCACGATAACCAAAACCAAAGAGCAAGTATGGCATAAAAAAAGAGCAACAGGAGGTCTCTCCCGACTCAGCCGCAAAGTCTATCCTCGAGGCACAATCCACTGAATATGGGACTTGATTCCAAAGAAGACTTTTCATAACGAGAAAAAGATCTCAATTCAATCGTTCTCGTTCGACCGATTCAATCGATCCCGATCTATCGGTTCCAACTGAATCGATAACAAAAGTGTTCCTTTCTTGGGTACCCCATGGACGAAAATGGGGCACGATGTAGGGACGGGGCACTACACTTTACACTAGAAAAATACCCCCACATGGCACCCATATGCCTATCCACACCTCATGTGCATCTCTCAATACAAGTAAAGCTATATATAGAGATACTACTTATTTGGCCTAGGCAATATGGGACTATCTTTCTAGTCTATAAGGCCAAAACACCAACACCTTCACCTCCTCCCAGACTTCTCCATAGCCCCGACTTACCCAAACATTACATCCCCTACCACTCCCTGAGTAACCCATGCCCAGCCTTCAGCCATCCACTCGGCCACCATTACCACCGAGGACGACCATAAAGAGAAAAAATCAACACATACCCACCACCACCACATACTCACCCGACAATGCGACCTCCTCCGCCACGTCCTAACGACGGAGAGCACCTTGGCCATGGCGTGAGTCTCCGCCACTACCAGCGACTGCCAAGCCGCATGTCCAGATCTACTCCCCCTCGCCGATCTCCTCCGATCGGTCGTACCGACAAGCTCGGGCCCTGTCGATCAGCCACAACGATCAGATCTGCCGCCCATGTGAATGATTCTCCTCTGTGTCGCCCACCAGCGTGCCCCTCCGACGTCCTCCTCCAGTCGAGCACGTCCGTCTAATCCCGCTCTCCCCCCGGCGCCCACTGTTGGGCCGTGCCTTCACGCTGCCGAGCATGAAAACCCCGGTCAGTTCCCTTCTCTCACTCCCCACCTCTCGATGCCTCTTCTTAACTTTCCCCCTTTAATTTTTCTGTTGACTCTCTCAAGAAAGAGAGAGAAGAGTAATACTCACTTTCTGTGAGTCATTTATTATATTTTTGATGTTATTATTATTATCATTATTATTATTATTATTATTATTATTATTATTATTATTATTATTATTATTATTATTATTTTGTTTTTCCAGTTTGTTTTGTGTATATGTTTTATTATCATAGTATTAGATGATTGATTGATATTTCTGCCAAAAGTAGAAATATATATAAATTATCTTTATATTTTTACTATCATATTTATTATTATTGATACTATATTCATTAATTTTATTTAAAAATTATTATGATTATTATTAGTTCATATTATTAGATACAATAAGCTTTTCAAAATTATCTTGTAAAAAATATACATACAAAGTTATATATAAATATTGTACTTGACTTGGCCTAAATTTCAAAATATGGTTTTTTAAAACCCCAAATAATTTTTTGGATTATTAATATTTATCTAGAAATATTTTGACCCAATAAAAAATACTTTCTAAATGATAAACGATTTTCTAAAAACTATTTTTCTAAAACTAATAAAAAATAGTTTTTCAACTATTATAAATAAATAATTTCTAAAAATAGTATACATACTTTTCTCCCTAAATTCTCACTATCTGTCAATCTTGATCGTGACTGACCATATTCCTATTTTCTTGTAGATTTGGACCCCTTCACATCGACCATGGCTATCAGACAAATATGGACTTGTCAGATCATCACACACCACCAGGCAAGATATATTGCCATTTACTGTCTATTTACTTTGCTCACATATTGCATGCATTTATTTATTATTTACTTTTTACAAAATAAATTGTGCTATATAGTCATATTGAGATGCAAATTTTACTTTTTAGTTCTATTTTCTACTACTTAATTAATTTTTATGCACATTAAACCTAGATTTAAGAGACCATCCTTTTGTTGTGTAGCATTCATAGGCCTTGACACATTTGTACCACGAAGTTACGAGTCGCATACAGAACTCGGACATGCGTAGCCGTCTGGCCACTGGTACGTATAAGCCGTGCGATAGGATTTACTGCTAACAGTAGTTGCATGATTAGTTTGACTTAGCAGTTAATAGAGGTTATGTGTGTCGTAGATACGACATAGATAGGCAAGGGGTGGGGAGGCCATTTTCCTAGCGTATGGGCTACCATGCACATTACCTTTGTGACCGTACGCTATGTCGGAGATGCGGGTTGACGACCCTTTACTGCTACTAAATGTTGTGCTCTTATACCGATCCCATTGTTAGCCAGAGAGCCCATGTATTGGAGGCTTGTTCTTAAACTATATATCACATAGAGCGGTTAGGCAACCTTATCTGTTAGGTATATGTACTTTGGTTTGTGTACTTATACCTAATCGCGGCTTGGAATATTATTTTGTTGCATGCTAGTTTGCGACACCTTGTCCTTGTTTGGTTGTAGGTGTGGTTCACTGCTTCGATGAGAAAATACTGAACCTTGTTGTGGTCCGGATACTATATTGGATTTATGGCATGGAAAGATACTTTAGCATGGAAAGATACTTTAGCATGGATTAGGGTGCCATCTACTATCATTGTTTGGTTGGGGGGATGGTATGCTAATTCAAGGGTAGAGTATTTGACCATGTTATGATCTGATTAACTTATTATTGAGCAGTTTATATTTAGTTTTATGGCATGTTTATATGTAACTTGTTACGTCCCTCTGAGGACCTGGTGTCATCCCCGTTTTCTGTTATACGTATTTCCAGTATACATGTACGGAATATTGACACGTATTTTTATTTCTCCTGCCTTACTAGCTAATTTTGGTTTAATCTTGTTTAGGTTCATCATGGCATATCATGGTTTAACTTGGCTCATTATTGGTTGGTTTGGTTTATTTCCATGTTTCATCATGTTAAACCCCTACCTACCACCATCCCCATTTAAAACCCACCTACTTTTCTCTCTCTTCATTATTCTTCATAACTACTTCTTCTCCATTAAAACCTCTCCTCCTCTATAGGCAAGTGCATCTTTCTCTCACTTAGAACCCATTTTTGATGGTTTCAATGGCTTCTTAGCATGATTCTAAACCACTTTAGAACTTGAAGATTTTCATTTTGGAGCATAAATTTTTGTAGATCTAGGAAATTGCCATTTTTGGATTTTTGTAGTTTTGATCTATTTAACTTCTTTATTTGCATGTTTTGATGGTTCTATGTCGTAGATAATTTTGTTCTACCCGATTTTGACCTATGGAAGTCCGAATTTGGACTCCGGACGGAGATTTGGCGGAGCTCGGAAGCTACGGCTTTTCTTACGTTTTCTTCCCGGATTTGTCGGGAAGAAGAACAGTGCTTGGGCGCATGAACTTGCCATGCGCCCAAAGCAGTCCTTTACCCCTAATGGGTGCATAAGTGTGTCCCTTTGGGCGCATATATGTCCCCTATGTGGGCGCATAGCCTTGTGTTGGCGCATAACTTTTTAAACATGTCTTAGCACTTGCCTTTTTCCTTAGCACTTGGCCAAGGGTCTGCTCCCCTTCCTTGGACGCATAATCACCCTCATGTGGGCGCATAGGGGCTGCCCTAGTGGGCGCATACAGTCCCCCCTTTGGGCGCATAGTGGTCAGGGCCATGTTCCTTTGGGCTTTTGTGATCTTTTAGGTTTTGCATCCTTTTGACCAAGTTGTTTCATGACTTTCTGGTTGCTCATACGATCATAACACAACTCTTGTGTGCCACAGCTTGGCATGACACGATACGACACGGCACGTGCGTGCCACGACTAGGCATGACACGGCTCGTGCAAGCTGCGGCGCGACTTGACATGACTTAGCACGATTTTTTTAGTCATGGCACAGTTTTCTATGTATGGCTAATAGAAGAATACGACACGATTTATACGAGCTGCGACAAGGCTTGGCATGACTTGGCATATGTTAGCCTTCACGTAGGCACATAGAACCCTGTGGACGCATAGCCCTTGGACGCACGATGTTTTGGCATTTTTCCCTTTTATGCATTTCCTTCTTTTATGATACAAGTTGCCATGTCTTTTCGGCTCTATGCCATGTTTTTTTCTTAACAGTAGCCCATTAGGGTGTACTTAGGATTATGTCTCTTCTTTACCTGCATATTAGCTTGTATAATGATATGCTGCATGGCCATGATATGTGAACACGATATGATGATTGATGAGTAGTAAACCAGGATGGTGGCCCGTCGTGGCGCGCTTCCAGCAAGTAACAAGTACAAGTAACATGACATGATGGTGACACGTCGTGGTGCACCTTTGACAAAAAATCTTGACATATAACTCATGAACACTGTTGCGACGGCTAACTTGACATGCTAGTAAATTCTCATCTTGACACCGTGGGTGATTGTATTGAATGTGCTCGTATAAGCTACCAGTCTTGTCCACATCATGTCTAGGACTTGTATCCCTGATTACCACGGTCAGGGATACATACTGAAACTGACTAGGTTAATGACTAGAATGATCAAGTAGTGCATATAGAGAGGTATTCCAGCTACAAGCAATTCCGTTATCTGGGCGCCTTCTCTGATGGACTTGTAGCCTGCCGACGAGTAGGGCACATTTCTAGCTCACTGTCATGTGGGACACTTCATGAAATGATTACTATGCACACTATCATGTGTTGCACTCAAGTTACCTAACAAGTCATGGTAAATCTTAGCTTGAACCTTGCGTCTGGATAACCTGGATAGTCTGCAGGGCTTGTGGCCATAAGGATACCTCATTACATCTTGCTAGTAACTAGGCTTGTGATAACCCTAGCTAGGTTAACTATCAAGTCATACTCTTGCTTGGCCGTAAATGTTGGATGGAGTCCCATATTGTCTAGTCTTGCCTAGACCTAGTATATGACTATCTCAGGACATGCTTGTGTATGCTTTATCTTATCGATAATTGGTTAGAGGCTAAGTTCTGTTTAGGTGAAGGGTTACAACCCCGGTCCTTGTTTGGTTTACGGGTTGTAACTTGGTTACCGGAATAGTCCTTTAGTTATCTTATCGTTTATCATCCGGTTTTCTCTAACTCATGTCTTTTATTATTTTATCTATAAATTTATGTGCTAATATGCTGGTTTTAGTTCTTAAGTGAAGTCTCCTTTGTGGCACTTGCTCTTTCTGAGGTCTGACCCAGCTGGTTTTGTATGGCTAGATTTTGGAGCAGCTTTCGAAGATCTTCCAGCCTTTCTGCCAGATGGTGACCACTAGGCGGAACCCTGGCAACGAGTGGGTTCTTATTTTGCTCTCCTGTTTCCTTGTAAAAATATTCTTTTGAGGCGTTTAGCCGCCGAGCAAGTGTTAGCTCATTTGCAACTTTACTTACTGTCTACCTACGGGCCGTAATATAATTGACAAATCCTAGGGTTGATCATGTATGACATAAACTCTTGCTAGTCTTCGCATTTTATATGACTAGCTTCGTGATCATCTGAGTATGTAATGTATGGGACGCCTTACTTTGTATGTCTGATGATCTACCATCTTGTTATATTTACTTGCTTGCTTAAGATTGAGACACTAGACTTGATTTTGACCCTAAGAGACTAATGGCTTGTAGTAAACCCTCATGCATCTAGACAGCCGTGACCGTATTACGAGGTGGGATTCACTTCAATGTACGTAGCTGGCTGTGTCTATCCCCCGTTCTCCAGTATTCTGGTTCTGGGGAGTGACACGGTTTAAGTGGTGGCCCATGTAGGTCTTGTAAATCAAGATGGGTGAGGGTTTCACTGAATAGATGTCTCAATCAGCACTCGCCCTTGATCTCTACTCGTGTCCTTTAATCTTTCTAAAATTTTGACCTGATCACATGTTTAGATCCTTGATCTATCGTGGTCCTTCCTTATTGTTCTCCATGTCGTTTCTTCAACGGCATTATTTATGGTCCTACCGATCGGCAAGGCGGAGCACCTCCAATGGACCAGCAGCAACCTGGAGACCAAGCCCAGCACTCAGGGGTAGCCTCCAAGTCATGTCTACTAGGGGTCAAGAGCCACCAGTTCAGTCAGTCCAGCCTGCAGAGCCTGACGATGGAACCCTAGTGGGTCTCATCAGGGAATTGCTTGCATCTCAAGATCGTCGGGGCGATGCCCTTCTCCAGGAGGTACAGGATGCCATGGGCCGTGTTGGTTATCAAGGGAACAATACGGCTAGCAGTTTCAAGCGCCTTAACCCTCCTTTCTTCGACGGTAGTAAAGACGCTATTGCAGCTGATGCGTGGCTCTAGAACATCAAGATTATCTTGGATGCAGCCAAGACTCCAGAAGGAGAAAAGGTAGCTATGGTGCGCCTACAGTTATTGGACCTAGCCCGCACCTGTGGGCGATGATAGCAGTTGGGTTGGCGACGCCTATTCCATGGGTGATATTCAGTGACAAGTTTCAGATCAAGTACTTCGATGCTGTAGCTCGGCACGACCTACAGACGAGGTTCACCAATCTCAGGCAGATCAGCAGGACAGTCGATGGATATGCGGCCGAGTTTTCAAGACTGAGTCGATTTGCTCCTACCTTGGTGGCAACCGAGTTTGACCGAGCGCAGGGATTCTAGCTTGGACTCCACCTAGAGATCATTCTAGCAGTGGAGCAGTTTGAGCATCAGACTTTTGATACTGTTTTACGAGCAACTAGGAGGCATGAGTATACCTCCCAGAGAATAGTAGACAGAACTGGAGGACGGAAGCGGTCCCATGGTCAGATGACCCAGTCCTCAGCCCCAGCCCCGGCAGCTAGGGCCTTGACCAATGGAGATGGTTCAGCATTCGGCTCCGACGTACCCTCAGCAGAAGCGGAGGCAGTCTTCCACAATGGGCTGCACTCATTGTGCGAAGCCAGGACATATAGTACCAGAATGTCGCAGAGCACAAGGTTTGTGTTTGCCATGTGGGACATCGGACCACATGATAGGGTCCTGCCCACAGAGAGCCATTTCATCCTCATCGACCCAGACTAGTCCCTCGGTGAGTGGACCAGCACCATCACAGCAGCACCAGTACAGCAGCAGTAGTACCATCCTTCGAGGCTATTGCCGCCTCAGGCTCAAGCATTCTAGCAGCAAAGACCGCAGCAGTATGCCCAGGTCCAGGCTCAGGTTCAGAACCGCCAGAGAGGTTTCCAGCAGAGGGGACCAGCATCCAGAGGGTAAGGTCAAGCGATGGCTTTGACCGTAGAGAAGGAGTTGGCATCAGGTGAGGTAGTGGCAGGTACTATTCTCGTCAACTCTTTTCCTGCATCAGTATTATTTGATTCGGTTGCATCGCATTCATTTATGTCTGTATGATTCGCAACACGGATAGGACTGGAGCCTGAGTTATTATCAGTAAGGCTCAAAATACTTACTGGTAACGATCTTGTGGGAGTAGATAGAGTGTTTTTCTCGTGTCGAATCGAAGTTAGCGGTAGAGAGTTTCCCGCTAGGTTGATAGAATTCCCGATGGCCGATTATGATGTGGTCCTAGGAATGGATTGGTTGAGGGACCAGTATGCTAGAATAGATTAACATATCGACAAGAATATTTTTAGTATTCCTGGTGATCCAGAGTTTTTATTTTTTTGAGGCGGAGTAGAACCTTCTTTCCCGGCGTTGCGGATGGCAGTAGCAGCAGCAGTTCAGTTTTCTAGAGTTGTAGAAGTGTTTTCTGACGTAATTCCTGAAGAACTTCCAGGCATGCCTCCAGAGAGAGAGATCGAGTTCACCATTGATTTGATTCCCGGATCAGCACCAGTATCAGAGAGAGTCTATAGGATGGCACCATCAGAGTTGGAGATCTTGTACAAGATGATTGAAGAACTTAGAACCAAGGGATTCATTCGTTCTAGCGGATCACCTTGGGGAGCCCCGATGCTTCTTGTGAAAAAAAGGATGGTACGTCAAGATTATGTGTTGATTATCGTACCTTGAACTCTGTAACAATCAAGAACAGATACCCTCTGCCAAGGATGGATGACTTATTTGATCAGCTCAAGGAAGCGGCTATACTCTTGAAGATTGACTTACGATCAGGGTACCATCAGATCAGAGTCAGAGAGCAGGACATTCTGAAGACAGCATTCAGATCGAGGTATAGACATTGGGAGTTCCTTGTTATGCCATTTGGAACGACCAATGCGCCAACCGTATTCATGGACCTTATGAATCGTATCTTCATGTCCTATTTAGACCAGTTCGTGATAGTATTTATAGACGACATCTTAGCCTATAGCAAGAGTGAGGCGGAGCATGAGCAGCATCTCCGTGTAGTTCTTCAGATTCTCAGAGAGCACCAGTTGTACGCGAAGTTCAGTAAGTACAAGTTTTGGTTGGATCGTATCTCGTACTTAGGTCACCTCATCACTAGAGGTGGAGTGGAAGTGAACCCCCAGAAGATAGTTGCCATAAAGACATGGCCAGTACCTAGCACTATCGCAGAAGTTCGGAGTTTTCTTGGATTGGCCGATTATTACCGACGGTTTGTGTCAGACTTTGCTCGAATTTCAGCGCCCTTGACGCAGTTGACCCGCAAGGATGTGCAGTTTACTTGGATAGCAGAATGTCAGAGTTCATTCGAGAAGTTGAAGAAGAGATTGATGACGGCCCCCATTCTCACTCTTTCCGATGGGACTGAAGGATTTTCAGTTTATTGTGATACTTCAGGCAGAGGATTGGGATACGTATTGATGCAGCATGGTAAGGTAGTCGCTTATGTATCACGTCAGCTTCGTGACCATGAGAGGAATTATCCTACCCATGACTTGGAATTAGCAGCAGTAGTTTTTTCAATGAAGCTTTGGAGGCGTTATTTATATGGAGATCGGGTGGAGATTTTCACCGACCACAAGAGTCTTAAGTATGTGTTTACCCAGAAGGATCTCAATATACGTCAGAAAAGATGGCTAGAGCTACTTGTGGATTATGACATCAACTTGCAGTATCATACTGGGAAGGCCAACGTTGTTGCAGATGCATTGAGAAGGAGATCCGGAGTTTATTTTCTAACAGTATAGCCAGAGTTGTTAGCAGATCTTCAAAAGATGGGTATTGAAGTTGTCCTTCCTACCAATATGGCATTGATGGCCAGTATGCAAGTTCGGCCTAGTATAGTTGAGAGGATCAAGTTAGCTCAGTCAGCAGATTCTAAGCATCAGCGGCTTAGGGCAGAAAGTGTAGCAGGACGAAGACCAGAGTTATGTATTCATGAAGATGGTACACTCCGACATGGGAGACGTCTTTGCGTACCCAATAGAGATATCAGACAGGAGATCATGACAGAAGCTCACAGTTCTCAGTATTTAATTTACCCCGACGGTACGAAGATGTATCATGATATTCGACAGCATTTTTGGTAGAATGGCATGAAGAGGGAGACAGCCTGGTTTGTCTCTCGTTGTTTGGTTTGACAGCAAGTTAAAGCCGAACATCAGAGACCCACTGGACTTCTTCTACCTTTACCGATCCCAGAATGGAAATGGGAGCACATTACCATAGATTTTGTAACTGGATTACCTAAATCCTCGGCTGGAAGAGATGCTATCTGGGTTATAGTTGACAGACTCACCAAGGTAGCTCATTTTATCCCTTTCAGAATTGGTCAGTCGACGGATCAGCTTGCAGAGATGTACCTCAGGAAGATAGTCATATTGCATGGAGTACCAGTCAGTATTATGTCCGACAGAGATTCGAGATTTACGTCGCACTTTTGGCGGAGTCTTCAAGAGAGTTTGGGGACTCGTCTCAAGTTCAGTTCAGCCTACCATCTGCAGACAAATAGTCAGTCAGAACGCACGATCCAGACTCTTAAAGATATATTACGGTCATGTACACTCGACTTCGGTGGTTCGTGGGAAGATCACCTACATCTCGTAGAATTCTTCTACAACAACAGTTTCCAGGCCAGTATCCAGATGGCACCCTTTGAAGCCTTGTACGGCAGGAAATACAGATCTCCTTTAGCTTGGGATGATATCGGTAAGAGGCAAACGCTTGGACCAGAGATGGTAACGCAGACTATTGAGGTGGTCAGACAAGTCAGAGATCATCTTCGAGTTGCACAAGATCGCCAGCGTCATTAGGCCGATTCTCATCGGCGTCCCTTTGAATTTTCTATCGATGACCATGTATTTCTTAGGATCTCGCCTACCCGTGGCGTCATTCGTTTCGACGTACAGGAAAAGCTTAGTCCTAGGTATATAGGGCCGTTCGATATTCTAGAGCGAGTAGGTGATGTGTCCTATCGTCTCGCTCTTCCGTCGTCGCTACGTAAAGTACATGATATTTTCCATGTATCCCAATTGCGACAGTATATCCCGGATCCGAGTCATGTCCTTGATCATTCGAAATTGGTTGCTGGTACCAACCTTTCGTATGAGGAAAGGCCTGTATCCATATTGGACAGAAGAGAGAAGATACTCAGGAACAAGACTATCAAGTTAGTCCGTGTTGCTTAGGGTCATCACTTTTTGGGTGAGTCAACGTGGGAGCGTGAGGATGATATCCAATCGCGATATCCCGACCTGTTTGACTCGTAAGGTATATCCTTATGCCTTATGTTTTTCTTTTATCCTTGCTTGCATGAATGATTGCTTGATTGACTGCTAGTCGTAGTTGAATATGATTAGTATAGCTTGCCCCGACATCTCTAGCCTCTAGATTAAATTCCGAGGACGAAATTCTTTTAAGGTGGGTAGAGTTGTCATCCTCGTTTTCCGTTATACGTATTTCCAATATACGTGTACGGAATCCTGACACATATTTTTATTTCTCCTGCCTTACTAGCTAATTTTGGTTTAATCTTGTTTAGGTTCATCATGGCATATCATGGTTTAACTTGGTTCATTATTGGTTGGCTTGGTTTATTTCTATGGTTCATCATGTTAGACCCCTACCTAACACCATCCCCATTTAAAACCCACCTACTTTTTTCTCTCTTCATTATTCTTCTTAACTCCTTCTTCTCCATTAAAACCTCTCCTCCTCCATAGGCAAGTGCATCTTTCTCTCACTCTTATGAGCCACAGCTTGGCATGACACGACATACATGGCACGTGCATGCCACGGCTAGGTATGACACGGCTCATGCAAGCTGCGGCATGACTTGACACGACTTAGCACGATTTGCTTAGTCATGGCACAGTTTTCTATGTATGGCTAATATAAGAATGCGACATGATTTGTACGATCCGCGGCAAGGCTTGGCACGACTTGGCATATGTTAGCCTTCACGTTGGCACATAGAACCCTGTGGGCGCATAGCCCTTGGATGCACGATGTTTTGGCATTTTTTCCTTTTATGTATTTCCTTCTTTTACGATGCAAGTTGCCAATTCTTTTCGGCTCTATGCCATGTTTTTCTTTCTTAACAGTGGCCCTTTAGGGTGCACTCAGGATTATGCCTCTTCTTTACCTGCATATTAGCTTGTATAATGATATGCTGCATGGCCATGATATGTGAACACGATTTGATGATTGACGAGTAGTAAACCAAGATGGTGGCCCGTCGTGGCGCGCTCCCAGCAAGTAACAAGTACAAGTAACATGACATGATGGTGACCCTTCGTGGTGCACCCTTGACAAAAAATCTTGACATGTAACTCATGAACACTGTTGCGGCGGCTAACTTGACATGCTAGTAAATTCTCATCTTGACACCGTGGGGGATTGTATTGAATGTGCTCGTATAAGCTACCAGTCTTGTCCACATCATGTCTAGGACTTGTATCCCGGGTTACCACGGTCAGGGATACATACTGAAACTGACTAGGTTAATGACTAGATTGATCAAGTAGTTCATATAGAGAGGTATTCCGGCTACAAGCAATCCCGTTATCTGGGCGCCTTCTCTGATGGACTTGTAGCCTGCCGACGAGTAGGGCACATTTCCAGCTCACTGCCATGTAGGGCAGTTCATGAAACGATTACTATGCATACTGTCAAGTGTTGCACACAAATCACCTAACAAGTCATGGTAACTCTTAGCTTGAACATTGCGTATGGATAACCTGGATAGTCTGCAGGTGTAGAAGCATGGAAAATATTACTTTTAGTCCCACATCGGAAAGGAGAAGAAGAAAGGGCTCACTCCATTCTATAAATATAGCCCCCTTTCCTCCTTTGAAAAGGGCACCAACTTCTCTTCCTTCCTTCCAACTTGGACTCTTCCTACTACGCACCTTCGGGTGCTAAGTCGAAGAAGTCTAGGGCAGCGCGGGCTCGTCGAGCTCAGTCAGCTGTCCCAACCTCTGACCATCAGAGCGTTCTGCTAAGCGGGCCTCTAATGAAAAGTTGTACAGAACCGCCCGTGTCCAGCCCCCGGCAGCAAACGGACAGGGTGGTTCTCAAGAGTCTTCCAACAATGATCAAGGGCAAGTACTTTTACTAGTCCCGCATCGGGGAGCAAACAGGATACCTACGCACTCGTGTGCTCGGGGTACCCGGGTCCAGAAAGCGAGTGCAAAGGTTGATCGAGATGTCCTTGACTTTCGAGATGTGATCCTTCATAAGTGTAAGGAAAGAAGGGGAGTCTCATGCGGCTGAAAATCCAGAAAGCTCCATGCAGCCCATGAGGAATTTATGCGGCTCAAAATCCAGAATGCTTCATGCGGCTCAGAAAGCTTCATGGGCCCAAAAGCAGCAGGGGGCCTTATGCGGCCTAAAAAGAACAGGAAAGTCCATGAGGCTCAAAACAAAGGGAGTCTCATGCGGTTCAAAGAATCTCTAAGAGCTTCATACGGCTCAAGAGTTTTATGCGGTTCAAAAGTCGCCAACATAGCCATGCGGCTCGAGTAAAAACCACGTGGCCTTATGCGGCTCGCCTCTACAACTGGCCATTAAGCAGCGGCCTCAGTTAATGCTCTGACACAACAAGACGACTCTGACATAAAGGTGAACTGACAGCTCTGACATAAAGCTGCAATGATGACTCTGACATAAAGGCATCCTCCTAGGGAAACAAAGAAAATCTTTATAGCTGGCACGATCCGTCAAATCCCAAAGTCTTCCATACAGCTTTGACACGTGGCCAGCCGCATACGGTTCAGGTGGAGGCCATCCCCATGCGGCTACTACTCTCATGCGGCTCGGATCATGGAGGTCATCTTCATGCGGCTCAAATCCTGAGAAGCTACCCCATGCGGCCGCTACTCTCATGCGGCTCGGATCATGGGGACCATCTTCATGCGACTCAAATGCTGAGAGGCCATGTCCATGCAGCCTTGACACGTGGCCAGCCTTATACGGTTCAGTTAGAAACCAGCCTCATGCGGCTCAGATTTCGGAGGCCATACCTATGCGGCTGCCACCTTCATGCGGTTCAAATCCTGAGAAGCCACCTTCATGCGGCTTTGTCAAGACACGTGGCAGAGGATCAGTTCCTCCGTGTTCTACGGCTCGCAGCATAATTATGGTTGGACACGTGGCATCAAATCAATCAAGATTTATCAATAAATCCCAACAACCAGATTTAGTACAATCATCATAATTATCCGAATCAAATCAGATTTATTGCAATCAAGCATATTGAACTCGTGGTAGGAGATCCGAGCTTGTCACGAAGATTCGTGACAATCAACATTAATTGCCCGTACGGATTTAGAGCAATCAACATTAACTGCCCAGATTTGTTGCAATCAAGATTAACGGCCCTGATTAATTGCCAACGAAACAGGATCAAGGAAAATGGTAATTAATCCCCAAACCGTCGACTTTTCAAGGGACAATCATCGCAAACCCTAATGATCACACCTCACTCCTATAAATAGCAAGATGACATTCCCTTGCAAGAAGAGGACAAAAAAAAGAGAGAGGACCCCCCCCGGCTGGATACACAGAGAGACAAAGGTACGCACAGAAGAGTCTTCCAACACGCTCCGAGAGCATTTCTTTATCAGAGCCGAGGCTACGTCCGATCGTCTAAGGAGTAAGGCAGAGCTGCCGTCGCTTTCCCGAGCCTCTATCGTCACCCCCCAGAATCAAAACTAAATAATTATACTTAGATTGTTGTACCTAGGTCTTCATTCCTAGGCTTTCTTTGTATGAGCGAGTTTGTATTGTGAAGCAAAAGTCCAGTCCTCCCATAAAACTGTTATGTTCTTTTATAATCAATGGCAAACACGATGGCGACTCTGCTGGAGACAAACTTCTCCACGGCTGAGAAGTTGGTGACGTAATCGGAGGCAGCCAAACTTGGCTCCATACAACAGAAGATGGTCGTCCGCTTCGACCAACAGGCGTTTGAAGAAATGCTCTCCGAAGGGAGCGCTGACCCTATCCAGAATCAAGCCCGCACGAAGAAGGCTCGCAGGGAGTGGAGGCCCAAGTTATTTGCTCCTCCCCAAGCTCTGGACGAAGTACTCTCTGCTCCCCAAGACGGCAAGGGCGACTCTCATACGGCTCCACTTCAGGCCATAGAGGACTCTGCTGTCCCCAAGTCCGACAGGGGAAAATACTACGATGCTGGACTTGCAGGGGCAAAAAGGGACTCTATGTGGTCCAGGAAGAAGCCGAATAAAGGCACCAGCGGCATACATGATGCTCATGCGGCCAAGATTGCCAGCCGCGTTCATGATGCTCATGTGGCCAAAATTGCTAGCGGCATGCATGATGCTCTTGCGACCAATATTGCCAACTGCATGCATGATGTTCATGCAGCCAAAACTGCCAGCCACATACAGAAGGCCCATACGGACAAGACTTCCAGCCACATGGAGGAGACTCATGCGGCCGAGACTTCCAGCCGCATGAAGAAGACCTATGCGGCCATGACTGCCCGCCGCATGAAGACTACTGATTCCAGCCGCATATTATCCACTCCACGCAGCTCGGGCTCTGTCTTCGACCGTCTCTCCTATGGCCGTGATCTTTCATGCTCCCGAGAAAATGTGTCTGACTCTCTGCAGCACCACTTAGACTCTTCCTACTATGTGCCCTCGGGCGCTAGAGTGAAGAAGTCTAGGGCAGCGCGAGCTCGGCAAGCTCAGTCGGCTGTCCCAACCTCTGACCATCCGAGCGCTCTGCGAGCCTCTGATAGGAAGTTATACAGAACCACTCGAGTCCAGCCCCCGGCGGCAAACGGACAGAGTGGTTCCCAAAAGTCTGCCCGCAACCAGAGAGCAAACATGGTTGCTCGAGACCCATCTGACTTGCGTGACGTGATCCTTCACAAATGCAAGGAAAGAGAAGAGGACTCGGTGTGCAAAGATTCCTCCTACGGACATCACTGCACCCAAGTCATTGTCAACTGCTGCTGCAACAATGCGACAGTACGAGAAGACCGGCGGTCCGTCTTCCAAAGACTGCAACAACCAAGTTCAGAGGATGAGGCGCTTCCCGTCGTCTCCTGTAACTCTGCTCAGAGAATCCCCTCCAGCGGGAGAGGGAAGAAAACAAATATCTCCAGCCTGAAGATTTCAACCACTGTGACCAAAAAACTATCATCTAAGCGGTTGCCTACCACCGGAGTTTTCCAAGGTACCCGTGCGAAGACAAAATCTACTACATTGGGAGATTCATCATCCACATCACTGGGGGTCACTGGAACCGGGGGTAGCATTCCTCCGAACATCCACGACAATCCGATATTCCAAGAAGATAAGCCCGGGAAAGGACCCTTCCAACAGATACAGCAGGTGTCGACGTCCCCGAGGATGTTTGCGACTCTCAAGACGAGGCAAGCTCTGAAGCTGGGGGTACTATTCCTTCTGAGTCCAAAACAGAGGAAAACATTCCCACATACCCCGATGACTTCTCTGTACAGGGGTATGATTCAGAGGGCACGTTGTCCACTGTCCCTTCCACTTCGGCTCGTGTGAGGATGGTATTTGCCATTAAAATTGTTTGGTCACAAATTTCAATACAAACATAACAGTGTTACAATATAGGACTTAGACGTAGTTCTAGGAGTACACTTATGTTTATCTGGGTTCCTTGTGCCGATGGAGCGAGTGGTAATGCGTTGACTCTGTTGACGAGCTGACGACGGTTATCGGTTCTCTGAAGGTTTGGATTGCTCTGGGTGCTGGAGCTTGCTGAGAGGAGAAAGACGTTGAGTGTCTGTATCTGCCTCTCTGGTGATATGTTCCTTCATTGGATATTCTCTGTCTTGTCCGTGTGTAGGTCGGTGTGTGTATTGAAGAAGGAAATGATCCCTCTATTTATAGTTGGGCAGGTTGGCTGCTCATGCACGCATATGTGGGATGCGCCGGTGCGTGGGGACGCCACGTGTTGATTGTTGATGGAGGCACTTGGACGATGCGCCCTAATCGAGGGGTTGACTTCTTCATACTGCTGTTGTGAGCCAGCACGTAGCAGAGAAGATCTTTCTGTTGCTGAGATCTCGGATGAGTTGAGTCAAAGGACACGTGTCATCAACTCATGGCTCGGAGATCTCAGATTTGGTGGGGAATGATCTGGTAGGATGCGCCTAGGACTGGGCGTATGAGGAGACTTTGGCTCGTAACCTTTATGAGTCACGAACCATTCTGGGCGCATGGCTTTTGAGGTGCATGCTGGCGACTTTTCTTCTGTCTTTTGGGATCAGAGAACAGTCTGGGGCGTATGGCTTTTGAGGCGCATGCAGAGCTTCAAATGGAGACTTTTCTTCTGTCTTTAGGGATCAGTGTAGAGTCTGAGGCACATGGCTTTTGAGGTGCATGCAGATTTGGACGCATGGCTGCAGAGGCACATGCGGGTGGTTGAGTGGCCACGTGGTAGTAGCCGTCGGAGTAAAGTCATGATGATACTGACGTTGCCGATGCTTCGTCTTCTAAAAAAGCTGCCGACTGTTCAGACTTTGGGAGGCGTGCTGCCAACTCTGTCAGTTCAGCATTTAATGTTTATGACATTCGATGGACAGCTGAGGGGGCGCGTCGATTGGCATTTCACTGGGTATGGGGACGCATGGGGGCGCATCCTCTGTGATGCGTTTGGTTCTGAAGGGCGCGCCTGTGTGATGTGCCTAAAGTCGAAGGGCGCGTGCGGTTGTTTCGTTCCTCGAGTGCTTTAAATAGCCGTTTGGCTGAATTCGAGGCGTCCGATTCATCCATTAAATGCAAGTTCATTGCTCAGAATTCGGAGAGCCATCCACTTGGCACGTGGGTTTGATCTGCCCGGCCTATAAATAGTGGCATGGAGAGAAGGTTTGCTTCTCGTTCTCTCACGTACTTCCAACATGAACTTGGGTACTCGAGTGCACTCTGTTGACGAAGTGCTCCCGAGGGTGAAGATGAGATGCCATGTCATCATTGATGCACTTGAAGGGACTGTTACATCCAAAAGACGGAGTCGAGGGCTTCCGAGGCAGGCGGAAGGTGTCTGTTGTATCCAAAGATAGGGATGCTCGGGCCTCGTCTCCGTTGTTCCGGAAGGGCCGTAGATCGGAATGGCGGTGCTAGGCTCTTTCTTCCTTCAAAGTGGGTGTTGCCCACTCTGGTTGTGTTGAAAGCTGCTCCTTTAGCCGTATTTCGATTACGGTCTTCCTTGGTCTTTGGAGGCTCTTTCGAAGCCTCCCCTGGCCACAGATTTACGGTGCTCTTCTCTTCCTCGGTTCCAGCCAGAGGGTTAAATGCTTCATTAGTCGAAGCATTTATCAGGTGAGCCTGGCTGGAAGAACGGCGCATAACTGGGCTGCTGAAGGGATGCACATAACTGGGGATGCACATAACTGAGCTGCTGAAGGGATGCGTCTTGCTGAGGGCGCATGGTGGGATGCGCCCGGTTGAAGGCGCATGGTGATGCTGTGCCTGACTGGAGGTGCATGGTGACTGCTGCGCCTGACTGGAGGCGCATGGTGACTGCTGGCCGTAGACTTAGGATCTTTTCTTTGTAGAAGTTTTCCTTTGTACAGCCTTCTCTAGACATGTAATAGACTTTTATATGTAAAATAAAAAGTCCTCTTTTCATGTCTATATTTGTTGCTTTTGCTGTGAAGTATTTTGTCCGAGCTTTGGCATATGTAGTGTCTGGCGCATGGGCCGTCTGGTTGTAAAATTTCATGCTTCTACAAGACCCCCTTCAAAGTTTTCAAAACTTTTGGATAAGTTTTGGAATACTTTGAATAAGAAGCATGGAGGTCAGGGCACATGACTGTTGGGGCGCATGCCTAGTCCGGCGCATGCTCCTCTCAGTTAATGTATATGATGATGCCTCGGTAACCGAAAAGATTAAGGATGATTTTGCTGTTATCTCTTCACAGAACCCGAGGCGACGACTGAGATCACACATCATCGGGTCACGCGTGCGACCAAGCCCTATAAATAGACAAGAGATGGAGAGAGAGAGTTCTTCTTCTCCTTGCTTTTTCTTTCTTTAGAGTTCTTCTTCAAAAACCCTAACTTTTCCTTTTTGAGAGAATGGCTCCCAAGACTCCTCGCGGCGGTGCTGGCAAGGGAAAGGAGCCGGTGGAGTATGCCGAAGGGGATGCCCCTATCACTATTGTGACTCCGGCCGACGTTTGCCCTGCTGTGATGGGTGGGTATCATCTTTTCCACTACTTTTTTTGTTCATGCGGTCTTTGGATCATGCGACTGAGTTGACAACTCTCTTCCGCCGACGCGCATGGACCACTGTCCTCGCCGAGGTTTCACCCCACCAACGTGCATAGGTTTAGGCCTTTATCATGCACCGAGGTTGAACTACGGACGCGCATGGGTTCACACCCTAAATGCGCCGAAGCCTTTGCTGATGTGCATGGATTTATGCCCTGATGATGCGTCGAAGCCTTTCACTGAGGCGCATGGGTTTACACCCTAATGTTGCGCTGAAGCCTTTCACTGAGACGCATGGGTTTACACCCTGATGATGCGCCAGGTTGCTTTGACACACTTTGTCTTTTTGCCTGACCTTTGATTTTTGTTGTGCCAGTATCGATGACAATTCCGCTGCTGAATGAGGTCCTTCTGGATGCCTCCCTTTGTCAAATAGGAGTTGATTTTGACGAGGCTATTGTCAATCCTGCCAAGGGTGTTATCTTACAGGATCAACCTCCTGAAAGGGTGCTGCAGATCCAGAACCAGTTGTCGACTTTCCTCCAGAGTATGATGGAGAGCGAAAAACTGAAATCTGCTGAATCCGAAGATGTGACCTTCTTGAGACCCGTCTTTTTGTTTGGTGACCGCCTGATCTCCACAGAAGCGAAGATACTGAAGGTCAAAGAAGACTGGTTCTTTTCAGTAAAAGGTATGGTGCTGTACATGCGACAACTCGACCGCCAGTTGTCGCTGACAGCCTTCTATTGTCTAGCTTCGAAGAAAAGGATGTCCTGGGATCTTACCCCTTCTCAAGGAGGGTCCCTAGGAGGTGCTCTTTCGATTGATGCTACCTCGAATCAAAGGGATACCCTATCTGCTTCACGAACTGGTCCCTCATTCAGTTGCCAAACTTTGCGTCCCGAGAGCCTCTACAGTGAAGTCCCAACTGACACTTTTGCCTTTAATGCTTCAACCTTCGCGAGCCGGATGCTGGCATCGAAGGTCGTGTACCCAAAAAGTAGCTTTAGGGTCGAAGGTTGGTGTCATCACATCTCGAGGTGGGACGAGTTGACCACTTGGGTGCTTTCGAAGTTCAAAGCTGAGCTTAAGGAGATTGGGCTGACAGCCGCCATCCGTGCCACACAGGCTGGCATAGATCTCAATAAGCCTATATTGCTTGCACTCTTGGAGTTGTTCAATACCCAGACTGGTACCTTCTATACTCCCGTGGGGGAGTTGGGGTTGGCTCTCCATGAGATGTACGAAGTGTCCAAGCTTCCCTGGGGCTCAGAGCCGTACGAGGAATATTTTCCATCGAATGAAGAGATCCAGGTCCTGGAAAATAAGAACTCGGAGATGATGGCCGTATTCAAGGAAGTGGCGAGCCATCATTATTTGATGCATCGGAAGGACAAAGTCAAGACTCAGCCTCATGTGACTGCTTGGAGGGATTATCTTTTCAAGCAGGATTTGATGGATCCCTCGAGAATTCGGTTTACGACTCCGCAAGGGCTGAAACCTACGGAAGTGACTTCTGAGATAAGCCGGCTGGACGAGAGGACTTCTCGTTCCAATGAGGATGGTGAGAACGCGTATAGCTGCTTCTGGCACTGTGCACACCGGATGTCGTCTAAAGCGGTGCTGACAGCATACTTGATGATATGGCTCCGAGATTGTGTGTTTGCGGGCGGATCTGGTGCCGCAGAGAGGGTACATCGAAACTTCATTTTGCCTGCCGTGAAGTTGGCCTTTGGACGACCTTTAGCTCTCCTCTCTGCGATGGTGTGTAACCTGTTGCGGGGTTTGAGGTCCTTTGCTGACGATGTGATCCACGGGAAAGGAAACAACGACAACTTTCCTCGGGCCGAGCTGCCCTTCCATTATCTTATGGGATGGCTGATTTTGCATCATCCGAACGTGATGAGTCCCGGTCCGGAAGAGGATCATGTTGAAGGAGATACCTTCATCCGTCGCTTCTACAAGAGGAAGTGGTTATATACTGGCGTTCCCGTTTGCAGGAGGGTTTTGTCCTACCTTCAGGGGTGGAAGATTGTCAAGGTTGGCCCCATCTTCAAAGATTTTGAGGCCGATCAAGATTTAGTTGACTCGGGCAAAGATGCGATTACTTTGCCGAAATGGGGTTTCTGTTGGTTGCAAAGCATTCGGCCTTCTCACTTGGTCTACCGCAACCAAAATAGATGTTATCTAGAGCCATATCTGCCCAGCCGGTTCGCTCGCCAGTTTGGCTATACTCAGCTGATGCTACGGAATCCCAGTAGCAGTTTGGGGTTCATCGATAGTTTGTTGGACGGAGCCCGGGGCTGGCAATATTACAATGCCGGGTGTACTGGTGTTCAGTTTACGGCGCCCGTTTACAACCCTCGGCCACAGATCCTGTATTCGGCCGCCAAGCTGTATTGCACTATGAATACTGCGTCTCCTGGTTATGACATGAAGACTAGTTTCATCATTGGAACTCAGCTGGAGGCCACGGCGAATATGTTGATGGCAGCCCGATCATATCGTCCACCAGAATTGGCAAGATATCGGGCTACTGCTGCAGCACCAGTGAGAGATCCGTCTATTGGAAAGAGGCAGGCCGACACAGAAGCTGGTTCTTCTGTACCAAAAAGGCCGAAAAAGATGTCGACTCTAAAGGCTACAGGAGTGCTACTTGAAACGCCAGCGGGATCGGTTCCTGCTGAGGTAAGGCGTCCTCCGTAATTCTGGTTCATCTTGTCATTTTGGTGACTTATGCTTTTCTTCTTATAGGGATCGAAGAAGAAGACCCGTGTTTCAAAACCGGGTGTTAGTAAACCGAAGGAGGTGGCAAGCTCTTCTGATGAGCGCATTCCACCGATGATAATGTCTCCTGTGGAGGAGAGTCCCGAAGATGTTCCTGCGAAGATTTTAGTATCTCCTGACTTTGTTGAAAGAATTGCAGAGGTTGCAACAACTTCCGGGAAGGTACAATCTGCTGTGGAGGCCTTGGACGTTGAGGGTCCTGCGGACTCGAGGCATCCTGATGATGAAGTGGATTGGAGTTCGTCGCCTTCCGATGACGTCCCTCCAGCGTTGCAAGAGTCTGTTGCGGGGGCAACAGATATGGTTGGAACAGAGGAGAGGGTTGATTCCCCTCCTTGTCATGATGAGGGGAGGTCGGCTATATCATTACCGAGTCATACCCCAGCCTCACCCGTGGAAGTTGAGGTGGCTACCGATCAGGAGGGACTTGAGAGGGATGAGACTCATCTGCCAGTCCTGTCTCCCGGGGCGGGCCAGGAGATGAGTGTTGATCTCCCTGTTCTGCCAGGGGAGATACTGACCGCTGATAGGACGTTGGGGGCAGAAGAGGTGGCCGTTGACGTCGGTGGTTCCTCCGAACTTGAGAAGGGTAAGGGTGTGGAACCCTCTGTTGCTCCTCCTACTTGGGGTACTATCTCGACGCCTGTGCCGGCTTCCTCTGTTCCTTCGGCTCCTCGGGCTAGCAGTCCTACCCATGTTGATGAAGAGCCTATCGATACCGAGGTTCCAGTCTCGCAGGTTGAGGTTGGCAGATCTTCTTCCGGTCCGCTAACTACAGTAGCTCCTCCAACTCCTGCTATGATGCCGCAGGTGCTGGCGGACGCATATGAATATGTGAAATTCATTGTCGAGGGGGTGTATAAAATGCTACAGAGGGGTGTATCTGCGGTGATGGATGCCAACGAGAGCTTTGCGACGGCATGAACTCTAGCAATGCCTTATATCGAGCTGATCCGCCTTCATCAAGGCCACGACCATATGGCCGAGATCTTGGAGGCTTCGGTGATCGAGCTGGACCAGCGGCTCACGGAACTTCAGCGCATCCAGCAAAATGACCTTTCCGTCTTGATAGATGCGGAGAAGGGGAAGTTGATCACCGAGATTGAGTCTTCCTACCAGGCCACTGTGAGCATCTGGGAGCACGAGGTGGCTGAGACTGAGGCTGCGGTAGGGCAGTTATCTCAGTCCATGAAGGAGACAATGGAAACGCGAGCTGCGTTGGACGCTAATATCGCGGAGATCAACGCCCAGATGCGCCGCCTTGAGGACCAACGGGCCCAACTCCAGTTAGATGTCGAACGTGTCCAGGCTGAACACGTAGCATTCAAGAAGGAGGAAGCAACTTTCACTCATCGGGCTCTTGTCCTGGCTCGGCAGCGACAACAGCTTGATGAGAAGCATGAGAATGATACTTCCGCTGAGGCTGTTGAATTGATGCGTCAAGAAGCTGAGCGTCGAGTCCTGGCGACTGTGGAGACTCATGAAACCGACTTGAGACGTCTAGTTAGAGAGCTCTCAACCAACCCTGGAGATGTTTAGGGACTGTAGCGTCTCCTTTTTATGTTTTTGCAACT
The DNA here is from genome assembly GCA_029216955.1 of Iris pallida. NCBI lineage: Eukaryota > Viridiplantae > Streptophyta > Magnoliopsida > Asparagales > Iridaceae > Iris > Iris pallida. The sequence continues at coordinate 192,011 of JANAVB010031450.1, forward strand.
CTTGCTGGAGAAAAGTGTAGTTCTGTACTCTCTCTTTTTTAGAAAATAAAGAAGTACGCAACGCTTTTTTTTTGTGATGTGTTCATTTTTGTTCTCATGAACTTGATGATTTGTGTGGACCTATTATCTTTTGCGCACCTTGGCTTTTAGGTACAGATAATAAGTTTGAAAGAACCAACATGTTTGTTCAGAGATAATATGGACGTGGCAATCATTGGGGTTCAAATGATAGAATCTTCCTACTCAGAGGTATTATGGACGTGGTAGGAATGATCCTGGGGGATACGCTAAACAACTCAGAGGTGATGCGGACGTGGAAGCTCTGCGATCAATGTACGACAACGCAGGGGTTGTTTGTACGAGATGTTTACTTAAAGGTAATGTGGACGTGGTAAACATGAAGGATAGCGTAGGCTTACGAAGTGTAAGATTCCGCTTTGTAGGGTGTAGAGGGACAACTCAGAGGTGATGTGGACGTGGTTGTCTTTCTACTGGAGGATGCTACGGAACAGCTGGGTTCCGAAAGCGTATAGTTTTGTTGGAAGGGAATTGTCTGTGAATCCTGATGATTGGGTCCATAGATCCCCTTGTGAAAGCACATATCTGAAAGATGTCAAGAGTAGTACTTCTTCAGGAACTTGTCATTGATGGGCATCATAAACAAGTCCCCATTGGGTTTGGCGAGGCGGTAAGCACCGTTTGAGTATACCGTCTCAATAATGAAAGGTCCTTCCCACTTGGGCTCGAACTTTCCTGGTGTCTTGTGAGTTAACACCATCGGCCTCCTGACTGCTAGAACCAGGTCGCCAACTTGAAAAGTTCTCTGTTTGACCTTCTTGTTGAAAGCCTGTGATATACGGGCTTGGTAGAGTTCGATACGTTGTTGAGCTAGGAGACGCTTTTCGTCAAGTGCCTCCAGCTCCCGCAGATGACGACGTTGATTGTCCTCTTCTGTGAGTTTGTTTGTGAATGCTACGCGGAGTGATGGTATCTGGATCTCGAGAGGCAGTACCGCTTCACTCCCGTAGACCAGAGAGAATGGTGTATTGCCTGTTGGGGTTCGTACCGTTGTGCAATAGGCCCAAAGACATTCGCCAAGCTTTTCGTCCCAGTCGTGTTTGTTGGATGACACGACTTTTTTGAGCAGCCTAACGATAGTTTTGTTGAACGCCTCGGCCAATCCGTTTGCTGCCGGATTGTAGGCGGTTGATGCCACGTTTTGAATGCGATTCTTGTCACAGAATCTGCTGAAAACGTGGTTGATAAACTGAGGACCATTATCGTGGATGATCCTCCGGGGTACTCCGAAATGGTAGATAACGTGGTGTTTGATAAAGCTGACCACCCTGGAGCTCTTTACTTCCGCCAATGGGACTGCTTCTGTCCACTTGGAGAAGTAATCGGTAATGGCCAGGATGAAGCGGTGCCCCCTTGATGAAGAAGGGGTGATCGGTCCTACAATGTCCATGCCCTAGGCTTCGAAGGGCCAGGAGGCGACTGTAGGATGTAGTGGTTCTGACGGCGTATGAATGAAGTCTGCGTGAAGTTGGCACACATGGCACTTCTTAGCATAGTCGACAGCATCAGCGGCCATGGTTGGCCAATAGTAGCCCATGCGTCGCAGTCGATCCTGTAACTTAGGACCAGGTTGATGAGCTCCGCAAGTTCTGTCATGAGCTTCTCGAAGAGCTTCGGTCGCCTCTTCGTTGGACAGGCATCGAAGGAGAAGCCCATCATAGGAGCGTCGGTACAGTATTTTAGTGGCTGTATCATAATAGAATCGAAGAGAACGTCTTCTGACTGAGACGGCTTCCTTCGGGTCCTCTGGAAGAATTCCGTAGACGGCAAAGTCGATGAACGGGAACCTCCAGTCTCGAACATTAACACCAGTACTTGTCGGCATGGCGTGGTCCACTCGTAAACATAGGTTGTTTCTAGGACAAACCAAATCTCGGCCAACTACCGTGACGTAGTGTTGAGTCCCAAGGGGTGCTGCTAATGAGGCCGCGAGGCCAGCCAGAGCATCAGCCTCTAGGTTTTGTAGACGAGGTACGTGTTCGATGAAGAACTCGGTGAAGGTCAAAATGATGTTCAATACAACTTCATGGTAAGGGATCAGATCTTCATGGCGAACCTCGTATTGCCCTCGGATCTGGTTTACGACGAGTTTCGAGTCGCCGTAGGCTTCCAGATGATCCACCCCCAGCTGTTGTGCCAGCTGGAGTCCCATAATGAACGCGTTGTACTCGGCCACGTTGTTAGAGCACGGCTTCGAAAGAGAGTAAGCACGCTGGATGACCAGCTGATCGGGGAAGACAAAGACTACCCCCACTCCTACGATGATTTGGCCTTTGGGGCCTGTTCTTGAAGCGCCGTCGAAAAACATCCGCCAGACGGAGCCTTCTTCGGTGACGTTTGATTCTTGGACCTCATCCGGGATGTCTTCATAGAGTCTTGAGGACTCCGGGATGGGGTATGCAGCTAAAAAGTCGGCCAGGGCCTGACCCTTAACGGCTTTTTGTGGCACAAACACCATGTTATATGGTATTAGCAGGATCGCCCATGTAGCTAGTCGGAAGTTTAATGACCCTGGCTTCGTCATGAGGACTCTGAGTGGATTGACTCGGGAGATAACATGAATTGTCTGGCCCGAGACATAATAGCGAGTCTTCTGGATAGCAAACACCAAGGCCAAGCACTCCTTTTCAACGGGATTGTACCGATGTTCGGCCCCGATAAACATTTGACTGAGGTAGTAGATCGCTTGCTCGTAGCCTGTGTCGCTGTTTTGAGCCAGCAGAGCGCCCAGGGAATGATCCATGGCACGGACGTAGAGGAGAAATGGTTTGCCGGCGACAGGTGCTACCAGGACTGGCGGGCTTGTTAAGTAAGCCTTGATGTCGTCGAAAGCCTTTTGGCACTCCTCTGTCCAGACATAAGAGACTCCCTTCTTCATGAGCTGAGTAAAGGGTTGACATTTACCGGAAAGGTTTGCTATGAACCTCCGGATGTATGCCAGACGTCCCTGTAAGCCCCGAAGTTCTCGAAGATTCTTCGGAGGGTCCATGTTGAGGATGGCTTTGGTCTTCTCGGGATCAACATGAATGCCTTTTGCCGTGATGACAAAGCCCAAGAATTTTCTGCTAGAAACCCCCAGGAAGGATTTAGCGGGGTTCATCTTGAGTTGATATACCCGCATGAGATCGAAGACTGTCTTCAGGTCCTGTAGGTGATCTCCTTTAAGGCGGCTCTTGACTACGATGTCGTCAACATAGCATTCGACTGTCTTACGAAGATGTTGACGGAAGATGGTGCTCATAGCTCGTTGGTATGTCGCACTGGCGTTCTTCAAGCCGCAGGGCATCACTGTGTAGCAGAAAATGCCCTTTGGAGTCCTGAATGACGTATGTTTTGCATCATCGGGGAACATCTTGATCTGGTTGTAGCCCGAATACCCGTCCATGAAAGATATGCGTTCGAAGCCACACGTGTTGTCGATCATCATGTCAGTGATTGGAAGCAGGAATTCGTCCTTGGGCAAGCAGAGTTGAGATCCCTGAAGTCGATACAAACTCATATCTTTCCATTCTTTTTGGTGACAGGTACGATGTTGGCTACCCAATCTGGGTGTTGCTCTTCACGGATGAAGCCGCTAGTCAAGAGTTTATCTACCTCCTGATCGATGGCGTTCATGATGTCCGGACGGAAGCGCCGATGTTGTGCTTGATAGGCTTGGCATCAGGCAAGATGTTCAACCTATGCATCACAATCTGGGGATCAAGTCCCGGCATATCTTCGTAGCTCCAGGCGAAGACGTCGATATGCTCCTTAGCCAGTTGGATTAAAGACTCTCGGTCTTCTCCTTTTAGGCTTTTGCTGATGAAGATGGGTTTGGAAGAAGATCCGTCCCCAAGGTCGATCTGCTCGACTTCGTCTTCGGTGGGAGGTTCACGTAACTCGAAACGAGACTCCCATTGTTCTCCTAGGCGTTGAGCCCAGGGTTCTTCTTCGAAGGGTTTTGGCGCTTGGTCTTCGCCTTCACCTTTTTGAGGTTGTCCTGATGTCATGTTAGCTGACAGTACTTTCTTGAAGACTGATCCGATACTGGTATCGGAATCCCAAGTCGATGCTTCGGACGAGTGGGAATGTTCTACGTCTTCTGCGTCTGAACTCTCTGGAGTTGATGGCGGCGTGACATAGCCTACCCCCCGTCGAGTTCGATTATAATAGTCCTGCGACTTTTCTTTAGGTGTTGGAAGCCGGAGAGGGAGACGTCGACCCTTGCCGTAGTTTAGGCCTTTGTTGCTTTTCAGGTCGTAGCCCATCTTTTGGATGATGTGCTTTGCCGTATCCGTGTACCGATAGACTTGTATTCTGCCGGTATCAGGCTCTGGCTCGGGTGGCGGGAGGTCCTGATGACGCTCGACCTTGCCGAAGATGATGGATTCTTCGTCTCGACTTCGTGGAGGGACTATGTAACAGACTCCTTGAGACGGGACTACTCGATTTACATGATGGACGGTCGTTATTTGTGTTTACAACGACCGTAGAGCGTTATCTAATATATACATGGCATTCCAATGTGGAAGACAAGAATAATTAAAAGACACTCTATTATTGATGAAATACGAGATTTTATCCCGTGGGATTACATTGTCTAAGGAGGGTGCATCTATATCAGCAGAGATATATTTGCCAAGCTCCTCATCTGTAAGTACTGGGGTTGGATCAGGAGAGTCCACCACAGCTTTGATTTTGGGGTCCGAGAGGGTTATGTGAGCCCTCCCTGGCATCTTGGATGACTGCGGCGGCTTGCCCTTAAGACGCACCTTCAGTGGTGCCTCAACGGTGCCTCCAGTGATTGGTGCCTTCCCCTGTAATTTTTCCACCAGGGGAGCCGATGTTTGAGGCGTCTTTCCCTTGAGGCATATCTTCAGGGGAGCTTCAGGAGTTGGTGCTTTTCCTGGTAGCTTGATGCTCATTGGAGGTACCTTCTGGGGCGGTTTGCCCTTGAGTTGGATCTTCAAAGGGGCATCGGGAGTCATCTCAGGCTCCATGTCCAGCTCAGCTGCCGTCTCTGCCTCGTCATTAGCATCATTGGCTTCCTCCTCGTCAAGTGACTTGTATAAGTCGGAATCGGTGAAGTAGGCTTCAATCCCTTTGAAAGGATCGATGTCTGCGAACTCCGTCCGGATGATGCCGTTGGTGGATACATATTTCATGCATTGGTGGAGCATGGAGGGCACCACTATGTACTCATGTAACCATGGTCGACCGAGCAGGATGTTGTAGTTGACCTCGGCATCCACAACATAACAGGTCACCTCAGTTTTGAGGTTGCCGATGTGACACTTCAGTCGAATTTTGCCCAGTGGCTCGCTTTTGCTAGCGTTGAAGCCACTAATGGTTGTGTTGGAGGGCGCCAGCCGGTACATTGGGATCCCCAGTGTTGATAACAGTGCCTTCGGAATGATGCTGAGAGAAGACCCCGGATCGATCTGAATCCGGTTCACTTTGACTGAACCGATATACCCTGTATAATATAGCGGTCGGTTATGTCGGTGGTGCTTGAGCAGCATGTCTTGTTGGGTGAAAGTTATGTTTGGGATAACTTCATCCACACAATGACAGTGCGCACAAGTAGTTGGGAGGTCTTCAGGCTGCTTGACCTGACTGAGAAAGGATTCGGCATCCTTCAGAGCTTCGCAGAGAGCTTCTCGGGAGTCTTTGGAAAGACGCAGGAGCTCGAACAAAGATAGGCGGGCATGAGTACTGGCCAGTTATGCCAGTATGTCGAAGTTGTGGGGCTTGGCTAGCCCCAAAGCATTCTCCTTTCGTAGAGGTCTGTCGAAATGAGCCTGCACCTGCTTCTGCTTATTGGCTGCTGAGGGCTTTGACGGGCCCTCTTTCTGGACAGCAGGGACGGTGCAAGGAGGCACCACCTCGGCGACAGCTTCGCCGGGTTGGGCGTTCTGTTGCGCACGCGTCTGCACAGGAAGTGCCTCTTCTGTTGAAGAAGAGACCATGCGGCAAGACTTGATCTTCCTGCCTTTGGATTTGGAGGTAGGACGTACCTCCAGTTGAGTCACCTCGGAGACGAGGTCGGGGTGGACACATAGGACCTCTCCTCGAGATGTGGTGAGTGGGATGAGTCCACTCATATTGTCACGGGTAGGTGGTAAGTTAACCACCTCCATTGTCGCCTTAGGGATGGGGACGATGCCATCTTGTGTGGTAGTTGGCGGCAAGGTGCCGAACTGGAGTGACACCACATTGGCTGACACCGTCTTCTCTTCGTAGTCGACGGAGATTACATCCGCATTGATCGTGCACTGGATGTAATTTTTGAGGACATAACAGTCCTTGGTCGGGTATCCGACAAACCGATGGTAGTGACAGTACCTCGGGTTGTCCACTTTCCCAACTTCATCGGGCCGCTTTGGGTCCGGTAGCTTGATCTTGTCACCCTGCTTCAGTATTTCAAAAAGTTGCAGGGTGTCTTCGTCGTTGAACGAATAAACCTCCTTGGGCCTTGGTACAACTGGAGGCTTCTGAGTAGGCGCAGATGCGCCTTTTGAGGCATTAACAGTCAATGCCTGCTTCCCCTTTGTCTCACGTCCGGGGTTGTTAGCTGCGGACCTTTTCCCCTTGTCATCAAAGGCAGGGAAGCTGACCCCCAGAAGACGTGCATTGGCCGCCTTCTTTTCTGTGGGTTCTGCTTCAATGATCAGGGAGCTCCAGTCGGGCGGAGGAGTAGAGTTGAGCCAGAGCTTGACTGCAGACAGCATGTTCATGCTGCAAGAGGAGAGGAGCACATGTTCCGGCATGCCTGGAGGTAGTCTGAAGCAGGCCTGTCGGAAGCGTTCGATGAACACCCGAACCGTTTCCTTCTTCTTCTGGCGTATCTCTATGAGGGACGCCATCGTCATGTCCTTCTCGCCGTCGTAGAAGCGGTCGAGGAAGAGGCACGTCAAGTCGTCGAAGGATGATATGGAATTGTCGGGGAGGCTGCAGTACTAGTCATACGCCACTCCCTTCAATGCTCCGACAAATATGCTAGTGAGGAGCGCGTCCTCCTTCTGAAGATGTTCCGTTTGGGACTGGAAGTACGTCAGGTAGCGGCGCGGAGAGTCCTTCCCGTCGTATGGCATCAGTGTTTGTGGTTTATACTTTGGAGGATAAACCACCTTGTTCCATTCGAGGGGATAGGGTTGGGGGATGCCCATCTTTCGGCGCTCCTCTTGCCTGTTCTTAGACTCAAAGCGCTCCCGCAAGTCCTTGATCATTTCGACCACATCCTCCGTGGAGCTGGGAGTCGGGGATGGTGGTACCACCTGGAGTTGAGCGTTTGAGGGCTCAGACGTCCGGGGTACTTCTCGGCGGTCTGTGTCTGAGGATACCCGTTGAAGGGGTACACTCGACTCCCCATTGGCCCCTGGGTCGGGAACGGTCGAAGGTGTTCGGGTCAAGGCCGACCGTATTTCAAATACCGCATGAGTCAGTGTTTGCATGGAAGCAGAGAGGGTTTTGAGTCCTTCCTCTAATGTGTCTATGCGATGTACGATGTCCTGCGGCGGCACATCAGACTCGGAATCATCCCCAGCCATGTATACTGTCATGACACGGCCGGGAGTGGATGGATTGGTTGAGGCTTCGCTCTCGGCCTCACTCTCATGTAGGGAAGTCGCCTCTCCTGGAGTTTCATCTTGGCCACCCCCAGCCACGTTCTGGAGGTCATTCTCGACGGGCGCATCTCCAAGGGTCTGATTACCCTCACTTCCGTCTTGAAGGGCCTCTTTGTCTCCGGAACTACCCCCAGCTGTGTTCTGGAGGACATCCTCGTTTTGAGGGGCTTCTGGGAGGCTGACTTCGCCTCGAGGATGAAGATCCGTCGCAGCTGTGCTTTGGACATCTTCGTCTTCGGAAACAAGGGTCTGACTACCCCCAGCTTCCTCCAAGAACTTCTTCCTCGACCGAGTGCCTTCGAACACTCCGGAGGACGAGACAGCTGCCTTGGTTTTCCTCGGCTGGCTTTTGGATGAGGACGAGGAATTGTCGATCGTCTTTCGGACTGACGAGGAGTTGGAGATCACGTTGCATGAAGCAACCCTTAGCTCCTCTTCTGTTGACACCTTCATCCCAAGGCGATGTCGGAGGGGTGTCGATGATTGCAGCCGCTGGAAGACTGACTGCCTTGGTGGTACTGCTACCTTACAACAGCAGTTGATGGTGACCACCGCACAAGTATGCCCCGTGAGAGGCGCATCGTGCTTGTTGGTCGACTCTCCTGACCGGCGCTTGTGAGTGATCACATTATGCAGGTCGTTGGAGGAGAGTGCTACCTTCACACCCCCTTCAGGCGCACGGCAAGGCCAAACGCCGGGGTGGTCAGGTGAGTGCTGCGCCCCCTGATCTAATACCAAACAGGCATCCCGATCAGTAGTGGGGGAACCACAACATTTGGAGTGACTTGAACGAACCTCAAACGCACCACGGGAGGAGGCACGGGAGTTCAAGACCACTGAATTTGCCTCACTCGTCTTGGTTGTGCACGCAATAGATGCGCCCAAGTGAGGCAAGGGCTTTGAAGGTCGGCTCGTTCTCGGCGCCGCAGCATTCGAGTCGACCTTGTACAACTTACCATCAGCAGCGCGCATGATTGTGAGCGCATGCTTCTGGCTTGTTGCTGGCATAGCACGTTTGGGACGCATGGCCCGTGCTACCTTGGACTTCTTCGTACCAGGCCGCTGGGGCACGTAGTACTCAAAATCCAAATTCTCCTCGCCACTACAGCGAGTGAGTCTGTCAAATACAGAGATCTTCTGTGGCGCATTAGAGGTGATGCGCGGGGCATTGGCTGCGCCCCTGCTCCGTCGACGCATCTTCCTCGCCTGAGAGGGAGATGGCTGGGGAACGTGGTTAGCCGCACATTTCCCCGAGAGATGTGCTGCACTAGCGGGCGCATCTTGGTTGCTGAGGACGTCAGCAGGAAGGGAAGGCCAGATTGGCGCATCCCCTTCGGGGGTGGTGCCCGAGGCGTCGACCTTGCGCACCCAGACTCGGCGGGTCTTCTTCGGCTTTGGCAGCCGCTTCGAGGACTCGCACTGCCTTCAGATATGAACTCCTCGTACGCTTGTTGATTGAGGCGTACGACCAGCGTCTTGTGGGAGGAGCCCACCTTCACATCGTCGGCTTACGACACGACTTTCTCGATGGAGGAGAAAGAGGTCCCCAGCAGAGTCGCCAGCTTGTTTGCCATTAAAATTGTTTGATTATAAATTTTAATACAAACAGAACAGTGTTACAATATAGGACTTAGACGTAGTCCTAGGAGTACACTTTTGTTTATCTGGGTTCCTTGTGCCGATGGAGCGAGTGGTAATGCGTTGACTCCGTTGTCTAGCTGACGACGGTTATCGGTTCTCTGAAGGTTTGGATTGCTCTGGGTGCTGGAGCTTGCTGAGAGGAGGAAGACGTTGAGTGTCTGTATCTGTCTCTCTGGTGATATGTTCCTTCGTTGGATGTTCTCTGTCTTATCCGTGTGTAGGTCGGTGTGTGTGTGGAAGAAGGAAATGATCCCTCTATTTATAGCTGGACAGGTTGGCTGCTCATGCGCGCATATGTAGGATGCGCCGGTGCGTGGGGACGCCACGTGTTGATTGCTGATGGAGGCACATGGACGATGCACCCTAATCGAGGGGTTGACTTCTTCATACTGCTGTTGTGAGCCGGCACGTAGCAGAGAAGAAGATCTTTCTGTTGCTGAGATCTCGGATGAGTTGAGTCAAAGGACACGTATCATCGACTCATGGCTCGGAGATCTCGGATTTGGTGGGGAATGATCTGGTAGGATGCGCCTAGGACTGGGCGCATGAGGAGACTTTGGCTCGTAACCTTTATGAGTCACGAACCATTCTGGGCGCATGGCTTTTGAGGCGCATACAGGCGACTTTCCTTCTATCTTTTGGGATCAAAGAACAGTCTGGGGCGCATGGCTTTTGAGGCACATGCAGAGCTTCAAATGGAGACTTTTCTTCTGTCTTTAGGGATCAGTGAAGAGTCTGAGGCGCATGGCTTTTGAGGCGCATGCAGATTTGGATGCATGGCTACAGAGGCGCATACGGGTGGTTGAGTGGCCACGTGGTAGTAGCCGTCGGAGTAAAGTCATGATGATGCTGACGTTGCCGATGCTTCGTCTTCTGAAAAAGCTGCCGACTGTTCAGACTTTGGGAGGCGTGCTGCCAACTCTGTCAGTTCAGCATTTAATGTTTGTGACATTCGATGGACAGCTGAGGGGGCGCGTCGATTGGCGTTCCACTGGGTATGGGGACGCATGGGGGCACATCCTCTGTGATGCGCTTGTTTCTCAAGGGTGCGTCTGTGTGATGCGCCTGAAGTCGAAGGACGCGTGCGGTTGTTTCGTTCCTCGAGTGCTTTAAATAGCCGTTTAGCTGAATTCGAGGCGTCCGGTTCATCCATTAAATGCAAGTTCATTGCTCAGAATTCGGAGAGCCATCCACTTGGCGCGTGGGTTTGATCTGCCCGGCCTATAAATAGTGGCATGGAGAGAAGGTTTGCTTCTCGTTCTCCCACGTACTTCCAACATGAACTTGGGTACTCGAGTGCACTCTGTTGACGAAGTGCTCCCGAGGGTGAAGATGAGACGCCATGTCGTCGTTGATGCACTTGAAGGTGACCGTTACATCCAAAAGACGGAGTCGAAGGCTTCCGAGGCAGGCGGAAGGTGCATGTTGCATCCAAAGATAGGGATACTCGGGCCTCGTCTCCGTTGTTCCGGAAGGGCCGTAGATCGGAATAGCGGTGCTAGGCTCTTTCTTCCTTCAAAGTGGGTGTTGCCCACTCTGGTTGTGTTGAAAGCTTCTCCTTTAGCCGTATTTCGATTACGGTCTTCCTTGGTCTTTGGAGGCTCTTTCGAAGCCTTCCCTGGCCACAGATTTGCGGTGCTCTTCTCTTCCTCGGTTCCAGCCAGAGGGTTAAATGCTTCATTAGTTGAAGCATTTATCAGGTGAGCCTGGCTGGAAGAGCGGCACATAACTGGGCTGCTGAAGGGATGCACATATGTCACGACCCGATCCCAAATAATTGGGTCGAACCGGATCATGCCCAGCCTGCACCGTTGTTGAGACGGCGGCAGTAAGCTGTATTACTCATGCAGGTAAATAAACAACACAGTCTAATTGTCACAACTTTAATAACTCGAATAGTTTAAAAAAAACTTTTACAATAAAATGAAAGATACATCTGTAATACATTGTTTTCCACAAACATCATGAATTATAAAAGTAGAAGAAAAATCTAGGCATCCAGCTCATCAGTCTCGAGATCATCGCCCTCTAGTTGGAATCTCAGGAAAAATACCGTGGAACAAAGCATCATCAGCGATACCTAAAATGTTGGGTCTCCAGTCAGGAGGGAGCAAAGTACAATTACGAATATCCAATAATTCAAATAATAATTTGAAATTTGCAATGTTAAACAATTTGAAATACTTTAACAATATTTTTCAACAATTCTATAATTGAAAACAATGTGATTTGAGTAGGTAACGAACTATGACCGGCTTGGGATGATTCAATTATATCCTAATGATACGGTCCGGCCTATCCTCGTGTATAGGAGAAATCAGCTCGCACAATCAATGATGCAATATAGGGGTATTGGTCATAGACGCTACACTACTCCCCCAATATCCCGAGTCAATCAGATTCAATCAATGAGTCAATATTCGAACTCTATGAGAGAGTTCCGTGTAGCAATGTGGTTTAAAATTGCAATAAAACAATTACTAGATAAATTACCAAATAGACATAACTGCACTTGCCTTTGTATTAGAATGACTGGAAAGACGAGTCGGTACCGAGGAGGAACATCAGGTGTAACTTCGAGTTCCTACAGTTGAGAACTCGACTTAGAACCTTGAATAACCAGACTAAGTGTGCTAGTTGCAATCTCTAGTAGTAAATCCTAGTCAGGTTTTAAGTTGTATTAATTTACAGCTAACGATTACGTCGCAACTATGTGCGTTGATTAAACCGATTAATTGGATTATTTGGAAATAACACGAGAATCAATTACAATTTGGAAAACTTTGTGTTTTGTAATATATTTATAAAAATACAATTTCTTTTAGCGATAAACCGTGAATTAATAATATTTTATTCATTTTAACCAATTCATGATTAAACGGTAAATTACGTTCTAGCCTACGATTATGCAATCAATCCAAAACCACCCAAATTTACATCCACCAGAAAAAGAAAAGAAAATAAACTACGCTACACAAATACATTGGCACAGCTACTGGTCCTAGGGTGGGCTTATGCCCGGTACATCTTTCTTTTACATTAAATAAAAGAAAATGACTGGAATTAAATAAAGTGCAAGAAAATAAATATCTAATATAAATAGCCTAAATTAAAAATAATAAAAAGAAGCTAGGAGTCTCAGACTCGGTCCCTTCCTCAAATTTCGGTTTATGCCTCAACGTCCGGTCGGACCGGTGCGTTTGTATTTCGCCGGGGCCCACAGACCGGTACGGTCGTCACCCGAAAATCAGTTTAGAAATTCATTTTCGAAAGCCAGTTTTGAAATTAATAAAAATACAGTTTTTTTTTTTAAAAAAAAATTTGGGCAGCACTTCCTCTATTCCGGGACAAACCCAAAACTGGGAAGTGCGCCAACAAATTCCTGCAAATAGTTTCCAACCTAAAATAGTCCACAGAAATATCCACCAAAATAATTCCAACACCACAGAAATAATTCCAACTCCACCAAATAATTCCCGAAAAGTCCGGGAATCCAATATCAACCAATTCATACCAACCCAGCAAGTAAAAACACAGGAAATTAATCTAACGCAGCTAAACGAAAATTATAACGCAGCTAACCGGATTCCCGAGAGGGAACCGGGGGACCGATCTATCATCATCGACTCTACGGGGAGGGACGAACTACTGTGATTATCCAGAAATTACCAAATTCCGTTGGCGGGGAGCCGCGGGAAAACTTGGGAAAACCGAAACAGCGTTCGGACAACGACGTCTCAGATCTGGACAGCAAAGCTTCGCGACAACGGGGTCGCCACGCACAGAAGAGTACGAGAGAGGGTCTGGCCGGAGGGGATCCGCGGAGCTCGGGGAGCCACGCGCTGGAGGAGGCAGCGGCCGCGGGAGAGGGGGCCGCAGAGCTCGGGAGCCGGTCGGCTCGCGCGAGGGGCGCTGTTGGCGGTCGCCGGAGGGGCTGCGGGGAGCGGGGGCTCGCCACGGGGTGGCCGCGAGCTAGCCGGAGGGAGGCCTGCGCGCGGAGGCGCGGCTAGGGCAGCCTCGCCGGAACGAAAAGGGGGCGGACGACAGCGCGGAGGGGCGGCGCGGTGGTCGGCAGCGGACGGCGGGACGCCGTCGAGCACGGGGGTGGCCGCGAGAAATTGGGGGTTAGGGTTCGGTGGGGTTTTTCTCTCCAGGGAGATGGAGTGGTTGTGAGAAATAGTGAGAGAGAGGGTTTTGGTTTTGCTATGAGAGGAAAAGAGAGATGAGAGGAAGAGAGGTTCTTTTCTCTGTGCAGTCGTAAGAGAGAAGAGAGATTGATGGAGTTATTAAAGGGGAGGAGTGGGAAAGTGGTGGAAGTGTGGGGGTTATTAACAGAGGGTTGTGGTGAACGTTACTAGAACGTGTGGAGGAGAAACGATCCACTTCTCCAAGTGCTGGTCCTTCGGGTCCAGCTCCAAGACCGGGTTATATATATATATATATATATATTTTTAATTAACATTTCTCTTATTTAACCAAGTCAAAAAAAAATAGGCAAGAGTTTGGGAAAGGAAAAGTCGGGCTCGGGCTCGAACTCGGTCTGGGTCTAAGGAATCCAAAAGTCCCTGTTGATTTTAAATTTCGAAATTCTTTTCAACCACAAATAAATAATAATTATAATAATAATAATAATAAAAAATATTTTATTTAATTACAACCACAAATTCTATTTACAACTAAAATTATGAAAACTGGGTTTCACAACATAACTGGGGATGCACATAACTGAGCTGCTGAAGGGATGCGGCTTGCTGAGGGCACATGGTGGGATGCGCCCGGTTGAAGGCGCATGGTGATGCTGCGCCTGACTGGAGGCGCATGGTGACTGCTGCGCCTGACTGGAGGCGCATGGTGACTGCTGGCCGTAGACTTAGGATCTTTTTTTTGTAGAAGTTTTCCATTGCACAGCCTTCTCTAGACATGTAATAGACTTTTATATGTAAAATAAAAAGTCCTCTTTCCATGTCTATATTTGTTGCTTTTGCTGTAAAGTATTTTGTCCGAGCTTTGGCGTATGTAGTGTCTGGTGCATGGGCCGTCTGGTTGTGAAATTCCATGCTTCTACAGACGGTATTCATGACAAATGACGAGCAAGACGGTCCAAGTGATCGCCAACGCATCGACACTCTGGAGGCCATACTACGTACCTTGGTCAAATCCGTGGATGCGGCTCTTCCAACTCTGAAAGAAAAGATGCCTGGCCTAACAAACTTGGGTCCCGCGGTCAATGCGGACTCGAATTCAGCGGCCCCAAACCCGGGCGATAATCCTCCTGAAATATTGGCTCCTACCGCTGCTGATAAGGCCAGGGAGGCAAGAAGAGAGGTCCAGGAACTCCGGGCCATGTTTCACGCTCGGAAAACCTCCCAAGAGCTCAGAATACAGCAACCATACCCTGCTGCATGGAGGGATGTCCCTTTCCCACCAAGATATAAGCCGTTCAACATCAATCCCTATGATGGCAAGACTTTCGTAAGTCGGTACATTACTTTTCGAGGTCACAACCGACCATCTGCCCCATGACGACGCCATCCTTACACGATTATTCATCGGGGCATTGGAAGGGGTCGCCTTCGACTGGTACCGCAACCTGCCAGACAACTGCATCCATTTCTTTGTCGGAGAAGGAGCTGACAAGGAACTATATTGAGCGGTTTCGCCAAACCGCAATGAAGTTGCCGTCTGGAAATCTGGATTCCTCCTTAATTAAAATTTGCCAAAAGAGACTGCTCCCAACAATCAGCCTCTGGATGGGTGAAAGCCAATTCAAAGACTGGAAGGCCTTTATCATCAGCGCCACAAGCGCTGAAACGAAGCTGAAGAAGGCTCGCCAACTGGGATTGCATATCTCGGATGTGGAGGACAAGACCAAAGGCCCAAAACAACAACGGCAAGTTCCTCAAGAAGTACTATATCTAAACGACACCTTCCAACTATCTCTCGGATCGTGAGTCATATACCCGCAGGTATCGTTGAACTTACACTCCGACTTCAAATCTCCCAGATTGTTGAGTTATGTACCCTCTGGTACCGCTGAACTTAAACTCTGACTCCAATTATCTCTCAGATTGTTGAGTTATGTACCCTCTGGTACTGCTGAACTTACATTCTGACTCCAAATCTTCTAGATTGTTGGGTTATGTACCCTCTGGTCCGCTGAACTCATATTCCGACACCAAATTTCCCAGAATGACGAGTTACGTACCCTCTAGTACCGCTGAACTTACATTCTGATCCCAAATCTCCCAGATTGTCGAGTTATGTACCAGTAGGTACCGCTGAACTCATACTCTGGTTACTACAGATAAATCTATATCGCATCTTTTAGGTAGTAAGTCATGTATGATCATACCTCTGAACTTTCTTCCTAAAAGAGCTCCCTCCTCATGATCCAATGCACGCACTTTCAG
This sequence comes from Iris pallida, assembly GCA_029216955.1. Taxonomy (NCBI): domain Eukaryota; kingdom Viridiplantae; phylum Streptophyta; class Magnoliopsida; order Asparagales; family Iridaceae; genus Iris; species Iris pallida. The sequence continues at coordinate 207,747 of JANAVB010031450.1, forward strand.
TGCATAAACAGGGTAACAGATCCACGAATTTCCTGAAACGACCACGTCGATGTTACCTCTGAGTTGTTTCCCTTCCACCAAAAACAAACCGCTCCTCACGTAGAACTTCTACGTCCCCATTACCTCTGAGTTGTTCTATGTACCCTTCATGGAGCCCACTCCTGCCATGTCCTTATTACCTATGAGTGGGAAGGCTCCATCGAAGAATCCCTCATATTTACCATGTCCTCATTACCTCTGAGTAAGTATGTTGGTTTTTCTCTCGACTTATTATCTGTACCCAAAATCGGAGTACACCAAGATAATAGGCCCACAAATGTCCTCTGCTGACCACAAATATCCACAGTTGACCACAAATGTCTACAGTTGACCACAAATGTTATACTAGGTTTTCTAGTACACACGCCTCTTTTCTTACAAATCTCATGCCTCTGGAACCCAGCTGTTCCATGGCATTCTTTCGTCCGATACCAAAAACCTCCATATTTGCCTTACCGCGGAGTTGTTCTAGGTATCCCTATTAACTTATTATCCGTACCTAAAACAAAGGATAATAGGTCCACAAATGTCCTCTGTTGACCACAAATGCTGTGTTAGGTCCTCTAGTAAATGCACCCCTTCTTCACAACCATATGCTTCTTGAACCCAGTTGTTCCGTGGCATTTATTTGCCTTTACATAGAACTTCCACGTCTATATTACCTCTGAGTTGTTCTATGTATCCTCATTCGAGTTCACTCCTACCATGTCCTCATTACCTCTGAGTAGGAAGGCTATACTTTAGACCCATATTTACCACGTCCTCATCACCTCTGAGTAAATATGATGGTTCCCTCTCTCAACTTATTATTCGTACCTAAAACCAAGGTACGCCAAGGATAATAAGTCCACATAAAATTCCCAGCAGAAGTACCCAAACCTATCACGTCCATGCTACCTCTGATAGGATTGCCACACCTAAACAACTCTACTTTCCATGCTTCTTATTCAAAGTATTCCAAATTTGCAATTTGGAAACTTTGAAGGGGGTCTTGTAGAAGCATGGAAAATATTGCTTTTAGTCCTACATCGAAAAGGAGAAGAAGAAAGGGCTCACTCCATTCTATAAATATAGCCCCCTTTCCTCCTTTGAAAAGGGCACCAACTTCTCTTCCTTCCTTCCAACTTGGACTCTTCCTACTATACACCTTCGGGTGCTAAGTCGAAGAAGTCTAGGGCAGCGCAAGCTCGTCGAGATCAGTCAGCTGTCCCAACCTCTGACCATCAGCGAGTTCTGTTAAGCGAGCCTCTAATGGAAAGTTATACAGAACCGCCCGTATCCTGCCCCTGACAGCAAACGGACAGGGTGGTTCTCAAGAGTCTCCCAACAATGATCAAGGGCAAGTACTTTTACTAGTCCCGCATCGGAGAGCAAACAGGATACCTACGCACTCGTGTGCTAGGGATACCCGGGCCCACAAAGCGAGTGCAAAGGTTGATCGAGATGTCCTTGACTTGCGAGATGTGATCCTTTACAAGTGCAAGGAAAGAAGGGGAGTCTCATGTGGCTAAAAATCTAGAAAGCTCCACGCAGCCCATGAGGATTTTATGCGGCTCAAAATCCAGAATGTTTCATGCGGCTCAGAAAGCTTCATGCGGCCAAAAAGCAGCAAGGGGACTTATGCGGCCCGAAAAGAACAAGAAAGTCCATGCGGCTCAAAAAAAAGGGAGTCTCATGCGGTTCAAAGAATCTCTCAGAGCTTCATGCGGCTCAAGAGTTTTATGCGGTTCAAAAGTCGCCAACATAGCCATGCGGCTCGAGTAAAAGCCACGTGGCCTTATGCAGCTCGCCTCTACAGCTGGCCATTAAGCAGCGGCCTCAATTAATGCTCTGACACAACAAGACGACTCTGACATAAAGGTGAACTGACAGCTCTGACATAAAGCTGCAGTGATGACTCTGACATAAAGGCATCCTCCTAGGGAAACAAAGAAAATCTTTATAGCTGGCACGATCCGTCAAATCCCAAAGTCTTCCATACAACTTTGACACGTGACCAGCCGCATGCGGTTCAGGTGGAGGCCACCCCCATGCGGCTGCTACTCTCATACGGCTCGGATCATAGAGGTCATCTTCATACGGTTCAAATCCTGAAAAGCTACCCCATGCGGCCGTTACTCTCATGCGGCTCGAATCATAGGGACCATCTCCATACGACTCAAATGCTGAGAGGCCACGCCCATGCAGCCTTGATACGTGGCCAACCTTATGCGGTTCAGTTGGAAACCACCCTCATACGGCTCAAATTTCGGAGGCCATACCTATGCGGCTGCCACCTTCATACGGTTCAAATCCTGAGAAGCCACCTTCATGCGGCTCTGTCAAGACACGTGGCAGAGGATCAGTTCCCCCGTGTCCCTACGGCTCGCAGCATAATAATGGTTGGACACATGGCATCAAATCAATCAAGATTTATCAACAAATCCCAACAACCAGATTTAGTGCAATCATCATAATTATCCGGATTAAATCAGATTTATTACAATTAAGCATATTGAACTCGTGGCAGGAGATCCCTTGTCACGAAGATTCGTGGCAATCAATATTAATTGCCCGTACGAATTTGGCGCAATCAACATTAACTGCCCAGATTTGTTACAATCAAGATTAACGGCCCAGATTAGTTGCCAACGAAACAGGATCAAGGAAAATGGAAATTAATCTCCAAACTGCCGACTTTTCAAGAGGCAATCATTGCAAACCCTAATGATCACACCTCACTCCTATAAATAGCAAGGTGCCATTCCCTTGCAAGAAGAGGACAAAAAAAGAGAAAGAGAGGACCCCCCCCCCCCCGGCTGGATACACAAAGAGACAAAGGCACGCATAGAAGAGTTTTCCCACACGCTCCGATAGCATTTTTTCATGAGAGCCGAGGCTACGTCCGATCGTCCAAGGAGTAAGGCAGAGCTGCCGTCGCTTTCCCGAGCCTCTATCGTCATCCCCCAGAATCAAAACTAAACAATTGTACTTAGATTGTTGTACCTAGGTTTTCATTCCTAGGCTTTCTTTGTATGAGAGAGTTTGTATTGTGAAGTAAAAGTCCAGTCCTCCCATAAAACTGTTCTGTTCTTTTATAATCAATGGCAAACAGCAGGGCTTGTGGCCATAAGGATACCTCATTGTATCTTGCTAGTAACTAGGCTTGTGATAACCCTAGTTAGTTTAACTATCATGCCATACTCTTGCTTGGCCGTAAATGTTGGATGGAGTCCCATCTTGTCTAGTCTTGCCTAGACCCAGTACATGACTATCTCAGGACATGCTTGTGTATGCTTTATATTATCAATAATTGGTTAGAGGCTAAGTTCTGTTCAGGTGAAGGGTTACAACCTCGGTCCTTGTTTGGTTTACCGGTTGTAACTTGCTTACTGGAATAGTCCTTTAGTTATCTTATCGTTTATCACCCTGTTTTCTCTAACTCATGTCTTTTGTTATTTTATCTATAAATTTATGTGCTAATATGTTGTTTTTATTTCTTAAGTAAAGCCTCCTTTGTGGCACTTGCTCTTTCTGGGGTCTGACCCAGCTGGTTTTGTATGGCCAAATTTTGGAGCAGCTTCCGAGGATCTCCCAGCCTTCCTGCCAGATGGTGACCACTAGGTGCAATCCTGAAAATGAGTGGGTTTTTATTTTTCTCTCCCACTCCCTTGTAATAATATTTTTTTGAGGCGTTTAGCTGTCGAGCAAGTGTTAGCTCGTTTGCAACTTTACTTACTGTCTGCCTACGGGCTGTAACATGATTGACAAATCCTAGGGTTGATCATGTATGACATAAACTCTTGCTAGTCTTCGTATTTTGTATGACTAGCTTCATGATCATCTAAAAATGTAATATATGTGATGCCTTACTTTGTATGTCTGATGATCTACCATCTTGTTACATTTACTTGCTTGCTTGAGATTTAGACACTAGGGTTGATTTTGACCCTAAGAGACTAATGGCTTGTAGTAAACCCTCATACATCTAGACAGCCGTGACCATATTGCGAGGTCAGATTCACTTCAATATACGTAGCTGGCTATGTCTGTCCCCTGCTCTCCAGTATTCTGGTTCTGGGGTGTGACACGGTTTAAGTAGTGGCCCTTGCAGGTCTTGTAAATCAAGATGGGTGAGGGTTTCACTGAATAGATGTCTCAATCAGCACTCGCCCTTGATTTCTACTCGTGTCCTTTAATCTTTCTGAAATCTTGACCTGATCACATGTTTACATCCTTGATCTATCATGGTCCTTTCTTATTGTTCTCCATGTCATTTCTTCAGCGACATTGTTCCTGGTCCTACCGATCGGTAAGGCGGAGCACCTCCAATGGACCAGTAGCAACCTGGAGACCAAGCCCAGCACTCAGGGGTAGCCTCCAGAGTCATGCCTACTGGGTGCCAAGAGCCACCAGTTCAGCCAGTCCAGCCTGCAGAGCCTGACGATGGAACCTTGGTGGGTCTCATCAGGGAATTTCTTGTATCTCAAGATCGTCGGGGCGATGCCCTGCACCAGGAAGTACAGGATACCATGGGCCATGTTGGTTATCAAGGGAACAATGCGGCTAGCAGTTTCAAGCACCTTAACACTCCCTTCTTGGATGGTAGTAAAGACGCTATTGCAGCCGATGCGTGGCTCCAGGACATCGAGATTATCTTGGATGTAGCCAAGACTCCAGAAGAAGAGAAGGTAGCTGTGGTACGCCTACAGTTATTGGACCTAGCCCGCACCTGGTGGGCGATGATAGCAGTTGGGTTGGCGACGCCTATTCCATGGGCGATATTCAGTGACAAGTTTCAGATCAAGTACTTCGATGCTGTAGCTCGGCACGACCTATAGATGAGGTTCACCAATCTCAGGCAGATGAGCAGGACAGTCGATGGATATGCGGCCGAGTTTTCAAGACTTAGTCGATTTGCCCCCACCTTGGTGGCAACCGAGTTTGACCGAGCGCAGCGGTTCCAACAGGGACTCCACCTAGAGATTATTCTATCAGTGGAGCAGTTTGAGCATCAGACTTTTGATGTTGTTTTACGAGCAACTAGGAGGCATGAGTATACCTCCCAGAGAATAGTGGACAGAATTGGAGGACGGAAGCGGTCCCATGGTCAGATGACCCAGTCCTCAGCCCCAGTCCCGGTAGCTAGGGCCTTGACTATTGGAGCTCCGAGGAGGGCGACATCAGTTACGTCGGTTCAGTATTCGACTCCGACGTACCCTCAGTAGAAGCGGAGGCAGTCTTCCACAATAGGTTACACTCATTGTGGGAAGCCAGGACATATAGTGTCAGAATGTCGCAGAGCACAAGGTTTGTTTTTGGCTTGTGGGGTATCGGACCACATGATAGGGTCCTGCCCACAGAGAGCCGGTTCATCCTCATCGGCCCAGACTAGTCCCTCGATGAGGGGACCAGCACCAGTACAGCAGCAGCAATACCAGCCTCCGAGGCTATTGTCGCCTCAGGCTCAAGCATTCCAACAGCAAAGACCGCAGCAGTATGCCAAGGTCCAGGCTCAGGTTCAGAACCGCCAGAGAGGTTTCCAGCAGAGGGGACCAGCACCCAGAGGGCAAGGTCAAGCGATGGCTTTGACCGTAGAGGAGGAGTTGGCATCAGATAAGGTGGTGGCAGGTACCATTCTCGTCAACTCTTTTCCTACATCAGTATTATTTAATTCGGGTGCATCGCATTCATTTATGTCTGCACGATTCGCAACACGAATAGGACTGGAGCCCGAGTCATTATCAGTAAGGCTCAATATACTACTGGTAACGGTCTTGTGGGAGTAGATAGAGTGTTTTCCTCGTGTCGAATCGTAGTTAGCGGTAGAGAGTTTTCGCTAGGTTGATAGAATTCTCGATGGCCGATTATGATGTGGTCCTAGGAATGGATTAGTTGAGGGACCAGTATGCTAGAATAGATTGCCATTTCGGCAAGATAATTTTTAGTATTCCTGGTGAGCCAGAGTTTTTATTTCTCCAAGACGGGGTAGAACCTTCTTCCTCAGCGTTGCGGATGGCAGTAGCAGCAGCAGTTCAGTTTCCCAGAGTTGTAGAAGAGTTTCCTGACGTATTTTTTGAAAAACTTTTAGGCATGCCCCAGAGAGAGAGAGAGATCGAGTTCACCATTGATTTGATTCCCAGATCAGCACCAGTATCAAAGACAGTCTATAGGATGGCACCATCAGAGTTGGAGATCTTGTACAAGATGATTGAAGAACTTAGAACCAAGGGATTCACGTGCTAGCAGATCACCTTGGGGAGCCCCGATGCTTTTTGTAAAAAAGAAGGATGGTACGTCAAGATTATGTATTGATTATCGTACCTTGAACTCTGTAACAATCAAGAACAGATACCCTCTGCCAAGGATAGATGACTTATTTAATCAGCTCAAGGGAGCGACTGTATTCTCGAAGATTGACTTACGGTCAGGGTACCATCAGATCAGAGTCAGAGAGCAGGACATCCTGAAGACAGCATTCAGATCGAGGTATGGACATTGGGAGTTCCTTGTTATGCCATTTGGAGCGGCCAATACGCCAGCCGTATTCATGGACCTTATGAATCGTATCTTCATGCCCTATTTGGACCAGTTCGTGATAGTATTTATACACGACATCTTAGTCTATAGCAAGAGTGAGGCGGAGCATGAGCAGCATCTCCATGTAGTTCTTCAGATTCTCATGGAGCACCAGTTGTACGCAAAGTTCAGTAAGTACGAGTTTTGGTTGGATCGTATCTCGTACTTAGGTTACATCATCACCAGAGGTGGAGTAAAAGTGGACCCCAGAAGAGAGTTGCCATAGAGACATGGCCAGTACCTAGCACTGTCGTGGAAGTTCGGAGTTTTTTTGGATTGGCCGGTTATTACCGACGGTTTATGTCAGACTTTGCTCAGATTACAGCACCCTTGAGGCAGTTGACCCACAAGGATGTGCAGTTTACTTGGACAGTAGAATGTCAGAGTTCATTCGAGAAGTTGAAGCAGAGATTGATGACGGCCCCCATTCTCACTCTTCCCGATGGGACTGGAGGATTTTCAATTTATTATGATGCTTCAGGCAGAGGATTAGGATGCGTATTGATGCAGCATGGTAAGGTAGTCGCTTATGTGTCACGTCAGCTTCGTGACCATGAGAGGAATTATCCTACCCATGACTTGGAATTAGTAGCAGTTGTTTTTGCATTGAAGCTTTGGAGGCATTATTTATATAGAGATCGGGTGGAGATTTGTACCGACCATAAGAGTCTTAAGTATGTGTTTACCCAGAAGGATCTCAATATGCGTCAGAAAAGATGGCTAGAGCTACTTGTGGATTATGACATTAACTTGCAGTATCATCCTGAAAAGGCCAACGTTGTTGCAGATGCATTGAGCAGGAGAGCCGGAGTTTATTTTTTAACCGCACAGCTAGAGTTATTAGCTGATCTTCAGAAGATGGGTATTGAAGTTGTCCTTCCTACCAATGTGGCATTGATAGCCAGTATGCAAGTTCAGTCCAGTATAGTTGGGAGGATCAAGTTAGCTCAGTCAGCGGATTCTAAGCTTCAGCGGCTTAGGGCAGAAAGTGTAGCAGGGCGAAGACCAGAGTTATGTATTCATGAAGATAGTACACTCTGACATAGGAGGCGTCTCTGTGTACCCAGTGGAGATATCAGACTGGAGATCATGGCAGAAGCTCACAGTTCTCAGTATTCGATTCACCCCGGCGGTACGAAGATGTATCATGATATTCGACAGCATTCTTGGTGGAATGTCATGAAGAGGAAGATAGCCTGGTTTATCTCTCGTTGTTTGGTTTTTCAGCAAGTTAAAGCTGAACATCAGAGACCCGCTGGACTTCTTCAACCTTTACCGATCCCAGAATGGAAATGGGAGCACATTACCATAGATTTTGTAACTGGATTACCTAAATCCTCGGCTGGATGAGATGTTATCTAGGTTATAGTTGACAGACTCACCAAGGTAGCTCATTTTATCCCTTTCAGAATCGGTCAGTCGACAGATCAGCTTGCAGAGATGTACCTCAGGCAAATAGTTAGATTGCATGGAGTACCAGTCAATATTATGTCCGACAGAGATTCGAGATTTACCTCGTACTTTTGGCGGAGTCTTTAAGAGGGTTTGGGGACTCGTCTCAAGTTCAGTTCAACCTACCATCTGCAGACAGATAGTCAGTCAGAACGTATGATCCAGACTCTTGAAGATATATTATGGTCATGTACACTCGACTTCGATGGTTCGTGGAAAGATCACCTGCATCTCGTGGAATTCTCCTATAACAACAGTATCCAGATGGCACCCTTTGAAGCCTTGTACGACAGAAAATACAGATCTTCTTTAGCTTGGGATGATGTCGGTGAGAGGTAAATGCTTCGACCAGAGATGGTAATGTGGACTATTGAAGTGGTCAGACAAGTCAGAGATTATCTTCGAGTTGCACAAGATCGCCAGCGTCATTGGGCCGATTCTCATCGGCATCCCCTTGAATTTTTTGTCCTTGACCATGTATTCCTTAGGATCTCGTCTACCCGTGGCGTCATTCATTTTGGCGTACGAGGAAATCTTAATCCTAGGTATATAGGGTCGTTCGATATTCTAGAGCGAGTAGGTGATGTGTCCTATCGTTCACTCTTCTGTCGTCGCTACGTGAAGTACATGATATCTTCCATATATCCCAATTGCGACGGTATATCCCGAATCTGAGTCATGTCCTTGATCATTCAGAATTAGTTATTGGTACCAACCTTTCGTATGAGGAAATGCCCGTATCCATATTGGATCGAAGAGAGAAGATACTCAAGAACACGACTATCAAGTTAGTCCGTGTTTCTTTGGGTCATCACTCTTTGGGTGAGTCAACGTAGGAGCGTGAGGATGATATCCGATCGCGATATCCCGACCTGTTTGACTCGTAAGGTACAATATCTTCCTTATGCTTATGTTTTTCTTTTATCCTTGCTTGCATGAATGATTGCTTGATTGACTGCTACTCATAGTTGCTTATGATTAGTATAGCTTGCCCCGACATCTCTAGTCTCTTGATTAAATTCCGAGGACATAATTTTTTTAAGGTGGGTAGAGTTGTCATCCTCGTTTTTCGTTATACGTATTTCCAATATACGTGTACGGAATCCTGACACGTATTTTTATTTCTCCTGCCTTACTAGCTAATTTTGGTTTAATCTTGTTTAGGTTCATCATGGCATATCATGGTTTAACTTGGTTCATTATTGGTTGGCTTGGTTTATTTTCATGGTTCATCATGTTACACCCCTACCTACCACCATCCCCATTTAAAACCCACCTACTTTTCTCTCCCTTCATTATTCTTCATAACTCTTTCTTCTCCATTAAAACCTCTCCTCCTCCATAGGCAAGTGCATCTTTCTCTCACTAAAGAAACCATTTTTGATGGTTCCAATGGCTTCTTAGCATGATTTTAAACCACTTTAGAACTTGAAGATTTTCATTTTGGTGCATAGATTTTTGTAGATCTAGGAAATTGCCATTTTTGTATTTTTGTAGTTTTAATCTATTTAAATTCTTTATTTGCATGTTTTAATGGTTCCATGTTGTAGAAAATTTTGTTCTACCCCATTTTGACCTATGGAAGTCCAAATTTGGACTTCGGACGGAGATTTGGCGGAGCTCGGAAGCTACGGCTTTTCTTGCTTTTTCTTCCCGGATCTGTCGGGAAGAAGAACAGTGCTTGGGCGCATGAACTTGCCATGCACCCAAAGCAGTCCTTTCCCCCTAGTGGACGCATAGGTGTGTCCCCTTTGGGTGCATATATGTGCTCCTATGTGGGCGTATAGCCTTGTGTTGGCGCATAACTTTCTAAACATGTCTCAGCACTTGCCTTTTTCCTTGGCACTTGGCCAAGGGTCTGCTCCCCTTCCTTGGGCGCATAACCACCCTCATGTGGGCACATAGGGGCTACCCTAGTGGGCACATATAGTCCCCCCTTTGGGCGCATAGTGGTCAGGGCCACGTTTCTTTGTGCTTTTGTGATCTTTTAGGTTTTGCATCCTTTTGACCAAGTTGTTTCATGACTTTCCCATGGGTTGCTCACACAATCACGACACGAAACTTGTGTGCAACAGCTTGGCATGACACGACACGACACGGCACGTGCATGCCACGGCTAGGCATGACATGGCTCGTGCAAGCCGCGGCGCGACTTGACACGACTTAGCACGATTTGCTTAGTCATGGCACAGTTTTCTATGTATGGCTAATATAAGAATGTGACACAATTTGTACGAGCTGCGACAAGGCTTGGCACGACTTGGTATATGTTAGCCTTCACGTAGGCACATAGAACCCTGTGGGCGCATAGCCCTTGGACGCACGATGTTTTGGCATTTTTTCCTTTTATGCATTTTCTTCTTTTATGATGCAAGTTGCCATGTCTTTTCGGCTCTACGCCATGTTTTTCTTTCTTAACAGTGGCCCGTTAGGGTGCACTCAGGATTATGTCTCTTCTTTACCTGCATATTAGCATGTATAATGATATGCCGCATGGCCATGATATGTGAACACGATATGATGATTGATGAGTAGTAAACCAGGATGGTGGCCCATCGTAGCGCGCTTCCAGCAAGTAACAAGTACAAGTAACATGACATGATGGTGACCCATCGTGGTGCACCCTTGACAAAAAATCTTGACATGTAACTCATGAACGCTGTTGCGACGGCTAACTTGACATGCTAGTAAATTCTTATCTTAACACCGTGGGTGATTGTATTGAATGTTCTCGTATAAGCTACCAGTCTTGTCCGCATCATGTCTAGGACTTGTATCCCTGGTTACCACGGTCAGGGATACATACTAAAACTGACTAGGTTAATGACTAGATTGATCATGTAGTTCATATAGAGAGGTATTCCGGCTACAAGCAATCCCGTTATCTGGGCGCCTTCTCTGATGGACTTGTAGCCTGCCGACGAGTAGGGCATATTTCCAGCTCACTGTCATCTGGGACACTTTATGAAACGATTAATATGCATACTGTCATGTGTTGCACTTAAGTCACCTAACAAGTCATGGTAACTCTTAGCTTGAACCTTGCGTCTGGATAACCTGGATAGTCTGCAGGGCTTGTGGCCGTAAGGATACCTCATTGTATCTTGCTAGTAACTAGGCTTGTGATAACCCTAGTTAGTTTAACTATCAAGTCGTACTCTTGTTTGGCCATAAATGTTGGATGGAGTCCCATCTTGTCTAGTCTTGCCTAGACCTAGTACATGACTATCTCAGGACATGCTTGTGTATGCTTTATCTTATCGATAATTGGTTAGAGGCTAAGTTCTGTTCAGGTGAAGGGTTACAAACCCGGTCCTTATTTGGTTTACGGGTTGTAACTTGGTTACCGGAATAGTCTTTTAGTTATCTTATCGTTTATTACCCTATTTTCTCTAACTCATGTCTTTTGTTATTTTATCTATAAATTTATGTGCTAATATGCTAGTTTTAGTTCTTAAGTGAAGCCTCCTTTGTGGCACTTGCTCTTTCTGGGGTCTGATCCAGCTGGTTTTGTATGCCAGATTTTGGAGCAGCTTTCGAGGATCTCCGAGCCTTCCTGCCAGATGGTGACCACTAGGTGCAACCCTGGCAACGAGTGGGTTCTTATTTTGCTCTCCCACACCCTTGTAAAAATATTCTTTTAAGGTGTTTAGCCGCCAAACAAGTGTAAGCTCGTTTGCAACTTTACTTACTGTCTGCCTACGGGCTGTAACATGATTGACAAATCCTAGGGTTGATTATGTATGACATAAACTCTTGCTAGTCTTCGCATTTTTTATGACTAGCTCATCTGAATATGTAATGTATGGGATATTTTACTTTGTATGTCTGATGATCTACCATCTTGTTACATTTACTTGCTTGCTTGAGATTGAGACACTAGGCTTGATTTTGACCCTAAGAGACTAATGGCTTATAGTAAACCCTCATGCATCTAGACAGCCGTGACCGTATTGCGAGGTGAGATTCACTTCGATGTACGTAGTTGGCTGTGTCTGTCCCCCGCTCTCCAGTATTCTGGTTCTGGGGCGTGACACCTGGTAATTTCTCCAGGTGTGTTTTTGTGACTTTTTGTAAGTATTCTAGCCAAGGTCGTGATATTCTCTTTTCTATCGAGATGACTTGCTCTTTGATCGCTCTTTACCTCTTATGACAAATCCTTTCATTTGCTATGTATTCTTCTCTTTTAAAATAGTTGGTAGTAGATTTGTCTCTACCCAACAACTTGTACAAATGGCAATCCATATTGATTATAATATCTTTTATTCTTTTATTGTGGATGAGATTTAGTGTACTATGATTATACTGAAATTATAGCTTACGTATATTTATTATATGGCTGGCATATCTACGCACCTAGTCCTACGTATTTTAGGACTGGGACGTTACAAATTAAAATGGCGAAAACCCATGGCTATTTATCAGTTTACTGGGGACTGAGTTCGGGAAGAGTTCGGTCCCCTAACGTTCATAAATTCGAATGTTAGAGCCTGATCTTCAGGAGGGAACGGTTAAATAGCAAACTGGGTCAAAGAGACAGAGTTCGGCAGAGTTCGGGCAGAACTCGATCCGAGTTCAGACCGTTTGGTTTATGTAGATTTTTGGGCCAATTTGGTTTGATGGACTAGGATGTTTGTTTAAGGTTTGAGCATTCTAGTGCCAACATGACCTAATGCACATCTTGTCCTATAAAAGAAACATAAAATACATAACAAATGATAAAATTCAAACATCCTTGTTGTACAAGAATAGTTGCGATATGTAGTGCTGACTGATGTGCTGATTATAATGTATCGAGTCATATAACGTCATGGCTCGATCAAGATCAAAATCAGGTTGACCAATGACTATTTGGGCCAACAGGAGTGAAATACTATCTAGCAACTAGTGACATTTTTATATTCTATACATCGTGATACATGATAGGTTATTCCCTTAGCTATGCGGGTTCACCCCTTTTATTAGCACCTTACTTAGTGCGTAACGAACAAGAATGTGACATCCATTTTTTATTAAGTGCGAAGGCAAAGTGGATACAAATTCATCGAAGCCACCAACCGGAACGACAACTTGCCTCGACCGAGCGAGGCCCCAAGCAAGTCACTGCATAGCCAAGTTTGAATGTCATTTTACCAATGATTCTTCCTATTGAACTGAGCGGAATGGAGCCTTACAGTGGATACTCGTAAATCCATCATATATGAGCCATTCAAGGCAAATGCAAAACTTAAAAATCACAAACAAAATTAAAGTACAACCTTGACCTAGTCCATAACACTAATTACAATCAACACAAAATTATGAAATATGATATAATATTGAATCAATTCAATATAATGAAATACGATATCAAAATTACTGTGATGCAATATGATACGATATTGGATTGATACGACACAATAACAATATGATATTGTACACGTGGGACATAATAGCAACACGATACTGGACCAAAGTGATACAATATGATATGATACTATATTGAAGTGATACGATAGCAAGATCAATAAGATAACAATATCGAACCATCACTATACCACGATCAATACGATACATGAGTCGTATCACTATGATACAATGGCAGTAACAATATCTGCTTCATCTAAGGTACAAAGTGTGTGTACGTCTCATAGGCAGCTTCGCAATCGGCCCTTCCCTAAGAAAGTGTCTGTCGAGTCTTCGCAGAGCATCTTATGCCGCACATGCCGCCGGTTGTGCCTTACCGCCTTGAACAACTACTGGGATTCTCAGATAACATTGTTCAGCCCATCCCCCGTAAGAGGCTCGCCTCACATTCAACCATCTAGCCGCCACTTGTTTCTCCTCATGTAGGTTAAGGATTGTTGGCACAGGGAAACCCAACTGGCCAAAGCATCATTCCATACTCAATGATGACGGTCAAAACCCTACTTACCGATCTTAGTGGCTTCAAATCCAAGTCGCAGTGATAGAGTTCATACCATTCTCAGATAGACCATTTAAATTTTCCAGTAGACACCCTAAGCGAGAACTCTCAGCGCTTCCCCTATTGACCCTGAGAGCATCAACAGAAAAGGGTAGTGCCCCCCAAAACACTCTCAATGTGCACCTCCTCATCACCAAGAAGAAGGTCTATGCTTACTCGGAGAGCGTAGTAGATGCTATCGATCGAGCCAAAAGCATCTCAAGTTGTCTACTTGGCAAGAGGATCGGTAAACCGAGCCTCCATAGTCTTAACAAAAGGAGCAACAGAAATGAGAAGGGAAGGGACTGATGAGCATCGTTCTGGTTAAAAGAGGGTTTGTATAGAATCCCTTATATCCATTTCCCACAACGCCCCAAAGAAGATATGATACCGAGATATCATAAAGCAACAAGAGCCCTTTGTAGCGACACTTCGGATTCTCCCAATATATCGGCACCATATAAGCAGTACCAAATACAGCCTTTAGACTGGGTGTAACCATGAAGCTATCAAAGCTAATCACGGATGATCCACCATTAAAAACTACAGGAATAATGATAGGTTCCCATTTATGGTTCCTACTGATACTGAAGAAGAAGAATATCTAAAGTTCTATAACAGAGGGTAATGGAGACAAGTAGCTAGCTAGAGAAGAAGGAAAGAAACTAGGGTTTGCTTTATTATAATTCGAAGAAGAATAAACTACAATGTAGGGAAGGGAAAACTAAAATTTGAAAAGTAAATCTGAGATCATAATTCTTTATCCATTCCTCCACTCTCTACTCCTATATATAAAGACTGAGCTTTCTGTTATCAACCTAACTAACTGCTGCTAATTGGCTCTGACGTGGCTAATTGATTGGCTGATATAGCAAATTGCTGACTAGATTAGTACACTGGGATACTGAAAATAGCCTGCACTACTCATTATCTATGAGTTTCACTACTGGAGCTGCAAATGTGACAATGGAGCTAGTGGAGTGATACATGGGAATGTATCAATAACCTCCCCTTATTTTGACCTTGTCTCAAGGTGAAAGAAAAGGTACTCCATAATAAAACTTGGTTTCTAAGTCTCTTCATTTGCCATGAGCTGAACTAGACACTAACTGATCTGAATATGAGGAGTACTGATACGCTCTTGCACTGATACTAAAAGTTTAATTCTTGGATCCCATTCATCATCTTCTTGTCTATCAAGATCTTTTCTTTTTCCAGACTGCCTAATAAGATATTCTATTTCGGTACAATCTTGTTCTGCTAGAGCCAGAGAGGTCACTAGTACTCTATCCTGGACTTGCTGGCATCTGCTGAAGAGAAGTAGATTTCCTAGCTGGTCCACCTTATACATTACTCTGCCCCAAAATTGACAATACCACTTCCACATCTGGTGAAGGCCCTTCAACTGTAGGTAATTGTGTAATAAGAATCACTATTGCATATGAAACCATTTTTATTATATCTTCAACAGCCTTTGCATTTTCACCACTAATGTAGCATTTGAGTTGGAAATTGTTATAAGCTCAGTTATGGTGTTTGTATAGTTGTACTAAAATACAACATTTTTATCATAAGTGTGCTTCACAACATAAACTGCTTATCGAGTCTCATCTTCTCTGAGCTCTACAGGTGTAGATGACTTAAAGAGCTTTCCAAAGCCAGCAAAATTCATGAACGGATGAAAGCAACTTTTTATATGCATCAAAAACCGACGTAGGACCACTAAGAGAAGCACTCAAACCAGTAGCCTTTTTACCTGGAATTCTTCTGTACAGCTATTGTTGGTTAGCTGACAAGTTTACAAGACTGAAGCCTGGAACATGTAGTAAGGCAGACTGAATTGTTAAGTGAAACAGTGATGATTGCTACTTTTCTGCTAATTATTAGTTGCTCTTTGTTCACTTGTCTACTAATTGCATCAATACATTAGTTCACTGACTAATATCTAAAAGTTTGCATTATACCTGGATCACATACCCTCACTAGGTACTGCAGGTCCTCCATTTGCATCACAAAATTCTTCTTCGGTAATCTCATAATTATGGCCATTGCATGATTTGTTGCAGTTGCAGAAGCACTTCTTTCTCCTTCCAACTTCATATATAAAAGGTACAATGACTTCTTGTCTAACTAAAATTGTCGCTTCAACTGATCAATTACACTTTCTCCTTCAACTTTGCTAACTATACTCATGTCCAATGACTCCAAACCTGAGAGCAATGATTCCAGTCCTGAGTAGGTCGTAGTAAATGCATGTAGCTTGTTATCATCAATATCCAACACAAGGGTTGACTCATCAAACTGTATCCATGAAGCACCAGCTGCCTTCAATTCAACGAGATCTTCCTTGTAGACAGACAAAATACCTCCCAGAAGTGTGAGAAGAGAGAATGCTGTGTCTACTCCCTTATCATGTTTTGAGAGAAACAAGTAAGATACAGATCCAATAAGTATAAGAATTGTTTCAATTCCAAGCGCCTTGGCCTCCTTGTATTTAGACACGACTTTGTGGGAAGAGTATGAGAACTTTGTATATGGACCCATTTCTGGGATAGTGAAGTGGTTGTTGGTGTCAAACCACTTGGTCATATCCATAGCAAGGAGAGTGGCATTTGCTCTTGCCATGGAGGAGTAGGTATCAAAGCCAATCTCTCCACCATTCCATCCATACCTCTTTGGAATGGCTCCAAGCATGACTGTTGTGTCCTCTTCAAGCAAGAATGAATAAGGATATGCACTCTTAACCTTTCTAAGTATTCCACCATTTAACTCATCTATGTCATAGTCTGAATCTACAGAAGTAATTATTACCTCGGGTTTTAGTTGAGTAGACTGGAGAAGTGGTGATATCAAATCATTGCTTCCATTTGCTTCCTCCAGATTATTCTGCTCTGGGCATGTTGGAGAGGATTGAATCTCTAATGAGTTTTCACTAACTTCCTCTGAGTTCCTTTCTTCAGAATCCCCACCTGATGGTTTTTTGTCCAAATTCAAAATAGATACCCAACATAAAGTAGAACGTTTAACATCTTTCTTACTTTGGCTTGGACCCTTCCCAACATCAAGCACAGATGTATCTTCCTCCTGGAGTAATACTAGTTGATGGACGAACTCCATCTGTGTCATTATTCCACTCACAGACATTCCATCAAACACATCTCCCTCACTACAAGGAGATAAAAGAATAGATTGGTTCTGCAGCTGCTGGATTGACGATGGGGCCATGTATTAATGGTAGTTCCACATCGGCGACAACGACAACGGTTCAATGTACGATGGTGGATAACTGTCACGCCCCGCTCCCATAGGAGCGATCGTCCTCGCTAAGACGTGATGCCGCACGAGCCTAGATTGCGCTCGTGCAAGACGGGTTCCGTAACGGCCGATTACAGCGGCTGCGACGGGGTCGTCGCACAGAAATCACAAGCAGAGACATTGAATATACCAACAGAAATTTAGAACAAAACACAAGTTATTCGAAAGATGCATTTTATTGATATTGAAACAAGGATTACAATGGGGCGCAAGACCAAGATTACAAGTCACTCAAGCTCACTCATCTCACATTATAAGTCACTCAGCTCTCTCTCTCTCTCTCTCATCTCTCAATATAAGTCTTGAACCAGCGGATGCTTCGGAAGGCGATGTTCATACATTATGTCACATATAAGTCTTGACTCCATGCGGCCGCATGCCTCGAATCTCCAAGGAACTTCGTGCCTCGACACATCTAAGCGATGTAACATCCACTTTTCTAAAATGAGGGTAATTTTAAACTTTTGTAAAAGTTTATTATTTAATAATAGGATTTATGATTTATGGGGATTTTTAATTAATTTAATACTATTTAAAATTGGTGAATTATAATTTAGATGTGTTAGCTAGTGAACCCTAGAACTGTTGAGCCTAGAGACTAACCAAAATAATTGGGACCTAACCATGTGATTAGAATGACTATTTACAACTTTTTAGGCTAAGGGTATTTTGGTCATTTTGTGACTTTTGAATTATTTAGGATTTTAATTAATTGGTGAATTTTAGATTATTTAAATAATATTTAAATTGATGTACTGTGATTTTGGTCATTTTTTATATTTTAATATTTTGGGAATTTTTATATTTTAATATTGATTTTACGGGATTTGTTTAGTCGGGTTTGAGTTTCGTTTCGTTTCGACTTGTGTTAGTGACCCGCGTAGCTTAGACTGTAGACGGGATCCCAAGATTAGTTAGTTATGGCCCACAAACCCCACTAATTAAGTTAGTGAGTTTAGACTAATCTCACTTGTTAGATTGGTTAAGTTTGAGGCTTAAATTTAACCCTTTTGATCCCAAAATTGAACCTAACTTAAAAATAACCAAGAGGACTAGTTGAGGCCTTATTGGACTTTCTCCCAAGGCCGAAATAGGGTTTAATGGCAGCCACTATAGATAGGTTAGCCTTCCTTCCTTTTATTTTATTCCATCTTGCCTTTTTTCCTTCATAAAGTGTTCTTCCCCAAATTAGAGAGCTTCCCTCTTTGACTTGATCTCCAAATCCTTACATCCCTTCACCAAAACTTCCATCCATCCTTCTCATACTACCAATGGAGGGTGCTAGCAAAGATTTGGAGCAAAGTGCAAGGAGGAGTGTCCTTTTTGGGAGATCTTCGTGTCGGAGCCGTGTCCTTGGAAGTATCATTGGGATTCCACTCCCAATAGGTAAAACCAACCCTCTAAATTGATTTTCTATGCATATTAGTTAGTTTTGAATCCATAGAATCCACCCCCATGCATGTACCCCATTTATATTCAAATTTGAGGCCATTTGGAGCTCTCTTGAGAATTTTAGATATGTGTCTTGTGTCCTACTTGATAGATCCCAAATTAGGACACCCTACGTGTATGTATGTATGTATGATAATAGTTTAAATAGATATTTAAATTCAGTTTTAGAATGGTTAGGGAGTGGATTGATCTTAGTTAGGATGGTTAGAATGAGTTTCATTTGGATACCTATGTTGGTATCCAAGTATCTTGGCCTACATGTGTTTCTTTTGTCCAAAACAACTCAAATTCGTCATAATATTCATCAACATTTTTATTAACCAAAGCAACTTAGAAATGTCATAACTTTTAGCTTAGAATTCTGATTAATCTTTCATTTTTTTAAAAGAACTGTATCGAAGTTAGATTTCCAAATATATATTTTAATAAGCCAAAATCATTCTGGAACTTTCTATAAAACTATTTGAGTGTCAGTTGTCCGAAAAACAAACGCATTTCGATATTTTTGCGATTCCGGGAGCTTCCGGACACGAAAATGCGATCCGTTTGAAGTTTCGGAAAGCTAACATGAAGGACTACGACATACTTGAATTCTAGAATTTAGTGAAGTCCCAGTTGGTACAGTATTGGTTTTAAGTAGAAGATTGACTATACGATATAGGCATTTTGTGTAACCTATGAGCCTATATAGTATGGATATTAAATAAATGTAGAGTATGTAATGCATGATATGTCAAATGAATGAAATGATATATATATGATATGTATCCTCTTTAAATTAATGTATATATATGGTTGAATGCAAGTATGTAGGAATGCAATCAATGTAATGTATGTAAGCAATGCATAAATGTATGAATAAAAGAATGATATACAATGTATGCATGAAAGTATATAATGAATACTAGATATGAATGCAAGGTATACATGTAATGATAGATATGAATGCATAATGTATACATAATGTAATACAATATATAATGATAGCATGTATGGTAATGAATAATACATGATGCAAGGATGTATATGTCCACTGTTTTCTCTTTTCCTTACATTTTTCCTTCTCTTCCCTTTTGATTTCAGTTTTCCTCTTTTTTTCCTCTTCTATTTTTATATGTTGTATACAATGTATATAATGTATAGATGCATGTAAGTATGTAATATGCATGAATGACATGTATATAATGAAAATAAGTATATGTATGCAACTTAATGATATGTGAATGGATATAATGAATGAACTGAAGTATGCATGTATATGGGATATGAATAAATGATATATATATATATGTGTGTGTGTGTATGTGTGTGTGTGTGTGTGTGTGTGTGTGTGTGTGTTAAGGTAATGTAATGTATGTATTCACATATATTTTGAGTTAAATATATGAGTTTGTATGCATATATTATATGTATGCATGTATGCAGGGATGAATGTAATATAATGTAGAGTATGCATATATGAATATAATGTATGCAAGTATATAATGTATTCAAATATGTATGTATGCATCTATGTATGTATGTATAGGTTCATGAATGAATGCAAGTATGTATATAAGATATGTTTGTTTGCATGTATACAATGTATGTATGTATACATGATATGTATTTATTCATGTATGCAATATAAGTACGTATGTATGCGTTTCTATAAACTGAGTTAACCTATAACCTTTTACATACATGCATTCATACACCCTTTGACACCATGTATCCCATGTCACATACACCTACCTATCACTAAATCTGAGAACATTAAACACATCCTTTCACACACATGCCACACACACACACACACTCACTTACTCTTTTACCTCTCCTTCTCTCTCTCTCTCTCTCTCTCTCTCTCTCTCTCTCTCTCTCTCTCTCTCTCTCTCTATATATATATATATATATATATATATATATATATATATATATGTGTGTGTGTGTGTGTGTGTGTGTGTGTGTGTGCCTATATGTATGTGCCTATATATATAGCTTTCCTATATATATATCTATGTATATGAATATGTGAATGTGAATAATAATATATACATTATATGACTAAGTTTGTGTGCCTTGTTAGCTTATGGTTTAGTTTTGTGCTTGGTTTAGCAAGTGACTTAGGCTATGAGTTAGTAGCTATCTTGGATACTTGATTTGCATAGACTTAGTTTGTAAGACCTAGAATTGACTAACCTAGACTAGTTGACCATTGTTGACCCAACCCTAGCTAATTTGACCACAGTTGACTAGAGTTGACCTATTTTGACTTTATAGTTGACCAAAGTTGACGAAAAGTTGACTTTGACCTAGATTGACATAGACTCATGTAGATTGCATTATAATTTTAATTACAATATAAATTGAACTGTTTATAACCTGTGTTGCTCTAACTAGGACTCTGTAACTCCAGTTGGCCATATTTTTATATCAGCTGTTCAGGGTATCAGGCGAGTACATTCTCTGACCGTTTCATACTTGATAGAATTTACATTTATGCTCTAGATTACTTTACTTAATGTTGTCACATTGGTAACACGGATTGGTACTATATGGATCCCTTCATGAGAAGTTATCCCTCTCGGGAGCATCGGATACTCATGTATTGTGTGTTTCACTTACTTTATGTATCTCATGCTTTTACTATCATGAATCTATCATGAATCTGCTTGTGACTCATGTACTCTCATGAATCATAGAGCCTTCACGAATCTATTCATGAATCACTCATTATGAGTCTGTAGCGTAGTCATGAATCTTAACGTAACTTGAATGTATCCTTGTGTATTAATTGGGGAAATGGGGGAGTAGAACTAAATATGTGAATGATTCCAAAGTAGTGTATTCATGAATCAACTTTTTAGTATAGCCATGAATCACCTCCAGTTGTTCACATGTTTATCTTGTACTCTGATTCACTAGTCATTGATAGTTCTCTATTTATAGTAGCTATTTAATTACAGTTCTCTCTTGTATACCATGTTATTCTTTCAGTTTTATGTATCTTACTCTATAGCATATTTCCATATCCTGTCATATTATGAACTGCGTGAGATGTATTGTGCTCGCTCCCATCCTGACTGGACCTGTTGATAAATTTTACAGATAGCTTGGAGGTTACTTGCTAGCCTAGAGAAGACGCAGTAGAGATTGGAGTAGATGGCTAGAGTTTTTCTTATTTTATTTTCAGTTGTCTTGAGTTGTATTTATTTTATGCTTGTTTGAGTTGGTGTTGATAACAC
Source organism: Iris pallida (assembly GCA_029216955.1). Classification (NCBI taxonomy): domain Eukaryota; kingdom Viridiplantae; phylum Streptophyta; class Magnoliopsida; order Asparagales; family Iridaceae; genus Iris; species Iris pallida. The sequence goes on from JANAVB010031450.1 coordinate 229,734, forward strand.
CGAGATTTATTTCTCTCTGTTGTACTTATCTTGTAGATTCATAGTTATCTTATCGTGCTACTTCTAGTTTTGGTGATTGAGTTGTATCCTGCTGTGATTGTCCATACGGAGAGTATATCATATTATATTTAAATTTAATTATGACTTAGAACAGCATTCTACTTTCGACACTGCGGCTAGGCTGGACGTACCCACTTCTCGTACCCTACACTGGGTGCGGGTCGTGACACGTTTTTAGTGGTGGCCCATGCAGGTCGAGATTCGCATTTATGCGAAGTCGTGGTAGTACGACGATTAGTTGTACTACTGCGCACCTGCGATTAGAGATAAGGAATAGGTGTTAGAATGAGGGGATACTCAATCACTGTTAGAATTTCTGGAGAGATTCCTGGGACGACCCTTGAGAATCTTATTTTAACTTCGATTTAAAATCTCTTTTTTTTTCTTGATTTGATTCACCCTTACTTCCTGTTATTAAAATTGATTTTTGATAGATTATTGTTGAATTTTGAATCTTGATGTTAGTTGTTGAATTTGAGTTTGTATTTATGTAAATATATACATCTTTTTGGAATTAAGGTGTAACCTGATAACATACTTGATAAGGACAGTGAGAAAGGTAAAAGTCTACTTTATTTATGGAGTTTAGAATTTATCGCAGTTATATTTGCTAGCATGACAAGGACGTAGAGCCTGATTTAGATATACTTATCCTAGTTATGAAATCTAGATTTTCTTGCAGCTATACCGGATGGTGTGGTAAGAATTCTAGATAACATGACTATAGGGTGTATACCTTCTTTATGGACTCTATTGTTTATTGCAGCTATGCTTACTGGCGTGGCGAAATTCTGACAACATGATTTCAGAAATACGTGTATGGTATCAGATTTTATCTTAAATGGGTTCATTTCTTTTTAACAGATGATGAAGAACAAATTTTATCATTATTTCTTTCTTGCCATTATTTCTTGTATTACCATTTAAAAAAAACTGTCCTGATTACATCAATCACCTGTCTCGTATCTAATTTTGTCAGCTATGCTTTGAAATCCTTGAATCTCCATATTTTTTCACCTTCAAAAGGTCGAGGAAGTAACGTAAATCATCTAACTCGGAAAAGACTTGATTTGTTATCTTGTTATAATCTTGTTAGGGGTATAATATGATGGACCTTGATATAGGTTTGGGATAGAGATGCGACTGAATTTGATGATGAAATCAAGAGATTTATATTATCAATTTAGGAACAATTATACTTAGAGAAATATTTTGGGTATGAATAATTCATAGATGTGTTTCATAACTGATGAGGATATTCGAGGTCAACTTAGTTTCGAGAACTTGGATAAATTTTGGTTATTGATTCTTGAGACGTTACACTTTAAGGCTATGATATTAAATTTAGGAATTTAGTAATAGAGAAGAGATTTTAACTATATGCAATGATGATATGAAATTGAATAAGATATTGTAAGAAATGGCTAGAAACAAAAAGAACGCAAGGAGTTTGAGTTATATAAAATATAGAGATTTTGGAAAAATTTTAAATTTCAGGAGAATAATATTGAAGGTGTACGTTGAAGGAAATATGAAGATTGAATTTATAATAAAGAATAAGTTTTGTAAGGCCTAGTGGGTTTAGATTTAAATAATACAAGGAGAGTAAATTTAATAAGTTCAAGGATTACATAAAACTTGATTTAGAGGCTTCGGATCCAATTTAGGACAAGCTGAAAGAATTTAGATTTATGATGATTAAGTGGTCAGTTTTGATTCCTAGTAAGAAGGGTATGCTTCATGAATAATGTTTCAAAATTTAGAAATTTAGCCTATGGTGATCATGGCAAGGTCAAATCTTTATGACGGAAGGATATAATTTTGATGGTAGTCATATAAAGGTTAATTTTTATATTGGGACTTGTGAGATAAAAATATGATTGACAAATGATAAACTTGATAGTATCAGAGAGAGATGATTAACTTGACTTTCCTATAAATCTTTTCTCTTATTTTTCCTTTAAAAGGAAAATTTGACTTATTCCATATCTTTGAATCACCCATTAAAGTTTTCAATATTATTGAATCCTAGCTCCCTTAATCACGACCAATCGACTTTGATCATCTTTCCTTATCATATTAATATCTTGGGTCGTACTCAATTGAATTAAATTTAATTGTGACCTAAATCTCCATCCTTGTATGCTCGTGCTCAGACTTCGATGACCTTATCCTCCATATTGCCTAAATCTTGATTATCCAGAATTGATCAACTTAGATCGTATCGAGACTAAATTTTTTTAATATATATTGTGATTGGATTTCAATGTTATTAACATTCGTTCTTTAAACTTTTGATTTTGATCTTTCTTTGAATAGTATCCCTTTATAGATAATTACTAGTTATCTTTATTCTATTTTTGATAATTATCAGTTTTCATATAGGATGGTAGACTGCCTTACAGCCTGGATGATTTGTCGTTTCTGTATCTTTTCCAGTTTAGCACCCCAGATTGCTTGTATGTTTTGATACCTTGTGAATGCCTTGTGCTGTTGTATGGCTAATATAGCTTGATGAGACCTAAGACTGATATTGTCTGCCATGACCATGTATGTTATTCTTTCAAATTGCATGATTTAGATGAGCTTCTAAGACTATGATTGTTGGGGACGAGACTCTAGAAGAAGTACGACCATCTTAATTTCGAGGATAAAATTTTCTAAGGAGGGTAGACTTGTAACACCCACTTTTCAAAAATGAGAGTAATTTTGAACTTTTGTAAAAGTTTATTATTTAATAATAGGATTTGTGATTTATGGAGATTTTTAATTAATTTAATACTATTTAAAATTGGTGAATTATAATTTTGATGTGTTAGCAAGTGAACCCTAGAACTGTTGAGCCTAGAGACTAATCATGACCATTGGGACCTAACCATGTGATTAGAATGACTATTTACAAATTTTTAGGCTAAGGGTATTTTGGTCATTTTGTGACTTTTGAATTATTTAGGATTTTGATTAATTGGTAAATTTTATATTATTTTAATAATATTTAAATTGATATATTATAATTTTGGTTATTTTTCATATTTTAATATTTTGGAAATTTTTATATTTTAATATTGATTTTACGGGATTTGTTTAGTCGGGTTTGAGTTTCGTTTCGTTTCGACTTGTGTTAGTGACCCGAGTAGCTTAGACTGTAGACGGGATCCCAAGATTAGTTGGTTATGGCCCACAAACCCCACTAATTAAGTTAGTGAGTTTAGACTAATCGCACTTGTTAGATTGGTTAAGTTAGAGGCTTAAATTTAACCCTTTTGATCCCAAACTTGAACCTAACCTAAAATTAACCAAGAGGACTAGTTGAGGCCTTATTGGGCTTTCCCCCAAGGCCCAAATAGGGTTTAATGGCAGCCACTATAGGTAGGTTAGCCTCCATTCCTTTCATTTCATTCTATCTTGCCTCTTTTCCTTCACAAAGTGTTCTTCTCCAAATTAGAGAGCCTCCCTCTTTGATTTGATCTCCAAATCCTTACATCCCTCCACCAAAACTTCCATCCAACCTTCTCATACTACCAAGGGAGGGTGCTAGCAAAGATTTGGAGCAAAGTCAAAGGAGGAGTGTCCTTTTTGGAAGATCTTCGTGTCGGAGCCGTGTCCTTGGGAGTATCATTGGGATTCCACTCCCAATAGGTAAAACCAACCCTCTAAATTGATTTTCTATGCATATTAGTTAGTTTTGAATCCATAGGATCCACCCCCATGCATGTACCGTATTTAGATTCAAATTTAAGGCCATTTGGAGCTCTCTTGAGGATTTTAGATATGTGTCTTGTGTCCTACTTGATATATCCCAAATTAGGACACCCCATGTGTATGTATGTATGATAATAGTTTAAATAGATATTTAAATTCAATTTTGGAATGGTTAGAGAGTGGATTGATCTTAGTTAGGATGGTTAAATTAGTTTTATTTGGATACCTATGTTGGTATCCAAGTATCTTGGCCTACATGTGTTTCTTTTGTCCAAAACAACTCAAATTCGTCATAATATTCATCCACGTTTTTATTAACCAAAGCAACTTAGAAATGTCATAACTTTTAGCTTAGAACTCCGATTAATCTCCCTTTTTTTAGAAGAACCGTATCGAAGTTAGCTTTCCAAATATATATTTTAATAAGCCAAAATCGTTCTGGAACTTTCTATAAAACTATTTGAGTGTCAGCTGTCCGAAAGACAAACATGTTTCGGTGTTTTCGCGATTCCGGAAGCTTCCGGATACGAAAATACGATCCATTTGAGGTTTCGGAAAGCTAACACGAAGGGCTATGACACACTTGAATCCTAGAATTTAGTGAAGTCCCAATTGGTACATTATTGGTTTTAAGTAGAAGAGTGACTATACGACATAGGCATTTTGTGTAACCTATGAGCCTATGTAGTATGGATATTAAATGAATGTAGAGTATGTACTGCATGATATGTCAGATGAATGAAATGATATATAAATGATATGTATCCTCTTTACATTAATGTATATATATGGTTGAATGCAAGCATGTAGGAATGCAATCAAAGTAATGTAAGTAAGCAATACAAAAATACATGAATGAAAGAATTATATACAATGTATGCATGAAAGTATATAATGAATGCTAGATATGAATGCAAGGTATACATGATAGATATGAATGCATAATGTATACATAATGTGAGACAATATATAATGATAGCATGTATGGTAGAGTAGAATATATGATGCAAGCATGTATATGTCTATTGTTTTACCTTTTCCTTACATTTTTCCTTCCCTTCCCTTTCGATTTCAGTTTCCCCCCTTTTTTTCTTCTATTTTTACATGTTGTATACAATGTATATAATGTATAGATGTATGTAAGTATGTAATATGCATGAATGACATGTATGTAATGAAAATAAGTATATGTTTGCAACTTAATGATATGTGAATGGATATAATACATGAACTGAAGTATGCATGTATATGGAATATGAATAAATGATATATATATATATATATATATATATATATATATATATATATATATATATATATATATAAAAATATATATATATATATATATATATATATATATATATATATAAATAAATATATATATATATGTGTGTGTGTGTGTGTGTGTGTGTGTGTGTGTGTGTGTATTCACATATATTTTGAGTTAAATATATGAGTTTGCATGCATATATTATATGTATGCATGTTTGCAGGGATGAATGTAATATAATGTAGAGTATGCATATATGAATACAATGTATGCAAGTATATAATGTATTCAAATATGTATGTATGCATCTATATATGTATGTATGGATGCATGAATGAATGCAAGTATGCATATAAGATATGTTTGTAGGCATGTATGCAATGTATGTATGTATTCATGTATACAATGTAAGTATGTATGTATGCATTTCTATAAACTGAGTTAACCTATAACCTTTTACACACATGCATTCATACACCCTTCGACACCATGTATCCAATGTCACATGCACCTACCTATCACTAAATCTGAGAACATTAAACACATGCCAAACACACACACACTCACTTACTCTTTTACCTCTCCTTCTATATATATATATATATATATATATATATATATATATATATATATATATATATATGTGTGTGTGTGTGTGTGTGTGTGTGTGTGTGTGTGTGTGTGTGTGTGTGTGTGTGTGTGTGTGTGTGTGTGTGTGCCTATATATATAGCTTTCCTATATATCTATGTATATGAATATGTGAATGTGAATAATATATATACATTATATGACTAACTTTGTGTGCCTTGTTAGCTTATGGTTTAGTTTTGTGCTTGGTTTAGCAAGTGACCTAGGCTATGAGTTAGTAGCTATCTTGGATACTTGATTTCCATAGACTTAGTTTGATAGACCTAGAATTGACTAACCTAGACTAGTTGACCATTGTTGACCCAACCCTGGCTAGTTTGACCACAGTTGACTAGAGTTGACCTAGTTTGACTTTATAGTTGACCAAGACTTGACTTTGACCTAGATTGACTTAGACTCATGTAGATGGCATTATAATTTCAATTACCATATAAATTAAACTCTTTATAACCTGTGTTGCTCTAACTAGGACTCTGTGACTCCAGTTGGCCATATTTTCATATCAGCTGTTCAGCGTATCAGGCGAGTACATTCTCTGACCATTTCATACTTGATAGGATTTACATTTATGCTCTAGATTACTTTACTTGATGTTGTCACGTTGGTAACACGGATTGGTACTATATGGATCCCTTCATTAGATATTTTTCCTCTCGGGAGCATCGGATACTTATGTCTTGTGTGTTTCACTTACATCATGTATCTCATGCTTATACTATCATGAATCTATCATAAATCTGCTTGTGACTCATTTACTCTCATGAATCACAGAGCCTTCACGAATCTATTCATGAATCACTCATTATGAGTCAGTAGCGTAGTCTTGAATCTTAACGTAACTTGAATGATCCTTGTGTATTGATTGAGAAAATGGGGGAGTAGAACTAAACATGTGAATGATTCCAAAGTAGTATAGTCATGAATCAACTCTTTAGTATAGCCATGAATCACCTCCAGCTGTTCACATGTTTATCTTGTACTCTGATTCGCTAGTCACTGATAGTTCTCTATTTATAGTAGTTATTTACTTACAGTTCTCTCTTTTATACCATGTTGTTCTTTCAATTTCATGTATCTTACTCTATAGCATATTTACATATCATGTCACGTTATGAACTGTGTGATATGTATTGTGCTCACTCCCGTCCTGACTGGACCTGTTGATAAATTTTACAGATAGCTTGAAGGTTACTTGCTAGCCTAAAGGAGACATAGTAGAGGTTGAAGTATATGGCTAGAGTTTTTCTTATTTTATTTTCAGTTGTCTTGAGTTGTATTTATTTTATGCTTGTTTGAGTTGGTGTTGATAACACCAAGATTTATTTCTCTCTGTTGTACTTCTCTTGTGGATTCATAGTTATCTTATCGTGCTCCTTCTAGTTTTGGTGATTGAGTTGTATCCTGCTGTGATTGTCCTCCGTACGGAGAGTATATCATATTGTATTTAAATTTAATTGTGACCTAGAACAGCGTTCTACCACCGACACTGCGGCGTAGGCTGGACGTACCCACTTCTCGTGCCCTATACTGGGTGCGGGTCATGACAAGATAACTCCGCGCCATGAGCTTCTACCTGTGCCTGCATATAAAAACTGTGTGGGTGTCAGTACTCAACTATACTGGTGGAATGAGCTCCTCGTCTACCCATAAAAAACTGACACGTTCATTTACTTTGTGCAACATAACCCTTTTGATTGTCTTTCTACTCTTATATTATGATCAGTTTTAGGACCGACACCTTGGCCTATTTTGTGTCTCTATACCATCTCGTGCTTGTAACAACAACGTCAACTCATACTTTGCCTGTAGGCCCTTTCTCGTACCAACAACATTAACCTATCAAGTCGTGTTTGCCTTACGGCCCAAAATTAGAGACGCGACTACGTAATAGTACCCATTTCCCTGTGACCGTGCTACATATCCATTGCGCTGTGCCTCGCAACTCAATGTGACTTAACCATATCGTCGCCTCGTGGCCCTTGCAACTTTGATCACCAACTGACCCAATCAAGACTTGTGGACTAAGCGTCACTCGACCGACTTTGCCTTGCAGCATTTTCTGACTTAAACTCAAGATGACTCAAATCCAACTTATGCAACTTATATGCAGACAACTTAAGATTTGACGCTACATCTCGTGCCGAAGCACTGTGTCTTCGTTGCAGCCAAATCTTAGGCCCAAACATTATCTTCCAACCGTGCACGCATTCGACTCGACTCATTGATATAGTGAACACAATACTCGACTCAATCCAAAGACATACACGCGGATCGCTGCCCATGCCGACTCATCTATATGAACTAGTCACTAGCGCCCAGTGCTATAATGGACGCCCCTTGCCAGCGTGAGTAGTGAGCTCTGCTGCAAGTCCTCGCCTAACCCGTGCGGTCATCCAATACAACTATGATGTCTACCATCAAAACGGTTCCCGTTGGCCGCCTGGGTCGCCGTTCGAGAGACGTTTATTTTACCTTGTACAAGTTGTCCAATGACCATGCAAGACTCGACTCGAACTGACGTCTCACACAGTCATTCTACTTCTAGGGTTACCATCTCTTTCAGGGCCAAGTTCAATACTTCTCACATCTGAGACCTCACCTCGACGACCCATGGTCGCGAGCATTCTTCCTTCTTACCCTATCATTTCATTCGACTCAGAAACGACTATTTGAAAGCCCTCCTTCCAACTCAATTAAATCAACCGTGGCCCGTGCCTTAAAAATACTAAGTCCATGACATCGTGCCTTAAACCAACTTGAACTCTATGTAACACCACCGCCCAAGTCATACTCTATATAATTGGCCTTGAGACCGTAAGACTATGTGGTTATACCCAGCCGTAGAACTCGTAGGACCGTGCTTGCTACTACTCTGATAGCCTAACATAACTTGTCTAACTTAACTTTGCAACAACATGACGAGCAAAGGCTGCGTCAATCTTTGCCATGAAGAACGTGCCATGCATGTGTCCGGCTTGAACAAACAAGTTATTTGGTTGCCTAGACTTATGTCACAAGCTGTGCAATACAGCTTAACCAATGGGGCGGCCAAAGGCTATGCCAAGCCTTGGACAATGGATCGTGCATGCTTTATCAAGCATTCATGCGGGCGACGCCTATGACTTAGGCTACGTTCATAACTTTGCCTACTCAACCAACTTTCCTTCTCCTAAGCCACGGGATGAAGGATCGAGTATTATTTTCAAAGCACGTCGTGCACCAACTCTAAGCCGACCATTGGAGCTTTCCATATTTTAACTCAATTAGACCTGTCGGGATTATTCTCTTATCTATGTGGATTCGTCTCTTTTATTATCAAGCCTACTTGTGCAAGTTGAAAACATGTGATTTATTATGTGAAGGCTAAGATGAGGTAAGTTCACCAAAACTACCCCACCTGAGTGAGGAGTCGCCTCGACCGAACGAGTCTTCGAGCAGCCGTTGGCGTTCCGATTCCTCCGATTGACTAAGCAGGACGGGGCACTACATCATACACCACTCAAAAAAAGTTTCGTCCTCGAAACTAACTGAGTACACTTATTGACTTATAACTTGATTCAACATTCAAGGACTCTCGTACTCCCTACTCCTATATGTTCTCTCAATCCGAGCCACGCTCGTGCTTACCATCAATCTTTTCTTCACAACACAATTTTAAAATCTTCGATACTTGTCCGTTTCTCAAGTCTCACTTGATTCAACATATCACTTAGTTGGATCGTGCACGTATTCTAGGCGTCCCCAAAATACATGCATTTTAGCCAAGCCTCGTGATAGAGAATCTGCCATCACCTACTCGAGTCAGATCGTGTACCTATTCAGGCGTCCCTGATATACGTGCATGTCAACCGAGCCTCATGAGTGGTGCCTCCATAATTCTCCGTACCGGGACGTCTGCCTAATCTCTAAGCTATGTCTTTAGGCTAAAGTCATCCGTCAGTATTGTAATCATAGTTCCCAAACAACAATATCAATACTGACCCCATCCTAAAGTTAAACCAAATTAATAGTACGGGATTTTCTACCCAAGCTTGCATCACACTGATTTCTAAACTTCGAGCATAGATTTCTTATACATATCCCAACATTCGTCGTACGGGGTCCGAGTCATTCAGCAAAAGCCATCCTACGATAAATTCACTCAACCAAATCTTCAACATATCAATATCGCTCGTCCAACAAGCCATTTCGCATAGTCTATCTCTCCAAACGCGTTCGACATAATGCACCTATCATTTCCTTCCCAAGTCAAGCACGCTACGATACGATTCGTCGCTAACCAAAATTTTACATTCCACATTCCCTAAGTCATTTATTCCAATTCACGTAATTCATCACATAGTCATCTGACTTAACAATATGTTGTGCCCCGATCTCACGCGATTCAGATTATCTACGGTGGGCATGAATCACCATGCACGCTCCCGCAGAATAATCATCATCATCGGGACGTAACTCTTGTTTTATATCTAGACTAATTCATTCTCGATACGTAGATTGGATCTATTCAATCCTCAAGTTTAAATCATCAATCGCAAGTCCAAACATCCTCGAATTTTTTTTTGCATCAAACCAACAAGTTGAGACAATCAAAGTTGGCGTGTCTTGATTTTCCGAGTTCGATCATTTCTGCGACATGAATCACCAAGTCAGCGATCACATGGAACGATCACCTCAAATTCGACGTGACGCATGTGCGAGGCTAGTGTTGCGCTGGCACAATACAAGAATATCGACGCTGTGGTTATCCGTGTAACCATCAAGACACTTCTGTTTTTATCCATATTTATTTCAATCAAAATCCTAAGTATAGCATCTATCAGAACAATAACACTTGCACGTGTTGACCCAAACTGGATCACAGTCAAATTAATCTTGGGTAATTAACAAATAGATATTTGACATGATCCAACGCGACACATATATTGTCATCAAAGCTACAAAACAGACGACTTACACATATCAAGTCAGACAATCATCATCGACGACTGCTCGACGAGTACTACTGGAACTTGTCTTCGAAAGTCTATATTTTTATATTTTATTTGAGTCTAGGCTATTGTACGTTGAGTCGCACTGAGTACCTCAACCATAGACTAGATAACCAAAAAGTATCACAAACAGAAAGCCAAACTGCCAAAGCCCATTTAGCCCATTGAGCATTCTGTCTCCTAGGAGACAGAGTTCGGGCCGAACTCTGCCCCCACACAGAGTTCAGGCCGAACTCTGTCTCCTAATTTCCAGGAGCTAATTTTAGAGATTGCTCATTGCAAGTTGTGCAACGGCCATAATTTTTGAATTTTGGACAGAGTTCTGGCCGAACTCTGCCTCCCAGGACTAGTATATATAGGCACCCTTTTCTCCTATTTCAATTCATCCAATCTTCTCATCTTTTCTCTCTTATAGCCTATACATCCCAAAGGGCCATACTCTTCTCATCTACTAGCCACAAAACTTTCCAAGCCTACAAGGTGCTCGGTGCGAGTCAATTAGAAGTTTTGTGCAAGAGTCTTCAAGAAGTCACTTGGAAAATTCCAAGTTTTGCCTCAGCGATCTATTCAAGAAGTTGGCGTGCTCTTCTGTGTAAAGGCACGTGGTTGTAAAGCTATTTCACAAATAGTGGATTTCAATCCTGAGCTGGAGTTCTCAGGCCTGGACTAGTCCTCCACAAAGGAAACCATATTAAAAATTGATGTGTCTACGTATGCTTTCTGATCTCTACTTTATTTTCGCATTATACTCTGATTAATTATTTACTAGTTGGGATTGAATAGATTTAATTTTTTAATTGTTCATTATTGTCACAAGTACTCTATTCACCCTCCTCTAGAGTTGTCTACACGTACTCCAATTGGTATCAGAGCCCTGTTCTCTTGATACAGGATTTACATCCTAGAGTTGATCCATGGCAACCACATAACCCATCTCTACCAACTATGGTGAGGGTCAATCCACAAATAGGCCACCCCTATTTGATGGGACCAACTACACATATTGGAAGACTAGAATGAGTTTTTATCTTAAGTCTCTAGACTTTGACCTGTAGACTGTAGTCACTGATGGCTACAAGAAACCTTCCAGAATAACTGTCAAGGGAAGTCTCGTCGAGAAACCCCACGATAAGTATACTAAGCAGGAGAAGAAACATGCAAGTCTAGACGCTAGGGCTATTAATGCTCTTTTCTGTGCCATAGACAGGACTGAATTCAACAGGATCTCCACATGCAGTACCTCGCATGAAGTATGGAAGCTTTTGAAGGTGACTCATGAAAGGACCATGCAAGTCAAAGAATTAAAAGTCAGCCGTCTGACACAGGAGTACGAGGCTTTCAAAATGAAGCCTAATGAGACGATCACTCAAATGTTCACCAGATTCCTCGATGTCGTCAACCCGCTATCTTCTCTTGGAAAAGATTATTCCAACCATGAGAAGATACGCAAAGTGCTACGAGGATTGCCAAAGGTTTGGAACCCCAAAGTCACGGCGATCATCGAAGGCAATGATCTCATGGCAATGTCACTAGAAACGTTGATGGGCAAGTTGATGATGCATGAGCTCGATCTAAAAGACTTTGAAGAAATAGCTCCAAAAGAGAAGGAGATTGCATTGAGAGCTCATCACCGAAGAACCAGCCTAGAAGACACTGATGACAACGACTCTGAAGGTGACGATCGAGCTCTCTTAGTTCAAAAAGTTTCTATGCTTCAACAAGAAGAAGAGAGAACAAAGAGACGATGAGGAAGAACCCACCTGCTTCGGATGAAAAAAGATGGGACATGTCAAGAAAGGTTGTCCCTTACCAAAGAAGGGAAGCAGATATGAGAAGCTGTACAAGAAGCCAACTACAAGGAAGTATGCCAACACTAGCATCTGGCACGAAAGCGAGGCTAGTAATTCAGATGAGGAAGAAGACTCCCCACAAAAAACGGCTAACTTCTGTCTAATGGCGACTTCAGAAAAGGTAAAAGATTCTTTTGATGATTTCTCATTTGATGAACTAGGTGATGCTTTTGTTGATCTACTTGAAGATCACAAAAAGGTAATTAATAAATATAAACATGCAAAGGATAAGATCAAGGGCTACAAAATCGAGATCCATAGACTTTCATGTTTACTAGAAGATGTTAGAAACACTACACCCACGAAAAACACTGAAGAGGTATCCAAGCTTAAATTAAGCTTGCACGATGCCGAATAGATCATTGAGAAACAAACACTTGAAATCACGGATTTAAACAAAGAACTTGTTGAAGAAAAAACAAGTTCAAAATTGCTACAGGTAGAATACACGGTCTTACTGCTAAATGTGATGAGTTGAACGCTGTCTCTAAGAAATTAGAGATTAAACTAGGCAAGCAAGTTATTCAACCGCAAGTTCAGTCTCATAGTCACAACACGTACAAACACGCACCAACTCAACACAAAAAGGCACGTCACCACAAGAATACTCATCCACGTGCTAAACAAAATCATGCTTTCATGTACACCTATTCACATGCAGCACGTAAGGCACATACACGTAATCATCATCATGCTGGTGCACACAGTTACTATAATCATTATAGTTACCCTGCAGCTGCACACAGTCACCATACTCACACTAATGTTGCATGTAGCTATAATCACCCTACTTATAGACACCACTATCAACATGCTCCTAGTATAAACATGCATGCTAGATGTACATATTGTAACCTACATGGACACATTTCTCCACAATGTAGGATTAGGAGATTAGTTGATAGAAATATATATGCATGGGTACCAAAGTCTAACCTCTCAGGACCCAAAAGAATTTGGATACCAAAGGTCACATCTACTCATGGTGTAGGTGGACCTTCCCTCCCCAACTAGAAGCAAGTGGATTCTCGATAGTGGATGCTCGCGACATATGACTGGAAATGCAAATCTATTCGCAATACTATCGATAAAAAAGGAAGGATATATTTCCTTCGGCAATAACCTTAAAGGCTACATCATAGGTAACGGTATAATTGGTTATCCTCCCTCTCCTGTCATTATCGATGTCTGTTTAGTGACCGAGTTAAAGCATAACCTGCTCAGCATTAGTCATCCTGATGATCACGGTTATGATATTAACTTCGGGAAAACTAAATACTTTATCTATGATCGATCAACTGAAGATATCGCTTTTTAGGGGATAAGGGAAGATAACATTTATATTTTCTATCTATCTAGTGATACTAACAGTACAGGAAGATGCCTTTACGCTCACAAAGATAAAAAGCTCATATGGCATCAGCGTCTTGGTCATGCTAATATGGATACTATATCCAGACTGTCCACCAAGAAGCTAGTTAGAGGACTACCGGATATCACATTTAAGAAAGATACGGTATGTGCCGAATGTGAAATGAATAGGCCACAAAATCTTTATTTAAATCAATAAACACTGTAAGTACTACCCGACCTTTACAATTACTTCATATGGACTTATTTGGTCCTAGTAGAGTAGCCAGTCTTGGCGAAAAACTCTACGCTTTTGTTATTGTAGATGATTTTTCAAGATTTACATGGGTTTTCTTTCTTACAAACAAAAGTGATACAATTTCTGTTTTCAAAGTATTTGCTAAAAAGGTCCAAATCGAAAAAGGCTATATGATTACTCGTATCCGAAGTGATCATGGTGGCGAATTCGAAAATTCTAATTTTAAAAAATTTTGTGATTCAAATGGTTTTTGAATTTTCGTGTCCTAGAATTCCTTAACAAAATGGTGTTGAGGAGCGGAAGAATAGAACTCTTGGCGATATGGCTAGAGTTATGCTAAATCAATTCTCTCTTCCAAAATATTTTTGGGCAGAAGCTGTCAGCACAGCGTGCCATATTTTGAATAGGGTGTTGATTCGACCCATTTCGAATAAGACACCCTATGAGCTTTGGTTTGGTAGGACTCCTAATGTTTCTTATTTTAGAGTGTTCGGTTGTCGTTGTTTTATCCTGAATACCAAAGACAACTTAGGCAAATTTGATGCCAAAGCTGACGAAGGTATTCTTCTTAGCTATGCGGCCAAGAGTAAAGGATATAGAGTGTTCAACAAGCGCTCCATGATTGTTGAAGAGTCTACTAATGTAACTTTTGATGAGGACAATAGTACAACTGTTATTTCCAACGATGATGATGAACCATCTACTTCGACATCAATAAATGCAACGTCTGAAACCAGCTCTCCAAATAAATTACCAAAGAAGTCCAATTTACTCCCTCTCATCCAAAGGACTTGGTAATAGGTGAAATATCAAAAGGGGTAACTACTCGATCCTCTGTAAGAGACACTAAAGCTAGCACTGCATTCATTTCTCAAATAGAACCGAAAAACGTTTTAGAAGCTTTTAATGATGAATTTTGGATTTTCGTGATGCAAGAAGAACTCAACCAATTTGAGAAAAGCCAAGTTTGGGAACTTGTTCCAAAACCTACTGGCCACTCAATAATTGGCACTAAATGGGTTTTTTGTAACAAAGTAAACGAGGACGGTTCAGTCACTCGCAACAAAGCTCGTCTCGTAGCCCAAGGATACAATCAAGAGGAGGGCATCGATTATGATGAGACGTATGCTCATGTTGCCCGACTAGAATCCATTCGGATGCTTTGCGTATTTACAAATTTTCAAAACTTTAAACTTTTCCAAATGGATGTAAAAAATGCTTTTCTAAACGGTTTTATCAAGAAAGAAGTTTTTGTCAAACAACCACCTAGTTTCGAAAATCACAAATTTCCCGACCATGTTTTTAAACTTAGAAAAGCTCTCTATGGCCTCAAACAAGCTCCTCGAGCTTGGTATGATCGTCTGAGTACTTTCTTACTAGATAAAGGTTTTTCAAAAGGGAAAGTGGACACTACACTGTTTATAAAATCTCTTGATGACACAATTCTTTTAGTTCAAATATATGTTGATGACATTATTTTTGGGTCTGCTAATGAGGGTCTATGCAAGTAATTTGCCAAGTGTATGCAGGATGAGTTCAAGATGAGCATGATGGGGGAGCTCAACTACTTTCTTGGATTGCAAATCAAACAACTATCACAAGGCGTCTTTATCAGTCAATCGAAATATATAAAGGACATGTTGAAGAAGTTTGAGCTTGACAGCATCAAACCTATTAGCACCCCTATGGCTACTACCACAAAGCTGGAACCTGATGAAAGCGGCAAATCGGTCGATCAACGTAAGTATCAAGGTATAATTGGTAGTTTATTATATTTAACTGATAGTCGTCCCGACATTATGTTCAGTGTTTGCTTATGTGTTATATACCAAGCCAATCCTAAGGAATCACACATGATCGCAGTTAAGCGTATCTTTAGATACCTTAAAGGAACTATTACGGTAGGCTTGTGGTATCACAAAACCACTTCCTTCGATTTAATCGGATATTTCGATGCTGATTTTGCGGGATGCAAAGTCAACCGTAAGAGTACCAGCGGTACGTGTCATTTGCTAGAAAAGGCACTAGTCTCATAGTTTAGCAAGAAGCAGAACTCTGTCGCACTATCCACAATAGAAGCTGAATACATAGCAGCTAATCATTGTTATATACAGATTCTGTGGATGCGGCAAACCCTTGAAGACTACAACGTATGTTTCAAGCACATACCTATTTTCTGCGATAACACTAGTGCCATTAATCTGACCAAGAACCCTGTTTGTCACTAACGTACTAAACATATAGAGATTAGACATCATTTTTTGCGTGATCATCAACAACAAGGCACGATTAATTTAGAATTTATAGACACTGAACATCAGCTAGCAGACTTCTTTACCAAACAACTGGCCGAAGAGCGCTTCAATTTTCTTTGTCGTGAATTAGGAATTTTGGATGAAACGGTCATTAAATAAATTAGCATGCGTAAATAACGATTATGACATATACCTTTATGGTGACCTTGCTATGGGTACAAGCCGAAAGGGTCCTTCTGACAACAAGGCGTAAAAGCCCAAGCGACACGGTACACTAGTCTTCAGACTACCGCTAGCTACGATCCGGCCCCTATAGCTACCCCATGACAGTTTCATCTTAATGGTCGTTGTCATAAATCCTTGTTTATTATATGGTTTAATTTCATTTATAACTTAGTTAATTCAAATTTTTTAAATTCCATCCTTTTTCATCAAAAATTTGTCACTTTTTAAACCTTCAAATTCCATTCATTTTGAACCAACACTTAGCCATTTTCAACTTTTCTGTGTTCTGTGCCCATGGAGGCAGAGTTCGGGCCGAACTCTGCCCCACACAGAGTTCGGGTTGAACTCTGTGTCCTTGGTCACAGAACCTTCCCTGATGCTCAGCCATCCATTAATTTGATCCAACGGTCCAGATTTAACCCGCTTGGCTGCTCCTAAACTCCTTAAACCCGAAAAACACCCTCTCTCTTCACTTTATTTTTCTTCAACCTTCCTCCAAACACAAATTTCTCAAACCCTAACCCTAGAAACTCCTTTTTAGGGCTCTCTTTCTTCCCAAACTCAAGATTTGAAAGTTTTGGGAGATCTCTTCCATTTTTTCTCAACTTTGTGAGGTATAACTTCATATTCCTTTCTATTTCCTTATCAATTATTTCAAATTCTCCATGGCTCCTAAACTTTTTGGAAGAGGCAATAGAATAAGGGGTGAAGGTGCTTCATCCTCCAATCCTCCTCCTCCGCTTGCTCTTCCAATACATCTATTTTTTAATCCACCACCACCTCATGACCCCAACACATTCAATGAACAAATTTTTGTATCATTGGAGACTTCTAATGAATGGTTCAATGACTTTCGTTCAAGGAGTGTGTATGCGGATCATCCTATCAATTTCATAATATTTTCAAGATATGACTCATTGTTCCATGATCTTTGTCTAGATGAGTTAGTTTCTACATCATCTCTTATCTATTTGAATGTTATCCAAATGTTTTACGGTAATCTAACCTTTGACGACACACGAATCTATTCTCGTGTCGCCGGTATCGATATTACTTTTGATGATTTTGAGCTTACGGAATATCTCGAGATCCCGGAACCAAATTCTTGGGAGAAACTTGTCGATGAACGTAAGTTTCAATTTCCCGATGGATCGTCCCTTGAGAGTTTCAAGGATGATTTGTGTACTCCCAAAACTCGTCCACGCAAGCTGCTGGCTAAATTTCTTAACCCGTATTTCTATGAATTTCATCGTATCATTTTTTCTACGATCTTGCCCAAAGCGAGATCGACCGATGAAGTATCTTATATTGAGATCTATGCACTTTATCATCTCCACTTCCATGTCCCTTTTAACTTTTCGTACACTATGATGGACTGGATAATTAGTGCATGGAAGAAACCTCAATCATTGGTCTACGCCCTATATTTATCGATAATTTTTTGTGCGTTCTATGTTCCTCTTGATGTGTGCCAGTTCCTTCCTTTCTCTGCCTATCTGTCTAAGGCACGGCGGCTTCTAGCAGCTGTTGAGTCTCCTGCTGAGTCAGAGCATTTCGAGTCTGATGCTCAGGCTGATCCTCCTGCTCTTGGACAACCTGCACCCGAGCTACCTGCTACTCTCGAGTCCATTCAGACCATGTTGTGTGATCGTTTCCGCTTGGAGGATGATCGCTGGACTCAGATGGACTATTGCACCACCTTACAGATGTCAGCTATCAGCAACACCCTGCATGATATACAGTACTCCCTGGCTACTCATCCTACGATATCGTATCCTATGGTACAGGACCCTTCTCGTGAAGGTTACCGTATCGACGACACCTGGGTCAGAAGGTATTTGGATCCAGATATGGCGTTTGTTGATCCTCGTCGCTCTGCTAGCGACCCATCCGACTCTGCTGGACCTTCCCGTGCTCCGTGACGGCCGTGGTCCATTTTATGATGCTGTTGATGCTTAGGATGTCTTTTGTTTATGCACTTTCTTATTTTCATTCAGTGATTATGTAGTTGAAAACTTTATTTTGTACTACTTTATGACTTTATGGCTTTTATTTGGATTGTTTGCTAGTTATCTCTTACGTTGGACTTAAGCTTGGTTGTGTGATTGCATATTTTCACCATGGTTATGTTTTTATGGGGGAGCTTCTATTTTATTTTGCTAAATGTCAAAGGGGGAGATATATGTGATATTTTCTTAACCTATTTTTGGATAAATACTTGTGCTATATTGTGCTACACTTGTGCTATATTGTTTGGACTAGTACTTGTATTAGGACTTCTCTATTTACGGGGGAGCCGAATTGTCCATCCACGGGGGAGCAATATATGTGCCCAGGTATGAAAGTTGCGACACGTAAATATTATAATTTTGTCAATTATCAAAATAGATTGTTGACCCAAACTGGATCGCAATCAACCTAATCTTGATAATTAACAAATCGATATTTGACATGATCCAACTCAACACATACATTGTCATCAAAGCTACAAAACAGACGACTTACACATATCAAGTCGGACAATCATCATCGACGACTGCTCGACGAATACTGCTAGAACTTGTCTTCGAAAGTCTATATTTTTATATTTTATTTGAGTCTAGGCTATTGTACGTTGAGTCGCACCGAGTACCTCAACCATAGACTAGATAACCAAAAAGTCCCACAAACAGAAAGCTAAACTGCCAAAGCCCATTTAGCCCATTGAGTATTCTGTCTCCTAGAAGGCAGAGTTCGGGCCGAACTCTGCCCCCACACAGAGTTCGGGACGAACTCTGTCTTCTAATTTCCAGGAGCTAATTTTTAGGGATTGCTCATTGCAAGTTGTGCAACGGCCATAATTTTTAAATTTTGGACAGAGTTCTGGCCGAACTCTGCCTCCCAGGACTAGTATATATAGGCACCATTTTCTCCTATTTTAATTCATCCAATCTTCTCATCTCTTCTCTCTTATAGCCTATACATCCCAAAGAGCCATATTCTTCTCATCTACTAGCTATAAAACTTCCCAAGCCTACAAGGTGCTCGGTGCGAGTCAATTAGAAGTTTTGTGCAAGAGTCTTCAAGAAGTCACATAGAAAATTCTAAGTTTCGCCTCAGCGATCTGTTCAAGAAGTTGGCATGCTCTTCTGTATAATGGCACGTGGTTGTAAAGCTATTTCATAAATAGTGGATTTCAATCCTGAGCTAGAGTTCTCAGGTCTGGACTAGTCCTCCATGAGGGAAACCAGGTTAAAAATTATTGTGTCTGCGTATGCTTTCTGATCTCTACTTTATTTTCGCATTATACTCTGATTAATTATTTACTATTTGGGATTTAATAGATTTGATTTTTTTAATTGTTCATTATTGTCACAAGTACTCTATTCACCCTCCCCCCCTCTAGAGTTTTCTATACGTACTTCAGCATGATCGTCATTCCTCGAATTAGAGTGCCCCCGAGTTATCGCATATTGATCTTTGATACGCCTCAATAACATCGATGATATGCGTAACCTGACGATCTTCCTTTGCAACGAATTTCGAGTCGTACGAATGATGCTATCGTCCGACTGGATAATCTTTTCGACATTCAAATTCAAGTTTGATCATTATCCTTCAAATCATTTACAACATCAATTTTCTCAAACCCAAATTCACGTATTGTTCATCCGTCTACTTAAGTCATCGAGCAACATTTTTCTTCAAATCGCATTATTCCTTGCTAACTCAAATCATCGAACAACATCCATTCCAATCCTCAGAGTCATTTTAAACATTAGAATCAAACTTTTCATGCACGCTATCTTTCCGTCGTGCTAATTTTTTGTATATGATCCGTATCAATTTCCTCGATCGAGTCATCCATTCGCACCCCATAACTTTTCTTCGATTCAGTTTCACCTACTCAATCATTTTCGCGTTTCATACTCATGCAATCCTTAATCCCGTGCACGTTCTGTGCACATCAATTTCTAGGTTGTTTGAATCAACTCGTCAAATCTTAAGACTGTAACTTATTCAACGATACTCAATCTACGGTTTTGCATACACGCGACGCTTGCTGATAGACTCATCGACACCCCACATCCTCAATCGATCGATCGACATCCCTGAAGCTATCGCATACACTTCTCAGGGATGAAGTCATTCGATAAATCCTCAACTTATCATTCGAATCAAAATCGACTTCTTCAAATTTTTTCGTTCGAACAATTACTTAAATTTTAAGCACGCACATCTATATCATACCGACGTTATCGTCGCTCGATAGTACCCCTATTGATAGTCATCCCACTTACCCGATCGATTCCAACTCATTGTCATCCGACACAATTCGAATCTCGCACTCGACTTTTCTAAGGTCGACGCAACTTTGGTGTATATGCCCAGTCCGACTTAGCCAACCGTGCCTACGTGAACCATCTTTTTATTTTTGTCAAAAACTGTTCTCCTATATTTTGCAAATTATTTAGACTTATTGTATGGACATCCCGTGGGACATTTGAGAGAGAGCGCACCAACGACATCAACTTTACAGAAGCAATGAGTTTGCAGAAACAACGAAGTTAAAGAATTCAATCGATAGTCCAAGGACGTAAAGCCATGCTCTGATACCATTATGTCAAGCCCCGCTCCCGTAGGAGCGATCGTCTTCGCTAAGGCGTGATGCCGCATGAGCCTAGATTGCGCTCATGCAAGGCGGGTTCCATAACAGCCGATTACAGCGGCTGCGACGGGATCGTCGCACAGAACTCCCAAGCAGAGACATTGAATATACCAGCAGAAATTTAGAACAAAACACAAGTTATTCTAAAGATACATTTTATTGATATTGAAACAAGGATTACAATAGGGCGCAAGGCCAAGATTATAAGTCACTCAAGCTCACTCAAGCTCACTCTTCTCAAATTACAAGTCACTCAACTCTCTCTTTCTCTCTCATCTTTTAATACAAGTCTTGAACCAGCGGATGATTCGGAAGACGACGTCCAAACATTATGTCCCATATAAGTCTTAACTCCACGTGGCCGCACGCCTCGAATCGCCAAGGAACTCCGTTCTTCGACGCATCTAAGCGAGCTCCGCGCTACGAGCTTCTACCTGTGCCTGCACATGAAAATTGTGTGGGTGTCAGTACTCAACTATAGTAGTGGAATAAGTTCCTCGCCCATGCATACAAAACTAACACGATCATTTACTTTGTGCAATATAACCCTTTTGATTGTCTTTCTACTCTTGTCTTAGGATCAGTTTTAGGACCGACACCTTGGCCTATTTTTATGTCTCTACACCTTTCCGTGCTTGCAACAACAATGTCAACTCATACTTTCTTTCTAGACCCCTTCTCGTACCAACAACGTTAACCTATCAAGTCGTGTTTGCCTTACGGCCCAAAATCAGAGACGCGACTACGCGATAGTACCCATTTTCTTGTGACCGTGCTACAAATCCATTGTGCCGTGCCTCGTAACTCAGTATGACTTAACTATATCGTCGCCTCGTGGCCCTTGCTACTTTGATCACCAACTGACCCAATCAAGACTTGTGGACTAAGTGTCACTCGACCGACTTTGCCTTACGGCATTTCCTGACTTAAACTCAAGATGACTCAAATCCAACTTATGCAACTTATATGCCGGCAACTTAAGACTTGACGCTACATCTCATGCCGAAGCACAGTGTCTTTGTTGCAGCCAAATCTTAGGCCCAAACATTGTCTTCCGACCGTGTACGCATTCGACTCGACTCATTGATATAGTAAACACAATACTCGACTCAATCCAAAGGCATACACGCGGATCGCTGCCCATGCCGACTCATCTATATGAACTAGTCACTAGCACCCAGCGCTATAGTAGACTCCCTTTATAGCTTTTGATTAGACGGACGCCCCTTGCCAGCGCGAGTAGCAAGCTCCGCTATAAGTCCCCGTCTAACCCATGCGGTCATCCAGCACAGCTATGATGTCTACCATCGAAACGGTTCCCGTTGGCCGCTTGGGTCGCCGTTAGAGATATATTTATTTTACCTTGTACAAGTTGTCCAATGACCATGCAAGACTCGACTCGAACTGACGTCTCACACAGTCATTCTACTTCTAGTGTTACCATCTCTTTCAGGGCCAAGTTTAATACTTCTCAGATCTGAGACATCGCCTCGACGACCCATGGTCGCGAGCATTCTTCCTTCTTGCCCTATCATTTCATTCGACTCAGGAACGACTATTTGAAAGCCCTCCTTCCAACTCAATTAAATCAACCGTGGCTCATGCCTTAAAAATACTAAGTCCGTGATATCGTGCCTTTAACCAACTTGAACTCTATGCAACACCACCGCCCAAGTCATACTCTATATAACGGGACTTGAGACCGTAAGACTATGTGGTTATACCCAGCCGTAGAACTCGTAGGACTGTGCTTGCTACTACTCTGATAGCCTAACATAACTTGCCTAACTTAACTTTGTAACAACTTAACGAGTAAAGGCTGCGTCAAGCTTTACATTGATGGAACATACCGTGCATGTGTCCGCTTAAACAAACAAGTTATTTGGTTGCCTAGACTTATGCCACAAGCTGTGAAATGCAGCTTAACCAATGGGGCGGGCAAAGGCTATGCCAAGCCTTGGACAATAGATCGTGCATGCTTTATCAAGCATTCATGCGGGCGACGCCTATGACTTAGGCTACGTTCATAACTTCGCCTACTCAACCAACTTTCCTCCTCCTAAGCCACGGGATGAAGGATCGAGTGTCATTTTCAAAGCACACCGTACACCAACTCTAAGCCGACCGTTGGACCTTTCCATATTCTATCTCAATTCGACATGTCGGGATTATTCTCTTATCTATGTGGATTCGTGTCTTTTATTATCAAGCCTACTTGTGCAAGTTGAAAATATTGAATTTATTATGTGAAGGCTAAGATGAGGCAAGTTCACCAAAATTACCTCACCTGAGCGAGGAGTCGCCTCGACCGAACGAGTCTTTGAGCAGCCGTTGCAAGGCTAAGTTCGAACGCCGTCGACGTTCCGATTCCTCCGATTGACTGAGCGGGATAGGGTACTACAGTAGCAGCCTTACGAGGGTGGTGAAGGAGAGTACGACGATGAGTTCACATATGGTTGCGGCGGATACTACTGTTGCAGATGCACCGGGAATTACGACATCGGAATCTGTCGATAGCCGTAGTAATCCGGCACGGGTGGTGATGGTGGAGGCGGTGGCTCCATGGCCGAAGTATAGAATCGAAGATGAGATCCATAATAGTAATGAGGAGATCCGTAACCATAATGAGGAGATTCGTAACCGTAATGAGGAGATCCCCAACCATATTGAGGTTCCTCCCCCGGACGTCGTTGCTCCTCCGACAAGCCTCATCGGACACTATGGCTGCTCGAGCTCGTATCTCGACTGGCTTCCCAACCTTGATCAAATAGCTCTGATACCGATTAATAGGTTCCCATCTGTGGTTCCTACTGATACTGAAGAAGAAGAATATCTGAAATTCTATAATAGAGTGTAATAGAGACAAGTAGCTAGCTAGAGAAGAAGGAAAGAAACTAGGGTTTGCTTTATTGTAATTTGAAGAAGAATAAACTACAATGTAAAGAAGAGAAAACTAAAATTTGAAAAGTAAATCTGATATCATAATTCTTCATCCATTCTTCCATTCTCTACTCCTATATATAGAGACTGAGCTTTCTGTTATCAACATAACTAACTGCTGCTAATTAGCTCTGACGTGGCTAATTGATTGGCTGATGTAGTAAATTGTTGACTAGATTAGTACACTGGGATACTAAAAATAGCCTGCACTACTCATTATCTATGAGTTTCACTACTGGAGCTACAAATGTGACAATGGAGCTAGTAGAGTGATACATGGGAATGTATCAAACAACCATTCCAGTAGACTCCCAACGATGATAAAGGAATTGAAGATGGAAGAACTCATCAAGACCAAGTACAAATATTGAAAATTTGGTAACATGCTACAAAAATAGACATTTTTTATTCATAATTTCAAAAGGGGCGCCTATGAAATGTTGCTTCACGGTGCCAATATGAAAAGATTCTCAAGAAGTCTAAATTCTAAAAGAAAAAGATGCCTACAAAATGTCGATTCAAGGTGTCGATACATGGAGACATGCTAGCGTCTCCAATAGAGAGAGAACAACAGTATCTTGAAGATGGATGGAATGCCATGACAAAAAATATTAGTTCCGGGGCATAATTTTTGATGGAAAACTGAAATTATGCAATATTTCAGAGAAGGTGAAAGACAGAGATCTAGGAGGATTCTGAGAAATGAACACTAATGTGTCACTTCAAAGAATGCACAGAAGATTTGCAACTGCAGCGAAAGTCCACTAACATTTTTTGATTAGATCAGAAACGTTCTCGTCTAGAACAAGATAAAAGTGAAAGAACATAAATGGTGAAATGGCCTGCTGGGGTGATTGATCACCGGCACTCAAAGCTTGATTTGCCCCACACGAACATCTTTCAGGAACCAGCAAGTTTGACAGAGAACTTCGGAACACTCCGCTCTTCTGACTCCTCGGATGGCACGGAACTCTTCTCACAAAGTACCTCTCTTCTCTGCTCTAAACATAGAGAATTTCGTAAGGAAATTTCTGATAGTTGTGTACTAACTCTGAAAGGGAAGAGAGGGAATTTATATAGGTGCGTCCAGTAACTGCTCAGTATATAGAACATTCAGGATGTGGAAAAAATTGCTCCAAATGTTTTGTAACCGCTCAAATCGTACACAGACACGATTGAGCCAACTGGCGCACAGCGCGTGCCAATTAGCGCATAGCTCACGTGAACAGCGTGCATAATTGTGTACCGCTGTGCCAACTGCGCACATGCGTACTATGCACCAACTACGCGCCATCAGGCTGTACCAACAGGCCATACCAACGGGTACGCCATTGGGCAGAATCAATTGGGCAGCACCAATTGGCCGCGCTATCGGGCTACGCGAACGGGCACGCGATCGGTTGCACAGAGGCTCGTGCAACGAGCAACTTAAGTGCACTATGCACCTAGCAATGATGCTGATGTGCTAAGTGCAAAGTGTGCCAATAAAATGCCACATTACACCTCATGAGCCAATGAGCCCGAGTCCGAGTCCGAGTCGCTAAGCCCCTACGGGGCTTAGCTCCAATGGAAATTAATTCCCAAGAACAAAAAGCATAAATTCTTTACCATGGAGTCTTATCCTTACCTCTTAGTAAAATCACCCACATGGTTCCCTCCTTGGTCACCACCCCATGTGCACATCTCAACAACATACCAAGTATATATTGAGATACAACCCATTGTGCTTTTCCAATGTGGGACCAAATATCACTATGGGTGCAACTCTGGCGGGTTAGGTCAGGCTTGAGGTCAACCCAAGTCCAACCCGATGAATCATAAGCTTAGCCCGAGCCCAAGCCCGACCCGACCTCGGGTTCAACATATAAAGCCTAAGACCAAGCCCGGATGATCGGGTTGGACTCGGCTTAGGTCGGGTCCATCAGAATTGTCGGGCTCTTATATAATATTTAAAATATTTAAAACAAAAGAAATAACTAAAACATATTCAAATAGCAATCAAGCCTTGATCATTACAAAATACAAGCTGAAATAAGATTTAGATTTAAGATAAAGGAATTGATCATTACAAAATACAAGCCTCTTTGTAGTGCCAAACTACCCAGCATGAAGCCTTAGGCTTCCTTGCGTTGTTACGCCGCAACTATATGGCTTGCAAGGTCGAGGCTTTACCCCTATCCGCGTACCTCATCGTGGTGTCGTGCCACTATAACATGAGGACATCCTCCCCTTTGTAGTGTTGTCTATAACTCTTTAGTTTTATAATACAGCATTAGGCTACCTGCCTATTTGCGGTGTTACGCCGCTGTGTCTTGGCTAGCAAAGCCGAGACATTACCCCTACCTGGGAACCTCATAGTGGAGTCACCCCACTGTAGTATAGAGTTTCACTCTTTGTAGTGTTGCTCTACCGTGCTTCCTTTAAAGCACACCAGGCATTCACTCTGCCTGAGAACTCATTAAGGCGTTTAAGCCATCCTCATCACATGATCTATTTTTTGCAGAAAACTTATAGTAGACAACAGTGCTTGTAGGTCTGTAACCTTTCCATGCCATAGAGAACATGTACCCACTATTTCTGATATTTTTCCAGTTAGTAGTCCTCCCTTGAACCAATAGCTAGATGCCTAGTAGATTTCTCTTTGAACTAATAGCATAAAATATTATGGTAGGATTGCAAGAACATAATATCAGAATGCCTTCAAGCCCATTTTATAAGATGTGTTATCGACCAGCAGGAGCTTGAGGCCCTTGGTGAACGGATCCGCCAGGTTCTCCTGACTCTGAACATTAATCACTGCAATAACACCTCTTTTGATGAGATCGTGTACTGCCCTGTGCTTTAACCACACAGTCCTCTTCTTTCCGTTGAAGAGGTCATTTGATGCCACAGCCGCAGTCGCCTGGTTGTCGCAGTATATCGGTATTACCGATATTTGTGCCCCAACCACTGGAAGATCATACATGAGCTCCCGAAGCCATTCTGCTTCTTTTACTGCGATAACAAGTACAAAGGACTCAGATTTCATGGAGGAATGAGAGAGCATAGTCTGCTTCTTCGACTTCCACGATATAACAACTCCACCCATTGTGAAAATAATCCACCTGTGGACCTCTCGCTCTCCAACTCTGAGCACCAGCTGGCATCACTGAAGCCTTCTACTACCAGCGGATCTCTACTGCAGTACAGTACATATGTTTGAGTCTTCTTGAGATATTTTATTACCCGTTTTACAGCTTTCCAGTGCTCAATGTCTGGGTTGCTCGTGAAATGACTCAGCATTCCCACGATGAAAGCTATGTCAGGCCTTGTGGCAGTAGTAGCATACATCAAACATCCGATGATGCTTGCATACATCAGCTGCCTGACGCTTTTCCTCGAATTAGACTTCAGCTTCATATCACAACTGAAAGGCATATTGATCCTAGGAAGTTCCTGATATCCGTAGCGTGTGATCATCTTCTCAATATAATGAGACTGTGACAGCGCCAGTCTAGTGTCTGTCCAGATGGTCTTGATCCCTAGGATCAGATCAGCTTTCCCCAAGTCTATCATACTGAACTTAGTCGAGATGAACTTCTTTGTCTCCGTGACACAACTCATATCCGTACCTAGGATCAGAATGTCATCCATGTACAGACAAACGATTACACCTCTTTCATCAGCGAACTTTGTGTAAACATACTTGTCTTTCTCGCTGACCCTGCATCCATTTGACCTAACTTTGTCAAACTTTTTATGCCACATCTTGGAAGCCTGTTTAAGACCGTACAAGGATTTTACCAACTTGCAGACTTTGTCTTCAAAACCCTTGACGATAAATCTCTCTAGTTGTTGCATGTATATCTCTTTGGTCAACTCGCCATCTAGGAAAGCCGTTTGTACATCCATCTGATGTATCACCAACTTATGTATTACTGTAAGAGCAATCAACATTCTTATGTTGGTCATCCGGGCTACTGGAGCATATGTGTCAAAGTAGTCGATCTCTGCCTTTGAGAAAACCTTTGGCTACTAGCCTAGTTTGAACTTGTTAATAGTTCCATCTGCTTTCGTCTTCTTTTTGAAGATCCATTTGCATCTGATAGATTTCGCTCCTTCAGGAAGATCAACCAATACCTAAATGTTATTAGAGGTGATTGAATCAATTTTATTGTCTATCGCCTCCCTCCAGAAAATAGCGTCTCTGGTCTTCATCGGCTCATCATAGGTAAGCGGATTTGCTTTCACATGATAGGTGACAAAGTTATTTTCGAAGTCCTTCGGCCTCCTCACTCGCTTAGTTGACGGCTCAGCGAGCTCTGGTTCAATAGTTGTTTCAACAACAACTTCTTCTTGGACTACATTTCCAATGAAAGCTTCAGTTTTCTGCGCACCCTCATTGTTCTCCGGAATATCCGTAAGAACAATGTGCTTGTGTCTTGCAAACTTATCTTCAAAATATTCTGTATCGCGAGATTCAATGATATGATTTGATTCAATGTCAAAAAATCTCCGAGCATCACTCTTCTCGGCATAACCCAAGAAGATCGTCTTTGTAGTCCTTGTCCTAAGCTTCTGAATCTTCAGATCTGGAAGCTTCTCAGATATGCCAAACACCCGCATACTCGAATGACATTCAAGTTTGGTCTGACCTTGAACCAAAGATCATGAGGAGTAACGTCTGAAGTTGCATGCGGCACTCTATTCAGAATAAAAGTAGTCGTCAATCAGCTTCTCCCCAGTAGAATTTTAAAAGACCCGTAGTCAGCAGCATTGAGTTTATCATTTCTTTCAATGTTCTGTTCTTCCTTTCTGCTACTCCATTAGATTGAGGAGAGTACGGAGCAGTAGTCTTGTTGATAATTCTATGTTCTTTGTAGAACGATGCGAATTCATGAGATCGGTACTCTCCACTTCGATCACTTCTTATTCTCTTGAGTTGTTGTCCAGTTTGTCATTCAGCTTCGGCCCTGAATTCTTTGAACTTCTCTAACGCTTCGTTTTTAGCCTTCAGCAAGTAAACAAATGCGTACTTTGAGAAGTCGTCGATAAAGGTTATAAAATACTTTATCCCGGCCTTTGTAGAGAACTGTTTGAAGTCACAGATATCAAAGTGTACCAACTCCAGAAGATCTGTGCTTCGATTAACCCGAAAAAAGGGTTTCCTTGTGATCTTCGTCTGAGCACAAACTTCACATTTCTCTACCTTACCTCCATATTTGGATATAATTCCTAGACGAGACATTTTGTTTATTCTTTTACAATAAACATGTCCTAGTCTATTATGCCACAACTCAAGAGTATAACCAGAATGAGTGATTGCATTAATTATATTGGACTAATTTACAAGCTGAATCTTGAACATTCCTTTGGTATAAAACGCTTTCCCGAAGTATGTTTCCTTTATGGACATCACCATCTGGCCAGCATTGATGTCCATCCTTAGGTCTACGTTACAGAGTAGGCCTCCCGAGATCAGGTTCTTTGTGATAGAAGGTATATGCTTCACACCTTGAAGCGTCAGAGACTTCCCTGAAGTCAGCTTCAACACCACCGTCCTGATCCCTTGCACTTCAGCTTGTGCCTGGTTCGCCACCATAACAACTCCAGAAGTTAGTGTGTACGTGGTGAACCATTCCTTGCTTGAGAAGATATGGCAGGTGGCACCAGTATCAACCCATCAGTCAGAGTCAGCCCCCACCGCAATGATCTGAACAATCATTGTAATAACGTCAATGATCATAAAAACCTTACTAGGCTCATCTTGCTCTGATTTTTTGGGCTTAGATTTGCATTAACTCTTGAAGTGTCCTTCTTGCCACACTTGAAACAAGCCAAATGAGACTTTGGCTTGAAGGCACCCCTTCACTTTCAGATTATTGGGGTCCTTCTTCTTGTTGTGGGAAGCCGCATGTTTTCCCTTAGATTCCTTGGTGTGAACCAAATTGGGTTAGCCATCTATTTGGACAAAGCGTCCACTTTCAGTTAAGCCCTCATCTGGTCCTCAACATAGATTTCTTACAGGAGATCTTCGAGACTGATCTTTAATTTATTCCTATGCATGTTTGCATAGAACTTGCTCCACCCAGCGGGGAGCTTAGAGACGATTCCTCCAACAACAAACTTGTCGGTTAGAGGCATCCCCTCATCATCCAACTTCTGTCGCGGCTTCAGAAACTTCTTCACCTGCGGCAGCATAGTCTTTTCATCTTCAAAGAGCAACTTATCATATTTTTCAACGATAAATATGTTGTTCCTATTTTTGTCATCTTCGTACCGTTTCTCCATAGACTTCCAAATCTCTCTGGTAATTGTCTTCTTAGAATATGATTTTGCCAGGGAGTCCTCAATAGCATTTAGAATGAGAAGCCTACAGAAGTTATCTTCCTTCTCCATTTGGTCTGACTTTTAGTAGCAGCAGTAATTGCGGCTGCAGACCCAGTTTCTGGAACAGTCGGTTCTTTCTCGGTTAGCACGTGGTCAACTTCAGAAAGTTGAAGATTTAGGCTAACATTCCTCTTCCAGACTTGATAGTGCTCTCCATCAAATTGCTCTAACTTACAGAAGTTGGGATTCATGAGAGAAGCACGAAAGTTTTCCATCTTGTGAAATCAAGCTTTGAGATTGTTAGTCCCGGTTAGGGTGAGCATCGGTTCGGTTCGGTTCAAACCGAACCGTATATATAAAAACCGAAATAACCGTAAACCGTATTTCTCAAAACCGAAAACTGAACCGTTTTTGTAAAAACCGAACAAAACCGAACCGAATTAATTCGGTTCGATTTTCGGTCGGTTCGGTTTAATAGACCAATGTACCGGACCTTCAAATTTTTAGCAAAATAAATCTATTTAAATAATAATTTATTTTAAAAATATGGTATTATTGTATTTAAGAATTATTATATTACATCGTGTGAATAATATTAGTATATATATAGATTGAGGATAGAGAGAGAAAGAAAGTGCTCAAAGAAGTACCACAAAGAATATGAGAGGAGAGTGCACTCAGTTAGGGGTAACAAAATATTAGTATGTGTAAATTGAGGATAGTTTGATAAATTATTAAACCTAAATCGATTTTCGGTTCGGTTCGGTTATCCGGATCAAAAACCGAAAACCGAACCGTTATTTTAAAATTTCATATTTCCAAACCGATAACCGAACCGATAACCGAAAAACCGAACCGTTTGTCATATTTCGGTTCGATTCAGTTCGGTTTTCGGTTTTCAACCGTTATATGCTCACCCCTAAGTCCCGGTGCATAATTTTCGATTGAAAACTGAAATTATGCAACACTTCAAAGAAGGTGCGAGACAGAGATCCAGGAGAATTCTGAGAAACAAACACTAATGTGTCACTTCGATGAAGGCACAGAATAATTCGTAGCAGCAGCAGCGAAAGTCCACTAACATTTTCTGATTAGATCAGAAACGTTCTCGTTTAGAACGAGATAAAAGTGAATGAACAGAAATGGTGAAATGGTCTGCTGGGGTGAATGAGCACCGGCGCTCAAAGCTTGATTTGCCCCACACGAACAGCTTTTAGGAACCAGCAAGTTCGACGGAGAACTTTAGAATACTTCGCTCTTCTGACTCCTCGGATGGTGCAGAACTCTGCTCACAAAGTACCTCTCTTCTCTGCTCTGAACTTAGAGAATTTCATAAAAAAATTTCTAATAGTTATGTACTAACTCTGAGAGAGTGTAAACCCCTAAAATTTTAAATTTATATTTTTGCTTAATTAGTATTTTTGTAGATTCTTTTAAAATCTATTTTGAAATAGGGAACCCTAATTAAGATGTTAATCAAATTCAAAGTTCATAATTGGTAGTCATATTTTTGTTATTAGGGGCACAAGGACGATGTTTCTAAGCATCTGACAAAGTAGTGATAAGTCAATACTCGAACCCAATACTCCAGGGTTATAGAATAACCCAATTTTATGATATGTGAGTGGCCTATAACTCATATAACTATTTTTGAGTCATTAGAATCTCTCCCACTCAAAAAAGTGGTAATATCAACAGACCTAGAATTTATTGTGAGTAGCTATGATATCAATTTGACCATATACTCTAGAAAATAGTTTATTTAGTCTTAGGCTACACCCTAGATTTGTCTCATAATTTTTTGAATTTATATGATAATTAATTAGGCAAGAAAATAATTTATTATAGTTGTTTAGTCACTAAAAATTATTAAAAATTAAAATTTATTAATATAACAGAATAATAATAATAATAATAAGTAATAATAAAGTAATCATGTTAATTATGGATATAATGATTGATAATCATTATATAATGATTAGTTAATAATTGTGTGCTAATATTAAACATTAGTTATTAAAAAGGTAATGTTGACTAATCATTTGATGATGATTATGGGAAACACAAAATACTAACTTAAGTAATAATAGGAATGTTAATTCTCCTTTCAGAAGTAGAAAGGTGCGGTCCCTTTTTACTTTATTAATTTTGTTGCATTTTTCTTTTACTGTGCCACGCATAGTTTTGCTCCACGGACCAATGGAGTAGCCTTGCACCCGAATTTTTGCCCAACCCGCAAGTCTATATATATTACAGGGAGAATAAAGCAGCCGGCCCTAGGAACCCATCATCCCCTTCGTGTCCAGCACACGAGCTCGTGTCCGTTGCATGTCGGACACCTTTTCGACTACCAATTTCAACAAAACCACCACCAATGTGACCCCACTCTCCCCTCTTCCACCTCAAATATTTTCCAACCCTCCAATTTGCTCCGATGACGAGTTATAGTCCGATGTGTCCAGCTTCTCCATGACACAAAGTGGATTTTTGATGGCTGAAACTTGGAGACTCGCCACGCAAGATCCAACGGCTGATTTCACGATCGGGCTGCACCGTTGCACTCGTGGTGTGATTCTCTTCGACCATCACGAGTTTGGTGCGACCACAACGTCGTTTGGTGGGTCAAATCGACTAATGTTAGCACGCATGTCCTAGATGTGTCTAACAGTCAAACAACTTCCAGGGGCCGTAACTTCGCATCAGGACCTCCGATTCTTGATCTGTTTTTAGGTACGTCTCCCTCTATGTCTTAACTTTAATATGTGCGGTTGGATCACCTAGATTATGACCGTATAGTGCGTGACACGTCCGTCATTACCCGTTGTCTATAATAATATATTTTGACTTTCTGGAAGATCCAACCGTTGGATCTTCAATCGGTCAATTCCATTGCAACTTGAGTGACTTTTTACCTTAGAATATGAAGTTTCATAGCAAAATAATATCATTTGATCGACCAAACCACCCTACCTTTATTTTTGTGATTAGTTAGTATCATGTTCGTATTTCGAAATCCGTGCAACGAAATTAAGATCTGTCGGTTCGAGTTATCTTTATCGCTGAAATTGACAAAGTAACCGGGATTATCAAGATAATATTGTTAACCTTATGGTTGACCATCTTGTCTCGATTTGCGTGTCGTAGGCTTCGGTGCACGAACTATGAGATACAAGCTTGATATTTAAACCTAGAATTTGCAATTCATATTATTACGGATAAATAATGATTATAGAGACTAGACTAACCTAGTTTTAGATGATATAATTAATAAGTGGCTTAGGTAACATCGATAATACGCGACTGAGAATGACCCAAGTCTTTAGGTAAGAGTTATTAGTCATATTTGTATTTAATGTGTAATATATATTTGTTTGTGATTTGGGTTGATAGATGTTGCATGGAGTATGGTTCAATGGTTCATGGATAGTTGGTTAGTCTTTGTATTACAGTCTCAGAACAGATTGGACAAACTTCAGGCAAGTATACTTTGCCCACTGTACAGTATTTTTATGCATTTTTCTATTATCGTTTCCTCTCAGTCATACTTGGTTACTGCTTCTTATGTTCATGCCATTGCTATTTTCCTCAATTTACATGCACGTACGATATTTTCTTCATTTTATATATTACTGCTATTTCATATATAGATCCTAATAGTATTGCTTTGTCCGGAGTCACGTTCACTTGATATGTCTTGACCTGTTA
The DNA here is from genome assembly GCA_029216955.1 of Iris pallida. Taxonomy (NCBI): domain Eukaryota; kingdom Viridiplantae; phylum Streptophyta; class Magnoliopsida; order Asparagales; family Iridaceae; genus Iris; species Iris pallida. The sequence continues at coordinate 263,947 of JANAVB010031450.1, forward strand.
CATGCACTTGACTTGAGTCAACTTGATTGGACACCTAGATAGTTCATTAAGACAGAGAGGACATTTATTAGGCATGCGGGCTATATGATAGTATTCTGTTGGTCGATAGTTCAGATGAGCTTCGGTTGTGTTTATGATTCTGTTGGGCATTAGTTTCGTGTTACGGTTGTGATATTCTGTTGGTCGTTATTCTCGGAGAAGATGCGATTGTGATTATTTTGTTGGTCGTTAGTTTCGAATGAGCTACGATTGTGATAGTACATGTATCTGTTAGCCCAATTGTTGAACTTAGTCCTTGATGTTGCGTCTTCATGTAGATTGGTTAAGAGTAGAGTACCATATTTCTGTCATTTTCTTCATGCATGTTTATTTACTGTTATATTCGGCATGTATATTATGTATCTTGCTACGTCCCTCTGAGGACCTGGTGATCTCTCCAGGTTATTGTTGGTCTTCTTCCAGGTTATTGCTGAGATTTGACTTAGGTAGATTGGGAGCTGCATCTTCAAAATCTTCGAGTATCTTTAGTAGATGCTTTCTTATTTGTTCTTTCTTAGTAATTCTTTTCTTAGTTTATATAGTATAGTTAGCGTTGTGGATGATATATGTGGACTGCGTACTTGTATGAACAATGCTTATCATAGACAGCATACTACCGCCAATGCTGCGGCGTAGGCTGGACTTGGACACAGACTCGTATCCGAAAAGCGGGTGTGGGTCGTGACTAAGAGAAGAGAGGGACTTATATAGGTGCTAAGTGCAAAGTGCACCAACAAAACGCCACATTACGTCTCATGAGCCCATGAGCCCGAGCCCGAGTCGCTAAGCCCCTACGGGACTTAGCTCCAATGGAAATTAATTTCCAAGAGCAAAAAGCATAAATATTTTACCATGGAGTCTTATCCTTACCTCCTAGTAAAATCACTCACATTGTTCCCTCCTAAGGGTTACCATCCCATATGCACATCTCAACAACATACCAAGTATATATTGAGATACAACCCATTGTAATTTTTCAATGTGGGACTAAATATCACTATGCATGTATTGAAAGCAAGCTTTCTCTACATGTCAAGGAAAAGCTCCAACAAAAACACTTTTCTGTCCATCTTCAAGGCAGTAGCAGTCGGAAGTCAGACTCCATTTCTGCGTACAGATTACGAGGCAGTCAAGGAAACAACACCTCCGCAAATACTTGTTATTGTGTGTTAACGACATCTGTTGTCTGATATATATATATATATATATATATATATATTAGTTCGACCCTTTATTGCAGAAAGAATAATTTGGCTCTAGTGCTAGCACTTTGGGCTTTTAAATAACGGAAAAGGTATTTTGTTCGCAGGCGGGCTGGCCCTTCCGCCTGCGTGGCGCCACCCCCATTGTCCCCCTATTTGTATGGTTTCCACGTCGGTTGACCTGCCAATAGGGTGACGTCACTTGGTGGCGGGCTTGCCCGCGCGCGGGCAAGATAGCAGCGTTCTTTAAATAAAAGACATTAATTTAAATCTCATTATTTTTGAAAGATTTATTTTTTGCTGCCTCTTTTATTCTTTTATTTTGTTATTGAAGTTCAATTAACATAGGCAACTTTTCTAATTATGTAGTACCATGGCCTCCCCAGGATTTTAGTCCTCGCTCCGCCCATGTCTTCACCCATACAAAGCAACCAAGGCAGAGGGTCACCTTCACAAACGAAGCTTATCGACTGTCAAGATGCGAAAGCTTACCCCTTGGTAGAACACTGGGACACCATGGGAGTTATTAGGAAAACTCGAGGAAGAGAAGGGAGTTGGGGATAAAGAGATCCTTTCCTCAAAGACTCTTGATCAAGTAAGAGGAAGCCCAACAGCCCGCCCATTTATAGGCCGAAGAGGCGCTGGCAGAAATCAAGCAGACTTTAATTCGACAGAATCAAGCACCAAGCTTTAACTGCTCGAGTAAATTGTGCACAAAAAATATCAAGCGCTAATTACTCATCTTTTTTTTTTTGAAACCACTAATTACTCATCTTGACCACACGAAAAATCGAGTACTCAAGCAACATTGCAAACAATATTACTACATATAAAGGGATATATGAAGTAAGAAGGGTGATGCATCTATTTTGTGGCTTCCACAAAATTACAGATATATAAAATAAGAACAATATAAAAGAATATTATAAGTAAAAACTACCAGGAGAAAGCTAGCCTTCAGACAACTCTTTTCTGGCCAGATATCTTAAAGTAAAGATTATGCTGAAGATTGTGCTCCAAATTTATGCTATGAATCCTTGATCGAACGTATAAAATAGATATATTAGTTGCTGCTGCAATCAGGCATGATAGATACAATTCCCCAGGATAGGCCTCTGATACATGAAGTTCAAGAACTGCTTGTGAGATTTCTCTTACAAACATATTGGTTTCGACAAAAATTGACAGTGACACTTGATGAGTAGAAGCCATACTAGGTAGCATGTGGATTGGAAGGCGATATCAAGGTTATTCCTAAGCTGACACCACAAAGTAGAATAATTTCATGGATGAGTTTTAGTAGGAAGAATCCTCCTAACGACCACATTCAAACAGACACATACGAGATGGGAAAGGAGCATCGTGCATGTAAATCACCAAAATGCTTTCACATCATTTGTAAATCCACTCATTCGCGCGACCTCCAGATTCATCCATGTCTATAAAGATGCTCACTGCCTGCCAATACCAAAAGCAAAAGATCAATGAAAAAAAAATCTCACAATGATACTTTTCACTGGCTGTTGAAATACTAAAAGCGGGTGGGATGGCCAAGGAAATTTGAAGGCCAATCACAAAGTTGCTATCAAATACTCTAACAAAACTGATTAATATCGTCTCTGGTTGTCAGGATGTTATGCCAGATGTTGACCCTTAAGCTTTAGCAGAACAATTATACACATAACGAGCAAAAGTCATATAAAGCTATACAGTACACCAACTACAGGATGTACTCTAAAATACCATACACCAACTACAGGATGTACTCTAAAATACCATAAACATGAACAAAAATTAGATTCTTAACTAAAAACGACTAATGATGCAATAAAGTGTGATTGTAAATATGTAGGTAAGAGTAGTGTTCTAATTTCCAGTGCTCCAAGCATAATTGTGTTTTCCTGAAAGAATGAAGGGCTCCATGGAAATCCTTTTTCAGATAAATGGATAAGGGACTTCTTGGAAGTCTGACATCATTTACTCCAAACTTCATAAGGAAAAACTTTTAGATTGATATTGATGCAGGTGCAAGTAAAGACTTATAGGAAACAAAACTACTTTCTGCAGATCAAAGATATACTTTTCCTATTCGAGGTCGTTCCTTCAACTTTTCAAGGCTATTCCGAATATGTGAGACAGCTCCCCAGCATTTCAATGTGTTGGCTACGTCATCAAGCCGTAGTAGATACTCCTCCTCAGTCAAGGGAAATGATCTCTGTGCAAAAAAGGAAATAAAAGGTTTATGAAAGTAGAAATTATATGTCATAGATGTTGATGAATTTCACTCTGAAAGACCCACCAGAATACATATACATAGACGTTGACACATGACAGCATGTGCAAAAGCACACAGGTACAGTCAAGGTTCAAACTATCGGAATCGGTATCGGACCATTCCTATGAGTATCGGATCGGCGGTATCGGCAATATCGGAGGTTTCGGATCTGAGTATCCGATTTTGTGGTATCAGAAAACAAATAATTATTAATAAATTATTAACATTTTAGAAAATATATTTTACACATTTAGGCATAATTTTAATAATTTCAGTGTTGTTTCTTAGTAGTTTTGAAATTGAATAAAATAGTAGTCACCCTTAACGATTGATTTACATATGATAGATAAGTTTTCTTCTTTTACATGCTTTTATAACATTTCTACACCCTTGTTGATTGGTCTTTTTTGTTCAATTTTCTTTGCCGAATTGACCGGAAAAGAGACTCCCACTGTCGTTATCGGTCAGGCTCGGGTATCGGTCAGTATCGGATCGGGACATGCCAAACCGTATCAGTATCGGCCGTATCGGATCGGTATCGGCAGATACTGCGAACTATGGGTACAGTCACTTGCACACAGACACATATGCAAGCTATGAAGATGAATGCACACTTGTGCACACAATTCTTCTTCTTCTCTTCAGAGCATAGTTAGCAGCCATACCCTTTAACCAAATTGCAGGTCTTAGGCATTTAAGAAGTAAACCAAACACGCAGGTGGTGTGTGTGAACACTCTTGAGTGTCCATGACCCATGCACCAGGCCATAAGCCAATAATTTTCTAGCTCTTACCCTACATCTTTATGTATATGCATGCACACATTATCTACACAATAGTGTAAACCAAAATGTATACACATGTATGCTTGCATCCACATGCTGCATGTGTGAGTCGTGTATGTATGGGGGAATTGTGTGAAATATGAGAATATTGTACCTGCTCCATGTACTTCCACATGACATTCATTGCTAATAGGTTTCTTCCCATGAATTCCTACATAAAAATAAAGGTAAACGATGCAAAATTATTATCTCGAACAATGGATAGAAGTGTTCATAAGGTTCCCAAATAAACAAAGATAATCAGAAGAACAATGGTCAAAACAAGCTAAACGAGAACAAATATCAATTAACATAGTCTACCACCAGCATTGATACAAGTAAACTATAACAATTAGTCAAGCAGGTAACACTAGTTAAACATGCAACCTTAAGGTTGGTTTCACTGTCCTATCATATGGCCACTTTCAGCCACTGCAACAATCTTTCTTTCACAAAGTAGATAGGCAGAGAAGTCTTCTCATATCATCATAATCATTGTCCTTAACCAAAATATATTTCGACATTTGGACTCGATCGATCAATTCATGTTTACAATCGTATAATCTTGGGATAAGTTGTACCTTCTTTATAAGTTGGACATCGTAAGATCTACCATATTTCTTCCTGATAAGTGTTGCAAGATCTACTCCACTAAAAGTTGCATCATCTCGTCCAACAAGTCTTTCTAGATCCTCACGAGACAACCCACCTTTCACCTTTCAGAAAACATGGAAATTCTATCAAAATATTGGCTACCATAAAAAATGCACTGACACCAGCTTACAGTGGTGATTGCTATAAATACTACTAATGTAGTGAGAAAAGACAGTTGCAGTTTCACTTCTTGCTTAGCATCAAAATACAAATATGGTATTGAAGATGAGAAGTAGATATCATGAAAAACAATATCTCGAAAGTACAAAAACCAAGATTTTAGATCCGAAAGATACCTCTTCATTTTCACTATGATTAGATTCATTGTTTGGACTATCATCATCTGAGTTACTCGATTCTTCATCACCACTAACAGCTCTTACAAGAACCAGCCTCGAATATATGATTTTCTCCTGGTAACTGATCGAGTGTTGACCTTGATAAGAGAATGCTCCTCCAGAAGGAAACCCTACACCTGAATATCCTAAATATTGTACCTTGCTAGTTCTATTCTTCAAATAATTCTCATGAATTTTTAGCACTCGGGGATGACTTGATAGGACACTCGTCATATTCTGAAGCTGAGTCACTTATTAAAAACATATAGGATGAGAAAACATAAGCAAGATTTACAGAAATATATAAGTCAACGACTACCTCTATAATGATAAACCAAGAATATACTCACTGCTACCCTAAGTTTTTTGCATTAGAGAACAGATATTACAGAAAGACAACTCAAGGAAGCAACTAGTTCTTTTATTCTTGGATACGACAATGCTAGAAGCCTAGAAAAGGCATTCTATACTAACTACTATGTTTTTGTGATAAGAAAGTATATCCATATAGTGTGGTACCAGCAGAGAGATCTTGATTTATTTAGTTTCCTATATTTAGGAACTCTACCTCTTCATCAAGGCAAGAAAAAACCAAATTGCATATTCCTATAATGCTTTTATGTAACTCCCATATGTTTTTCTATTTGATGGGTAGACCTAGCAAGCATGCTTGAGCTGTTCAGGGATTACTTTGATGTTTCTCAACATAATAATCATACACAAAATATTCTCTGGATAAAGTATCTCAATTTTCTGGAATTTGCACTACTACTAGAAATCCATTGAGAGACGAGAGAACAAAAAAGAGTTTGCATGAGATTTATATCCGAGGAAACATAAAGTTGATAAGAACTTATACCAGAAAAACTAGACTTAAGAAAAATATAAAACTCTAATAATTTGTTATAAATAAAATAACTTAAGAAATTTTGACTTTTTCTGCGATTTAAAAAAAAATAAAAATACGAATCTTCGTCCTCTTCAATGTTCAAAAATAAAGCAGGACAAAGGTATTTTTTATTTTCCTGAACCTACATACTACTTATCGATTAGGTTATTTCTGTAAGTTATTTATTTTTCATTTGTATATATTTTTGCAATATTTTCTGTTACCTACTACTTTCAGGAACCAGTTAACTGAATTTTCCACTGTAGGTCCGGTAGAATTTTAAGAGCATTTGTATAAGGATCTGTAATAATTAAGAATTTTTTTAAAATACAACTATAAATTTTAAAAGCATTTTGTAGTTTCTTCCATTGGCTTCGAACACAGGAACGACAAAAAGTGTTGAATAAAATAAATATTAACCTCAACCCTCACTAATACTCTAGAGTTTTGGTACAAGTGGCAGGGAGTTTAACATGGTATGAAAGCAACCTAGGTTTGGAACTTTGAATCTTCTCTGGCGCGTCTTTTAAGCGGATTTAAAAAGAAAAATTATACCGCTACATGAATCTAGCTTTGGCCCATTTCATCAACCTTCGACTTGCGGGGGCTGTTGCATAATATAAATATTAACCCTCAACCCCCACTAATACTCCAGAGTATTGGTGCAAGTGGCAGGGACTTTAAAAGAAAGAATGAAAATTCACTTCGAGATGAAGGAAACACCTGCATATCCTAAGATTTGAATGGAACCCAAGCCAAACAGAAATTAAAGAGACCCCAGAGACGTACCAAATTTGATGACAAAAAAATGGAATATGGCATCAAAAGGAACATACTTATACGTATGAGATGATTGTTAAGTATTAAGCGAAAGAATCATAAATTTTGTTATTGTAGCAATCCAAATAACAATCCAAACTTAGCCTTACTCCCTGTCACATTGATGTCGTCCGGTACAAACTGGCTCAAACCTTGCTCCAAACAATATCGTGTTATACATAATTGTCATGATATACCAAGATTTGCACCCATGACAACGTAAGCATTTTAGTTCAAACAGAGCAAGATAAATACGTCTACCCTTGTGTCATCCCTGTCTGGTCTAAACCGGCTTGGTAAACTTTGATAGCTTTGGGACCACACTTAAGGAATCTAAATGAACTTAGAGGCCTTTACTTGGCTTAACCTTGTGACTCAGATATACTTTTATATCTTCCTCCGTGAATAAGCTATCACCTACCTCATTTAGACTGACGGCTACACTATTCCAGGGCCCGACTAAACTATTCCAGGGCTATTACAAGAATGCATTCCCCTGTGGTACCTTATTTATTCTCTTAGAACTTCCACTAGGGCTAGCAATCGAAGGATGTCCTCACCAATGAGGGCCATGAGTTATGTGTCCCGATATCCTATACAAAATGGTTTTCTAATTTTTCATTAAATGAGTTTATTTTTCTTTCTTTTTCCCCACGTTCCATCAAATCAAACATTAACCTAAATACTAGAGGTTTCTCGTGTGTTTTTCTTCACTATCAAAGATGTGGTGGTATTAAGGGAATCGAGTCATGATACCTTTGCCATATTTCTCTGTTGGTATATTGCATCTTGTTTTCTTGTCTGTATCAATTTAATTAATCCCATGTAGTGTTGACTTAGCTTCTACTACTGACTATCTAACTATAAATTTCTCTTACTAGGCCATTTTAGTGCATATAGCAACTGCTACCGAGTTGGAACAATCGACAGTGCTCAGCAGTAGCTTTTATAATACTACAGAAGAAGCATGTTTCTTCTCAATAAGGGACTATGTGGAATACACTAGCCTTTCAACCCTATCAAATGCTTATATTGTGAAGATTGCAACCCAAACTGCACTAGTATCTCAACCGACACCGAATTATTTCTCTAAAAATTAGCACAAACAAAAGAAAGAGACAAAAAGAGCGTCGCATTGGGCACAACACAGGAACTCCAACGTAGACTGGGACACGCAAAACATCGTGCCCCAGCCATGTCGTATGCATTTTTCGTGTCATGTCTTGTTCTTCTCCGTGAAACATGAGTCCATTTTTGTTCACCCAGCAAAACTTGTGTGATGTTCACCATTCCACTCAAGGTTGTCACGTGTCAACCTAAATTCACTTTTATATTATTATTATAAGATGAGAGAAATTAAATTAAAAACAAAAGTGATTTTAGGTTGACACGTGACAACCCTTGAGTCGACCGCTCAGGGTCTGTTTGGTTCAAGTTTTAGAGGCTTGGGAATGAGTTTTGGATTCCCTATCCACGTTAGTGTGGGATTGGGAATTGAAAAGGAATATGGGGAGCTTCAGATTCCCACATATTTGGTAAAATAAAACCCAAGCCCCCTTGGGAATATTTTTGCTTTCTACATTAATTACAATTTTTTTGGACGGTAATACCTTCAATGACACCAACTGAATTTAGGTAATAATAACATAATGAAATTAATGAATGTGTATATATGGAAAATTTAACCAAATTAAGATTCTTATTCCCGTCCGAACCAAACATGGGAATGCAAAAATTCAATTTTTCGGACTACATATTTCCGACCTAACCAAACATGGTGAACATCACAAAGTTTTGGTGGGCGAACAAAAATGGAGCCGTGAAACATAGCCAGCAACAAATACATAGTTTCAGTGCCCATTTTAGACCTACTGAAGCCGGCCCGCAATCTCCGAACGGACCGACGGAGCTTTAGTTCAGTAAGACTTCCCTCACAAATTAAATCACCAATCAAAACAAAACAAGCCCCTCGCATTTACAAACTAGGCTAGAGATGATGAATGTGTGGACATACAGAGAAGAGAACGTACCTAGCAAAGGGGCCTAAAGACCATGGAGGAGAAACTACATGCTTGGTAGCGAGCAAGGGTGGTTGGTATGGTTGCTTGCTTGCTTGGTTGGGGGAGAAGTGATTGAGTGGAGGGAATGATTTCTTCTCTATGGTCTGCAGCACCCGCTGGAAAATCCCCTCCGCTCCGCATATGACTTGTTGAGCAAATATGTGGTGGTGCTCATTTTCCAATTTCCCTGTCAAAGACGACGGAAATGGATAGCATGTAACCCACAATCCATAAGGAAAAAAGAAACAGAAATTTTGACTTACCCCAACTTTATTTATCATATTTTAAGGTACATTCCACAGTTTTACAAAACTGAACATGTCGCTCCACTTTGGACGGAATCCGTCCAGAACGGACGGTCAAACCATTAGATACAATTTTTTTGACGAAAATACCCCTCCCCTAATTTCTTCTTCCTCTTCCCTCAACCCCCTCACCCCCCCCCCCCCTCCCCGGACAGGCTGCTGCCGCTCCTCCTCGCTATCGCCCCCGTTCCCCCTCCTCGTCGGTAGCTCCCCCTTCCCATCACCGCCTCCCCTCTCCCCCTCCCCGCCACCGCCTCCCCCCCTCCCCGCGTAGCAACAGCAGTGACGGCGGCGCACGAAGCAGCGGCGGCGGCGGCGGCGCGCGTAGCAGCGATGAAGCGGGGAGGGGAGCGACGGCGGCTGCTGTTGCTGCGGGAGGGGTGGGGGGGGCGGGGGGTGGGGGGGAGGGGGGTGTTGGCAGCGGCGGAGGGGAAGGGTGGTCGGAAGTGGCGGCGGGGAAGGGGGGGACGGCGGGGAGCGGCAGCGGCGACTGCTGCTGCTGCGGGGGGGGGGGAGGAGGACGGCGACGGGGGGAGGAGGGGGCAGTGGCGGTGGGGAAGGGGGGACGGTGGGGAGTGGCGGCTGCTGCTGCTGTTGAGCGGGGGGGGGGGGGGGGGGCAGGCGACGGGGAGGGAGTGGCAGCGCGGAGGGGAGGGGGGCAGTGGCGGCAGGGAAGGTGGGACGACGGGGAGCGGCGGCGGAGGGGAGGGAGGGAGGGGGCAGTGGCGGCGGAGAAGGGGGGAAGGGTGTGTAATTTTAGATAAGGAAGAATTGGGGGTATTTTCGTCAATTTTTTTGGGTCAAAGCTGTTGACCGTCCGTTCTGGACGGTTTTCGTCCAAAGTGGGGGGACATGTATATTTTTACATAACTGTGGGATGCACCTTAAAATATGGTAAATAAAGTGGGGGCCGAGTCAAAATTTCTCAAAAAGAAAATAAAAATTGAAAACAACACTCGGAAGTTGGCAATGACAGGTTTGGTTTGCGGATTGGGCTGGGAACGAAACACCACGAGCAAAAAAAACTACACAAATCAAATATACCAAAAATACAACTAACAACACGAACACAACAATATTTACGAGCAAACTTTTGATCCGAAGAATTACGGAAGGATCATAGTCCAATTTGAAAAAACTTCTACTAATGGAATAAGAAGATGCACGGATTCCTTACAAGCTTTTCCTTCGATCCACACGGATCACCGCAGCACTTCAGTAGATGGAAATCGATTACAATGTGTAGAACAAAGATTACCGAAGACAAGATGACGAGTAATAACCATTGTAGTACTCCTCGAAATGATCTCTGACCCACGAAACTCTGAATCTCTCTCTTCCTTTTAGAAAGTTGCAAACTTAAGAAAGCTCTCACCTTTAGGGTCTGCTTGGATTGAGGGGGGGGGGGGGGAATAAGCAGAGTTAAGTGGGGTTAAATGAGGGGGAGTAGAGTGAGGGAGAGTAGAGTCAATACATAGAACCTTGTTTGGATTGGAGGGAGAGTTAACTAGGGGTGTTTAATAACTCTTGCTTGGATTGAAGGTTTTGAGTGAGAAGAGAATTAATAGATATATGATAGTTACCAAAATAACCTTATTACATATGTCATAAAATTAAATTTGATTGAAATTTTAATTAGAACTTATCAAAATATCTTCACAAATTAGAAAGGTACGGAGCAACATATTGAAAACAAGAAAAAATAAAGAAAATTTTTATAATATTTTATAGAATAAATAAAGGGTATTTATGACTTTTTAAACAAAACTTCTTAATCCCTCTCGTTAACTCCGATTTGGGGGGTTGAAAAAATGGACGAAAAATGGTGAAATAAACCCTCACTTAACCTTCTATAACCCTCCATTCTAAACCCCCACCCTCAAACCAAGCAAGGTTTTATTTTCCCTCACTTAACTCTCTTAACCCTCAATCCAAGCAGACCTTTAATGGTAATCTGTGGGGTTTAGAGATAGAAAATACATATTTAAAGTACCCCAATTTCGAACAGATCTGAATCGTTGATCACGATCCAACGATGTTAATAAAATATCATAATTCGGCCTTCGGTATATCAGCATCGGGATACAAAAAATGCCCTCTTTAAGTCATACCAAAAAATGTCCTCTTGGAGTCAGAATGGTTCTGAAACAAAATTGCGTCAGATTAATATACCTTCGGTATACTGGTAGCGGTATACCGATGATATATCGATATCTTTGATACTGTTTTTTCAATGCAAGTTTGGCACGCGCTCAAACGTGCTATCTTTGTCATCTTCAACTTTTTGAGCTTCTCTGACACACGAATGACGCTCGTCATACTCCGAGATGCTCTTCATAAAGGTTGGGAATCTCACCCAACACAACAAATCTCTCCCTTTCCAACTAGGTGGAGGAGATCGTCATTCTGACGATCCTCTTGCACTAATCAATTTTCCTTCTTGGAAAAATTTTTGTGAGCATATCCGTTCGATTGTCATCTTTATGAACCTTCTCAAGCGTCGCATCCCTCGTCTCAAGCACATCTCGTATCCAGTGATATTGATTACAATATGCTTGGACCGACTATGAAATATCGAATTCTTTCCAAGGTGAATAGCACTTTGGCTGTCGCAAATAAAACATACTGTTCTTGCTTAAGCCCATTTCCTGTAGGAACTTTTCCATCCGTTATAATTTTCTGTAAGCCTCCGTCGCCGCAATGAACTTTGTCTCTATCGTAGATACGACAACACATTTTTACAACCGTGACTGCCATGAAAGTGCTCCACCAATAAATATCATAACATAGTCTAAAGTTCATCTATTGGTATCCACATCCCCAGCCATATCAGCGTTGGTATATCCAACCAGCTTCGGCTCGTCACTCCCGAATGAAACTTCCAATCATCAGTGCCCTAAATATAACGAAGGATCCACTTGATCGTCCTCTAATGTATCCTCCCTGGATTTGAAAGATGTTTGCTAACCATACATCTTGCATGAGCAATATATGGCATTGTACATACCGTGATAAATGTCATGTTCCGTTTCTGAAATAAGGCGAGTCAAGTTCGTACAACATCCTAGGCTATGCGCCTTACGAACACCCCTGTATCTATATTCATGATTGTCACCTGCAAGTTTCAGGAATATAGTACAAGTATCAGGCAACTATTACAGACTAACAACATAACTGTCCAAAATACATATTATCCTATCATTTTACAACCTTGGATATAAGTCTCATATCATTAATTAATACATAAACATAATACAACTTTAACAAAAATGTAAAGATCCTAACTTGATTATTTAGTCTTCATTCCTTGACCTCATCCATATTGTACAAAGGCAAAGTATCTTATGGTTCAGCATCCATACCTAGTGAACAATACTAGGTCATCAAATGACATGCAAGCTCTCAGTCAAAGACAAATAAATAAAATGAAATAGTTTGATAATCTGAGAAATAATCGGGTTCTCAAAACCCAAGATAAAGGAATTTAATAATTAATTCCTATGGCTTATTATTGTGTTAACTTGAAATATGACTATGTCTAAGTCATATTCTAGTGATCTCTAAGTGTTCAATCAATTAATACAACCCAAGTTCACTACCACAATCACAAACAAGTTTCCTATATGATGATGCAATTTGGAAAACAACTCTTTGATTTGTCATTCCATGACCAAGGATCCGGTTGTGGCAGGATGACACGCATGGTGCTTAGAATTCGGTCCCCCTTACATCAGATGAAGAAAAATATGTATATAAATATGCATAGAGCACTCTTTATAAGCTAGGACATATATATATATATATATATATATATATATATATATATAATATTCGGATTAAAATTAAATGAATCATGTAGCTTTCAAAAAAAATTGTATAGGAGGAGGTCTTGCCTTGCTTTCTTAGTAAAAGGGTGTGTCTTTTGGTTGATAAGTGACAAAATGATGTGTTCTTCCCTCTATTTAGGCTAGAAGCTCTTTTTTTGACATAAATGGAGTTTTATTGATTCAAAGTAGTTTTAGAGAACAAGGTTTGCAGCTTCATCAGAGAGAAGCTGGCTAATACAACTAAAACTACTTTGAATCAATAAAACTCCATTTATGTCAAAAAAATATAGAGCTTCTAGCCTAAATAGAGGAAAGAACACATCATTTTTGTCACTTATCAACCCAAAGACACTATTTTACTAAGAAAGCAAGGCAAGACCTCCTCCTATTCAAATTTTTTTGAAAGCTACGTGATTCATTTAATTTTGATCCGAAACCATGTTATATATATATATATATATATATATATATATATATATATATATATATATATAAATATATAACATGGTTTCGGATCAAAATTAAATGAATCACGTAGCTTTCAAAAAAATGTCTTGCCTTGCTTTCTTAGTAAAAGGGTGTGTCTTTGGGTTGATAAGTGACAAAAATGATGTGTTCGTCCCTCTATTTAGGCTAGAAGCTCTCTCTTTTTTTTGACATAAACGGAGTTTTATTGATTTAAAGTAGTTTTAGAGAACAAGGTTTGCAGCTTCGTCAGAGAGAAGCTGGCTAATACAACTAGGAGGTGAGTGGACAAGAAATATAGTAGAATTGTGAAGGCTAAATTTTGCCAATTTGTGATCGACCCCATTGCCTGATCTTTTAACAAAGGAGAACTCTGGATGCTTGTCTAAGGACTTCGCCAGTTCCTGGATTGCCTGGACCAAGTCGTACATTTTCCATGGGATCAGATTTTTCTCACCCTTGAAAATCATGTTCGCTATGAGCGAGTCTCCTTCAATAATAATGCCCTCCGCTACGAATTGTCTTGCCAATAAAACACCTTGTAGATTGCCTGTATCTCAGCTAATAGACTACTCTTATCCTCATAGGTAGAAGATTTTTATCATGATTTGGCCGCAACAAAGTTGCCATTCGAGAACCTAGCGACTGATGCTTCCACTATGGAGGAGGAGGAGGAGGTTGCCCCATCGACATTGATTTAATGAAGCCAAGTGGAGGGGCGCCCATTAAACTGTCATAGTAGCTACTTGGCGCATTTCTTGGATATGTTCCATAACACTAGTTTGATTCCCTATGTAGGCGCTATGCATATAGGTGGCATGTTGAAGGATCTTCTGCACTCTCGAAGCTTCATGTTGAAACACACAATCACATCTACCTTTCCAAATGGCCCAAAGTAGAGCTGCTCCCATCCTGAATGCTTTATAAGATAGCGGTTCTTTTAGTCACTCCTTAAGAATTTTGTGTATATTGTGATGGCTGTCGACCCGAAAACCCATAGGGCTAGCAAACTAAGTATCCCTGGCCACACGACAGTATAGAAAAACATGATTATCATCTTCTTTATGCAAGAGACAGAATGGGCATAGCTTGTTGATGGTAGGAAGGCGCTTGTTAAGGGCAGTAAATATTAGGAGAGTATTATGTTATCCCCGAAACAGATCTAGATGGAAGAACGATAAAAAATTAAAGACCTCTTGCAAATAAATTTGCTCTTTATTCTGATATAGCAACCGTCAGAAGCAGAGACCTATTGTAAATAAATTTGCGCTATATTCTGATTTTGTAGGATTTCGGTAACTTTTTGCAAACAAATTTGCTCTCCTAATTTCCTTAAGCTACTCGGAGAAGAAGAAGAAAGAGAGAAAGATGAATCTGCTGGGATGATTAAAATTACCGTTGCTTAAAGCAAGATTCGTCCTACCGCGATCTGCTTCCAGGAACCAGCAAGTTCTGAGAAACTTCTGGAATGCTCGTCGCCACCTCCTGTACGAACTCGTCAAACTCCTCTGGACTTTAAAGGCAGCAGCCACACAACTCTCTTCATCTCTCAATTTCGGAGTAAGTCCTCAAAGGAGGCACGAAGATAGTATTTATAGAGTTGGGTGGAAGCCCTAACAATAGTCCTGACCATCAACTGATTGCTAAAAGATAGAAGCGAATAATGGAAATGTATAATTGAATTAAATTCAAATTCCACAAAAATGGATCTAAATAATTGACTCAATCTTTTCATAACCGTTTAAATCTTCCAATTAGCCTAATTAACCGCCAACAGAGCCCATGCATCTAACAGCCCTTTAGCACAAGTGCCTGTGTGTGCAATCGCATAATAGTACATGCGTGCAGCCCCACATGCACGCAGCAGTGCAAGCGCACAGCCCCGAAATGGTGTATGTGTGCATACACATAAATACGCATACGAGCATAGCCGCGCACAACCCGCGAAAGCCCCTATGCATGCTCCCGCGCATGCACCCTTGCATGCGCCCACCCATGCAACTCGTGCATAAGACGAGAGCACAAGCGCAAAAATAACACACAAAGCGCCATGCGCGGATGCTGATGTGCTAAGTGCGCCAACAAAGCGCCAGTTTGCGCCCTTGAGTCTGAGTCTGAGCCCGAGCCCAAGTCTGAGTCTGAGTTCGAGTCGCTAAGCCCTTTCGGGACGTAGCTCCTAAGGGAGTAGTCCATAAGCATGACAAAAAGCATAAATGCTTCATTGAGGAGTTAATCCTTTTTTTACTAGAAAAACACTCCCACATGGCACCCATGTGCCCCACCACACCTCATGTGCACATCTCAATACAAGCAAAGCTATATATTGAGATACTCACTTTTTAGTGTGAGTAATATGGGACTATCTTTCTAGTTCCAAAAGCAAAAACATAAAAAATCCCCTACATATCTCAATATATGGGTTCACTAGAAAAAATAGCTAAATAGCGACTGAAATTTCAGTCGCTAAAATAGACATTTCGTCGGTAAAATGATTTAGCGACTAACCGGCGACTACAATTTTTTGTTGCTAAAAGGAACGTCGCTGTTCAATTTTAGTCGCTAGTTCATCGCTATAACAACTAACTTTTGACTGAAATAGCGACTAAAAATAGCGACTAACTATCGACTAAATAGTTAGTTGCTGACACATCGACGAATTTGCGACTACATTGCGATGAACTTACGATTATAATGGTTACAGTTGATATCTTGCGACTGACCTTTTCAGTCGCTGGTTAGTCGCTGGGTAGTGCGCACGAGACCACGAATGACCTTTTTAGTTGATACCAAAGAGAAAGGCGTGCACCCGGTCGTATTGCGAACTGTGGTGCGGTAGGCCCATAAACATTCACCAAGCTTCTCGCTCCAGTTGTGTTTGTTAGAAGAAACGAACTTTTTCAGGAGTTTGATGATGGTTTTATTGAAAGCTTCTGCCAATCTATTAGCTGCTGGATTATATGCTGTAGAAGCTAGGTTATTGATTCGAAGGTCGTCACAGAATCGAGTAAATTTCTGACTGACGAACTGTGGTCCATTATCATGGATAATACGCCGAGGAACACCAAATCGATAGATGACATGATGCTTGATGAAATTGATGACGTTGGAAGTTTTGACTTCGGATAGCGGGATTGCTTCAGCCCATTTAGAAAAGTAGTCGGTTATTGCTAGAATAAACCGGTGTCCTTTTGATGACGGTAGATTGATGGGACCAATGATGTCCATGCCCCAGGCCTCAAAAGGCCATGACGTCGCTGTCGGGTGTAAGAACTCTGACAGTTGATGGATAAAGTCTGCATGGATTTGACAGGCTTTACATTTCCGAGCATATTGAATGGCGTCAGCCACCATCGTGGGCCAATAATAACCCATACGTCGGATGCGATCTTGAAGTTTAGGACCTGGTTGATGGGCTCCGCAGACACCATCATGTGCTTCACGGATAATCTGTTGCGCTTCCTCACCAGCGATGCATCGGAGGAGAAGACCATTATAGGCTCGACGATATAGTGTCTTTGTCGTATGATTATAATAGAATCTGAGAGATCGACGTCGGATAGGCGCTGCTTCGCTCGGATTATCGAGAAGTATGTCATACAATACAAAGTCTAGAAATAGACGTCTCCAGTCTTCGTTCATGGCTTCTGTTTTGTTGGAAAAGACATATTCCATGGTAGAATCGGAAGAAGATGAGGATGCTCTGTCAAACCCTAATCCAGTGTTAAGGTTGGAGGAATTAAATTCATCAGGGTTGAGAAAAATTTCGTTTGGGTCGTGGAGAAAACCCAAAGCCAAATTATTCTCGACGTAGAATAGCTCCCGGTTATAAACCACTATCACTTGTTGACGTCTGACCGGTATGGCTAGCACAGCGGCAAGATTAGCCAAAGCATCGGCTTCTGCATTACAGGCTCGCCGAACGTGTTCAATAAAGAAACCTTCAAAAGAAGAGGCCATAGAGAGTGCTGCTCGATAATAAGGTATCAAATCCCTATGACGGACTTCATATGTACCTCTGATTTGATTGATGATAAGTTTGGAGTCCCCGTAAACTTCTAAATACTGAATATCCAGATGTTTAGCAAGTTGAAGACCGATGAGTAATGCATTGTATTCGGATACATTGTTTGAACACGATTGATCCAGAGAATAAGCCCTCTGAATAGTCAACCCTTCTGGGGATACAAGAACAATCCCGACTCCAGCGATAATATCGCCATTAGGACCCATTCTAGATGCTCCATCAAAGAATAAACGCCAGGTAGGAGTTTCTTCAGAAACCTGATTTGAATCCATAACTTCATCTGGAATCTCATCATATAATTTAGAATCTTCTGGAACTGCATGAGCTGCCAGAAAATCAGCAAGAGCCTGTCCTTTAACTGACTTTTGAGGAATATAATGCATGTCATATTGGGCTAACAAGATTTCCCAATTAGCCAGTCTGGAGTTGAGAATACCAGGTTTCTTCATCATAATTCTGATGGGATTCACTCTGGAAATGACATGAATCGTTTGACCAATGATGTAATGTCGCGTCTTCTGAACGGCAAACATTAATGCTAGACATTCTTTCTCAATTGGAGAATAACGCGGTTCAGCACCTGTCATTGTGCGACTGAGGTAATAAATAGCCTGTTCATGGCCATCTTTGTTTTTCTGAGCGAGCAATGCACCGAGAGAATGATCCATGGCTCGAACATATAGAAGGAATGGTATTTCCGAGACGGAAGGTACCAAAATCGGAGGGTTCATGAGGTACTGTTTGATGTCGTCAAATGCTTTTTGACATTCTTCGTTCCAGACAAAGGACACACCTTTCTTCAGAAGTTTGTTGAATGGTCTGCAGCGTCCTGATAAGTTAGAGATGAATCTCCTGATATAAGCAATTCTTCCTTGAAATCCTCATAGCTCTTTTAAGGTACGTGGAGGACGCATCTCTTGGATGGCTTTGATCTTCTCGGAATCCACGTGTATACCTTTAGCGGTAATGACGAAGCCGAGAAATTTACCACTAGAGACGCCCAGGAAGGACTTAGTAGGGTTCATCTTAAGTTGATGTTGACGCATTAAATCAAAGATAGTCTTCAAATCTTGGATGCGATCCTCTTTTTGTCGACTCTTGACTGCAATATCATCAACGTAGCATTCGACTATTTTTCGGAGATGTTCACGGAATATAGTGCTTATTGCTCGCTGATACGTTACTCTTGCATTTTTGAGACCAAACGGCATCACTGTGTAACAGTACGTACCGATCGGCGTTCTGAAGGAAGTATGTCTCTCGTCGTCTGGAAACATTTTGATTTGGTTGTACCCCGAATACCCATCCATAAATGACATTCGTCCGAAACCACATGTGTTATCGATCATGACATCGGTGATCGGAAGAGAAAACTCGTCCTTAGGATAAGCCGCATTGAGATGACGAAAGTCTATACAGACTCGAATCTTGCCAGTCTTTTTGAGAACAGGAACAATGTTAGCCACCCACTCAGGATGTTGTTCCTCTCGGATAAATCCGGAAGCCATAAGCTTGTTGACTTCAGCTTCAATTGCATCCATAATGTCTGGACGAAATCGTCGTTGTTGTTGTTTGACCGGTTTAGCATTCGGTATGATATTAAGTTTGTGTGTTGCGATCTTCGGATCTAACCCTGGCATATCCTCATAGCTCCAGGCGAAGACATCGATGTAATCATGAATAAGCTCGATCATGTCTTGATTCTCTATTTCTGAAAGACTTTCGCTGATGAATATTGGCTTGGGAGATCCCTCCTCACCAACATCAATTTGGATCAATTTATCTTCAGTAGGAGGTTCTCTTTGCTCGAACCTGAATTTCTATTGGTTGTCTAATCTTTGAGCCTATTGTTCCGATTCGGGTGATATTTCAAAATCATCTTCATCTTCATCATTTTCTTGCGGACCTTCAGCGGAGACCATATTGGCGGATAGAGTAGAACGATGAAAATCGCCAATACTTGTGTCGGAATCCCAAGAGAAGGAATCGGAAGAATCAGATCGTTCGTCTCCATCGGATTCTGGATTCTCATGTACTGTATTGATAAAGGGGGTAGGAGTAATGTAACCTAATCCGCATTTTGTCATTCCGTATTTTAAGGGAGGAATTCGAACAGGCATTCTTCTTCCTTTTCCTCTACTGAGGCCGGTTCTGAAGTCATAGCCCATGTTCTTGATGATGTTTTTGGACTGCTGACTGTAGCGACGTAGTTGTAACCTTCCGGTATCATCGTTGTTGTCGTCATCTTCCAGATTAGGAGGATTCTGGGGCCCTTTGCAGAAGAATATTGGAGCTTCTCCTGTCTTTCTAATAGAAATAAGGAAGTATGAATTTTGTACAGACTCTAATGATACTTCTGTATGAAGAGTTTGAACAACTCCTATAGTTAGTGGTTCTAAGCTATCTAGCAAACGTAAATAACTTTGCACATGATTACAAATATCAATATACTGTAAAGGAGATGCTTTATTGATATCAGATGCTGTATTTACAGAAGGAGGCTGAGCCGTAGTAGATTTAGTCAAATTAATGACTAAAGGGGGAGAAGAAGGACGAGAAGAAGTTTTGTTTCGATTAAGGCCGATAACAAAAGGCTCAGAGGAGGTGAGCTCCCTTGAAGAGGATCGTGGATAAGTAGTGCGTCCACTGACTGGAATGACTAGAGTATCTGGTCTAGCCTGAGAAGATGGTGAGAGAGTGGTGCGTCCACTGACAGAGATTATCAGCGAACTTTGTGGAGCTTGGGAAGGCAATGGAGTGGTACCTCCACTGACAGGAATTATCAGTGGGCTTTCTTCAGATGATTTGGTAGACCGCGGATGAATGATACGCCCTTTTACAGGAATAACAAAGGTGTCAACTTTCGATGTCTCATCATCATCCATAGCTTGTAAGACTTTTGAATACTCATCTTTGTACATGCGAGAGTCACTGTAGTAGGCTTCGACTCCTCGGAAAGGGTTAATGTCCGCGACTTCCTTTTGAACTTCTTCCTTTTCATCAATGTATTTGAAGCACTGGTGAAGAGTGGAGGGGACGATATGGTGTTCATGGAGAAAAGGTCTTCCCAAGAGCAAATTGTAAGATCCAACTAACTCGATCACATAGAATGTGACACTCGCCTGGAAATTGCCTATTTGTATTGTTAGGCGAATTTTCCCCAAAGGTTCACTTTTGCCCTGATTGAACCCTAAAATGGTAGTGACTGTCTTGACTAGACGATGAACTGGAATCCGTAAGGCATCCAAGAGACTCTTAGGTATAATACTTAGAGCTGATCCTGGATCAATTAGAATACGGTTAACCTTCATCGTGTCAACGTACCCAGTAAAGTAAAGAGACCGATCATGACGATTGTCTTCTAGAAGCATATCGTCTTGGGTAAAAGTGATGTTCGGAATGATTTCCAAGACACTATTGCAATGTAGGCAAGTCACCGGCTCTGCTTCTGGCTTTTTCAGATGAGTCAGACAAGAGTCTGCTTGCAGTAGAGCTTCACTTAACGTTTCCCGAGTTTCCTTGGATAAACGTAAGAGTTCGAAGATGGACAACCTGGCTGGAGTGTTAGCAAGTTGAGCCAGAATATCAAAATTATATGGCTTCTGCAATCCAGGAGAAAGAGACTTCTTGATTGGTTTGTCGAAGCGGGCAGGTTGCTTCCCTTTGTCGGCTGTTGTTGGTTTAAAAGGAATCGTCTCAGCAGGAGCATTTGAAGGTCCTTCGTTAGAGATGGGTGCTGGAGCTGCAACCGGAGGGATATCAGGAGTTTCCTCAGGAGCTTCAGCGTAATCTTTCAAATATGTTTTTCCTGACCGGGTTCCGGAGAGAGCTTCGACTTCAGGCTCAGGTTCAGAGTCTATCGAAACCATGTTGCAATCCTTCATCTTGTTCTTAGTTTTTTGGTGCTTGATGAGAGCTTCAGTCCAGAAACCGAGGCCAACACGGGATTGATTATGTCTCAAAGTGAGGGCTAGAGGTGCTCGGAGTCCTTTGTCGAAATTCAAACCAGGAGCAGTGGCTAGATCATAACCCATCTTCGCCATTAATTCACGAGATTGTGAACTATATAGATGAAACGCAAGTTTGTATCTGTCTTTAGATCGAGGTACAGTTTCTGCCTCTGTATGGGGTGATTTTCCTGCTAGGATGAAAGTAGAGGTTAGAGAAAGATTGGGTGTGATGCTAGAAGTCATATGGCATGACTTAGTCTTCCCAGGTTTTTTTTTAGACAGAGGAGCCTTCTGAGGAGAAGAGGAAGACGTCTCGAACTCTGTCACTAAATCGGGGTGGATCCACATAATCTCTCCCTTTTTAGTGGTGACGGGAACAAGACCTTCATTCTGGGCTGGTGGAATATTCACAACTTCAAGGGTTGCTTTGGGGATAGGGACAATCCCATTTTCCACCAATAACGGAGGAAAGTCACCGAACTGCATCGAAATCACATTTGCTGTGGCTGTCTTGTCTTTAGGTGTTAATGTCACAGCTCCTGATTTGATCATTTCTTGGATCTTTCCTTTTAAAACGAAGCAAGACCGGATTGTTTGACCCAGCATTCTGTGATATGGACAGTATTTTGGATGATCCGTCTTGTTGGCTTCATCAGGCTTTTTGATCTCTGGCAGTTGTATCTTGTTACCTTTAAGTAAACATTCAAAGATACCTTGAATATCGTCGTCATCGAAAAAGTATTCTTCTTTCGGCCGAGGAGGTCTCTGCTGTTGACTTGTTGGAGCTGGGGTAGCTTGGGCAGATATTACCTCTTGATTTTTGCTCTGGAGATTGACTTCGAGAGTCTCTTTTCCTTTACGATTGTTGGGTCGCGTATTATTGCTAGTACCTTGACTTGATTCATTGGGAGTCATGTGTACCCCCAGACCTTTGAAAGTCTCAGCACTGACTTCGACAGCTTTGGCACTGACGATGAAGGAAGGCCAATCTTGGAACTGAGTGGATCCTGTCCACATGCTGATGAATGGTAAGTGGTTCGACTTGCAAGTGTCGATAGTGACGGCATCGGGAGTTCCGAGAGGCATTTTTAGAGCTTCTCTTCTGAATCTTTCAATGAAGCTCTCAGTGCTTTCATTATTTTTCTGTTTGATTCTATAAGGGCTGACATGGTCATGTCGTTAATGCCTTCATAGAATCGTTCTAGAAACATTTGTTTAAACCCGGCAAACGAAGTAATGCACCCATCAGGGAGACTTCGATACCATTCATAAGCGGTTCCTTTAAGACAACCAACAAATACCCGAGTAAGGAGGGCATCGCTTGGTTGCAGCTGATCAGTCATTACCTCAAAGTGATTGATGAACTGACTTGGGGAGGTGGTCCCATCAAAGAAAGAGATGGTCGGAGGCTTGTATTTTGGGGGGTATGATACATCCTTCTATTGTATGGGGTAAGGTTGCTTGATACCTAATCTTTGTAAGCCGTCCTTTTGCTTGAACGCTTCGAATTGAGATCGAAGATTCTTCAACTCTTCAGTGACCGCTCTGGAAGATTGCGGTGTCGTTGCTTGTTGGGTATAATTGGGAGGAGGGACTGCAGCATATGTACTACCCCCAGCTCCGGACTGACTTGGAGTGGGCTGTACATGAACATTAGACTGTACCCCCGGAATAGTAGAAGGTTCCAGGTTTGGGGCAACAGGAGTATTTAATACTACTGGTGGTGCTGTTTGTTGAACTTGCTGAGTTTGTTGCTGAGTTTGTAGAAGAGTATGTATAGCAGTCAATGTATCCGCCATGGCTCGTAATTGTTGTTCTAAGGAAGAAATCCTTTGTTCATGAGCCTCAGTGCTAGTCGAAGGTTCGTGATTGCCATCTACCATATAGGTGGTAATCATTCGAGGTATCGACGATGAAACAGTTTGTTCCGAATCGTCGCTATGAGAGTCAGCATCTTTCCCGGGGCTATTCACGGGAGTTAATACTGGGAAGTTGGACTCTCCTAGGAAGTCCTCCGTGATCTCAAGATTATCATCTGGATGAGAAGAAGAGGAGACCCTGGTTGAAGCTCCGGTTCTGGATCTGGTGCCGAGGTAAACACCGTCTTTAGAATTTAACATAGAATCAGATCGTATTCTACCCCCAGTATTCCTGGAGGTCATGTTGACGAAAGCATACAGAGGTTCGTCTTCATCTGGTATTGGTTCATGTTGAATCCGTTCGAAGACAGATCGTCTTTTCGGTGAACAACAACACTGGATGACGACCCGAGGTTGGAAGTTACAACAATGCTCTTCATGACGAATATGAGCAATGTCAGAGACAGATGGAGTGTTGATTCTCAGCTTGTTTTGCAGATGCTCCCGGAGATCTGAGGAAACAGACTGGGAAGTGTTTGAAGATGGTCTCTGTGTAGAAACTTGTCTTTTATTCTTCTGTCTTTTTGGTTCTTGAATATATAAAGACAGATTGATCTGAGCGATATAGTTCTTAGCATATTGTGCATCAGGGTCTATTATACTTGTCCCCTTTTGACAAGGCTTCTTTATGCCGAAAGTAGAATCGAGACGATTCCGGTTAAGCTTGCTACGAAGATCCATAGGAGGTACAACTTTGGTATCAGTCCTGGATACTTGTAATTTGCCTTTCTCGGATCGGGAAATTTGGAGAGAAGAAAGATGAACATTATTCCGACTGGGAGTCGATAATAATCCATCTTTAGAGGAAGTAGCCAAAAGGCGTTTTCCTTTGTTCAATCTAGTAAGAGTACTAGTCGAATTAACCCCAGAGGTAAAAACCTTAGGAGCAGAGGAGTTGACTAAAGAGTCGTTCTCCTTGGTTGGCACAAGATGTGCAAGTTGTGGGGGAATCATTTGTATATTCTGTGGAAGAGAACCCCCAGCCTGGCCTTGAGAGACAGTCAAAGGACTGTATTGGTTGGCATACGCTGACTTCAGAGAATATGCTGTCTTTTGACTAGCGTATGGTTGGTCAGTGATTGTCATACGTATAGAGTCATTAATGGCTAAAGAGCCGACTACTGTCGTAGGAGTAGAAGAAGAAGAGACTGTGGCATGTCCAGAGATGGGTTTTCTTGGACACGCTGACTTGGTTAAAGAACCCATTTTGTCAGCGTGACTAGGAGAAGCCACTGTTGCTGTATTCAGAGAAGCCGAGGCATGCTTCGCTGAGGTTGGAGACGTGTTCTTGTCAGCGTGGGAAGTGACAGAAGCGTCTCGGGTCGCCGGAGAAGACTTAGAGACATAGACAAAACGTCCCTTCTTCTTGGCAGAGAGAGAAGCGGAGGAAGCAGTTCGGCCCTCCTTCGCCTTGAGCATTTCTTCGTAAGCAGATTGGTCGAGTTGTACGACCATCGTCTTCTTCGTCGAACCGATCGACGAAGTATCACATTGAGTTGTTGCTGTCTCGTTACAGGAGACAGCTTTCCCCAGCAGAGTCGCCAATTTGTTTTCCATAAATAAATTCTATTTATTTATTATGTTTCTAAGAAAATTACAACTGTAGGAATCTGATCTAGAAGACGATCACTTTATCCCTTGGACGATGCGATGAAGAAGGCTCGGATCTCGAAGAACTTGGACAGCAATTGGGCAATCTCTCTGTTCTCTCTGAATTGAATGTCGTGTCTGTTTGAAGGTGAAGAAACTCTCTTTTATAGAGTTCTGGATAACTGCTCTGGGCATACGCTCAGTCAGTTACTTGACGTGTGCGTAACTGCAGGGACGCGTGGCAAATTTTGGTGGAGACACGTTGGAGTGCGGTTGAGAGTGATGGAGTATATCCAGGAGATATTGATGGCATAAATGCCATGTTGCATAACTTCTGAATGAGTGGGTAACTGAATACAGGACACATGAGAAGGTGTGTTGACTGTACATTTGAAGTAATTCTGGATGTATTTGCTTTGATACGCTGTCTTTTGGAGAAGCATGACTAGCATGCACTGTCTTGGATAGCAAGGAGTCATATGGAGTTTATACACTCACAAGAAGTCGTATGAAGTATATACGCTCACTTGATGAGGAGTCGTATGGAGTACATACGCTGCCTTGATGAGGAGTCGTATGAAGTACATACGCTGCCTTAATGAGGAGTCGTATGAAGTCCATACGCTGCCTTGATGAGGAGTCGTATGGAGTACATACGCTGCCTTGATGAGGAGTCGTATGAAGTCCATACGCTGCCTTGATGAGGAGTCGTATGAAGTCCATACGCTGCCTTGATGAGGAGTCGTATAACTGGAGAAGTAGACACGTGGCTGTCCTCAATCTTCTTAAATACGCCATATCTTCCCAATAACTGACAAATATCTCTCGAGCGTCGTGTTGCGGATATGACGGCTGACAGACTGTCAGAAATGACAGTAATGATGGCTGTACATTTATGATGGCTAATGAGCTGTCCTAGTAAAAGACAAAATCAACTCTCGAAAATCCATACGACGGATAATTCTCCTAAGACAGCTGTTCTTTGCACGAAAGACGAAATGTCAGATTCATCCCCCACTGAACGTATGTTGTGCTGTTAGTCGAGAAATAATAAAATATTCACTGAACGTATGACTTTTGCACTGAGCGTATGGCTTTTGGCTGAGCGTATGGCCTTTGGCTGAGCGTATGGCCTTTGGCTGCCTTGATCTTATGTCAGCATGTCAAAAATTTTCACACCCTACAATCACACCCTTTGAATCTTGTGTCATCTTGTGTCGTGTCGGAGGAGTAATTGCTCCCGCACTGAATTTATACACGAACTGTGCACACAGTTTTTCTCCACTGATACAGCTTCCGTATCGGACACTAACACGACTTGGACACGTGTTATCTAGCCTAATGTGTAGTCCTATAGGTAGGCTACCTAGGTTAGTGAGCACGAAGTGTCCTAGGCTCCGTGTCGTGTCCAATTCATTAGGATATGGCTGCACGAGCCTGTGCACAAAGTGTGCACTACTAAATTCGAATCCAGTTTTCCCTTGCCTTGGATACTTCGTGTCCACTCTAGTGGACACGAAAGACACACCCTAGACACGAGATCACCTGGAAGACATTCCTATATAACTGTTAATTAATTATATTGGTTAAATTAGGTTGTTGAATTCAGTTTTTGGGTGTATCAGTGTTTTGACAGTTGAATGTTTAAAAATATACTGACAGTAGTGTAAATTACTAAGGTTTCCTGAGATTTTTGGGATTAAATGTTAATCTATGTAATTAAGGTTCATTTGATAATGTGTAAACATGAATACATGTCAGGGATTTAGTTACATAACTGGGTTAACAGGAATGTAAGTAAAAACTGAAATAAGATTTCAATTTTGGGTTGTATATCACCAATTGTTTTCCTAAAATTTCCTTTCCTTTTGTAAGCTGATTCGAATGTTAAGTTTCGTAATTTGTTCATCTATACAAATGTATTATTTCCTGCTAGTTGAGAATTGCAACTTAGAATAGGTTTTGCATTATTAAATAGGATTTCGAATTAAGGAGTGGACTGATACACAGTCCTAGAAATCTCAGATTTCTGAGAATGGTTGGGACTGTCCATGCCAAGTTGAGAGCTGAATCTGATCTCTACATTCATATATTTTGAAATTGGGTTTTGGTATTACCGGAGCATGATTGTTGGACTGAGCCTTGATGTTGAATGTTCAGTTTTAAAAACAGAAATGGATATGTAGAACTAAAATAGGTTTTGAATTGATAATGTAAATTTTGATATGTTATTTGAGTTATAACTGAGAATTTAAAACCTGAATTCTAATCCTATGTTGGTTGAGAAAACTGAGATTTTGGTTAATAAGAAAACTGATAATGGATTTCGAAATGAAGTTTGAATTTGGCAATGGGATTGGTTAGTGAACTGCCATAGGTTTCAATTCCTAGGAACTCATTACTATTAGCACACTGTCACATGATTACCCTATCTAAACATACACATAAAACTGAAATATCGTTTCCTATATTCCTATCCCTGTACACACAGCCTTGCCATGTTCTATTTTCTAGTTTACATAGACACACACAACCTCACATGCTACTCTGTTAACAGATTTTACACACACACCCACCCACAGTCACATGTTAAACTCTCACATATACTCACCATATCACCTACACACTCTACATACATGCATGTACCTTGTTTCCATGCCCTTCTATATATGATATATGTTATAATGTGGCCTATGTCTAATGTGCTATTTATATAAATTAAATATATTATTAATGTATATATGTAAATATGTGAAATGTGTGAGAATATGCATTAGTGTGAAATAAGCTATGTGTATATACCTAGAATTGACTTGTTAAACCTAAAATTGACTTACTAAGCCTAGATTAGACTAGTTGACCAAGATTTACCAAACCCTAACTAGTTTGACCTAATTTGACTAGAGTTGACTTTTAGAGTTGACCAGAGTTGACCAAGAGTTGTCTTTGGTCCAGACTGACCTAGAAACATGTAGATGCATTGTATTCTTCAATTATAATTCCCTTGTATACATCATGACTTGTGTTGCTCTAATAGGACTCAGTTACCTCGCTTCGGACTTTATTTTTCTCAGGGACATTCGAATCACAGGCGAGTACATTCTATGATCTTTTCATACTTGCTAGGACCTACTTTCATGCTCTAGATTACTTTACTTGATATTGACACATGTTATCACGGATTAGTACTATATGGATCTTGTCGTACGATATTATCCCCTTCGCGGATATATCGGGTATTTCATGTTCGTGTACTTTATTATGGGCATCGTGTACTCCTTGTGTTTGTGTTATTCGTGTGCAAATCGTGTGAACTCGTGTACTCTCATGTGCCCACATGATCATCGTGTGCATCTATACTTCGTGTGCAATAACATAACTTGACTGGATCCTTGTGTATTGATTGGGGACGGGGGAGTAGAAGTGGTTATGTGATCAATCCAAATCCTGTGAACCTCTCTATATTATATCGTGTGCAACATCGTGCTGTTTACATAACCGTCTTGTGCTCTGAATCACTAGTCACTTACAGTTCTTACTTATTATGTATATATTTCTAGTTTACAAATATCTCTCTTGTTTTCGTGTACATCTTCTTACAGTTCATGTATCTTACTCTTCTGTACGTTTTTACCTTCCTGCCATGATATGAATTGCATGAGATGTATTGTGCTCGTTCCTGTCCTGACTGGACCTG
This sequence comes from Iris pallida, assembly GCA_029216955.1. Classification (NCBI taxonomy): domain Eukaryota; kingdom Viridiplantae; phylum Streptophyta; class Magnoliopsida; order Asparagales; family Iridaceae; genus Iris; species Iris pallida. The sequence goes on from JANAVB010031450.1 coordinate 292,823, forward strand.
TTGAAAATATTACAGATGACACCGAGGATTTCTGTCCTACATACTACGGAGCAGCCCTAGACGACACTTGCGAGCTGGACTCTCAGGAGGACCCAGCTCTAGCTGATGACATTACCCCTACTATCTAGACTAGTTTAGTTAGGCTTTATCTTACTTATGTTGTCTTTGGGATTTGAGTTGTACTATGTTTTGTTATTGTGTCGTTTAGACACTTAGACTTATTTTCCTTTCTGTTTGTATCTTTCCTTGAGATTTCATTTATGATATCGTACTATTTCTGCCTTAGTTGTGATTGAGACTGTATTCTGTATTGTCACCTCCACTCGGAGTGTATATACTATACATGTACCTTATATTGTTAGACGTTGTGACCTAGGACATCGTTCTACCGTCGACACTGCGGCGTAGGCTGGACGTACCCACTTCTCATGCCCTTACTCTAGGGTGCGGGTCGTGACACCCATGCGCCTCCATCAGCGACCACCACGTGGCATTCCCGTGTACAGGCGCATCCTACATGCGCGCATGAGCAGCCAGCCTGCAAAGCTATAAATAGAGGGATCATTTCCTTCTTACTGACGGACACACATCGCACAACCACCGACATACATATACAGAGAGGCAGATACAGACACTCAACGTCTTCTTCCTCTCCGTAAGCTCCAGCACCCGGAGCAACTCAGACCTTCAGAGAACCGAGAACCGTCGTCAGATCGTCAACGGAGTCATCGCATTACCACTCGCTCCATTGGCACAAGGGACCCAGATAAACAAAAGTGTACTCTAGGACTACGTCTAAGTCCTACATTGTAACACAGTTCTGTTTGTATTGAAATTACATCAAAAGATTTTAATGGCAAACAAGCTGGCGACTCTGCTGGGGACCTCTTTCTCCTCTACCGAGAAAGCTGTGTCGCAATCCGACGATGTGAAGGTGGGCTCCTCCCACAAGACGCTGGTCGTACGCCTCAATCAACAGGAGTATGAGGAGTTCATATCTAAAGGCAGTGCGAGTCCTTCGAAGCGGCTGTCGAAGCCCAAGAAGTCTCGCCAAGTCTGGTTGCGCAAGGTCGACGCCTCTGGCACCACCACCGAAGGGGATACGCCAATGCAGCCTTTCCTTCCTGCTGACGTCCTCAGCAACCAAGATGCGTCCACCGGTGCAGCGCATCTCTCGGGAAAACGTGCGGCTGATCACATTCTCCAGCCATCTCCCTCTCATACGAGAAAGACGCGTCGACGGAGTAGGGGCACAGCTAATATCCCGTGCATCACCTCTGATGCGCCATAGAAGGCCTCTGTCTTTGACAGACTCACTCGTTGTAGTCGCGAGAAGAATTTGGACTCTGAGTACTATGTGCCCCAGCGGGAAGGTACGAAGAAGTCCAAGGCAGCACGGGCCATGCGCCTTAAACGTGCTATGCCGACAGTAAATCAGAAGCATGTGCTAACAATCATGCGCATTGTTGATGGTAAGCTGTATAAGGTTGACTCGGGTGCTTCTGCGCCGGAAATGAGTCGACCTTCAAAGTCCTTGTCTCACTTGGGCGCATCTGTTGCGTTCGTAACCGAGTCGAGCAAGGCAAACCCTGTGGTCTTGAACTCCCGCGCCTCCTCTGGTTGTGCTTCTGAGGTTCGTTCAAGTCAATGTAAATGTTGTTCCCCCACTACTGATCTGAGCACCTGTTTAGTGTTGGATCAGGGGGCGCAGCATTCACTTGACCACCCCGGCGCTTGGCCTTGCCATGCGCCTGATGGGGGTACGAAGGTGGCACTCTCCTCCAACGATCTGCATAACGTGATCACTCACAAACGTCGATCAGGAGAGTTGACTGACAAGCACAATGCACCCCTCACAGGGCACACCTGTGCTATAGTCACCATCAACTGCTGTTGCAAGGCAGCAGTTCCACCAAGACAGTCGGTGTTCCAGCGGCTGCAATCATCAACACCCCTCCGACGTCACCTCGGGAAGAAGGTGTCAATAAAGGAGGAGCCAAAACTAAAGGTTGCTTCATGCAACGTAATCTCTAACTCCTCGTCAGTCCGAAAGACGACTGACAATTCCTCGTCCTCGTCCAAGAGCCAGCCGAGGAAAACCAAGACAACTGTCCCGTCCTCCGGAGTGTTTGAAGGCACTCGGGGGAGAAAGAAGATCTTGGAGGAAGCTGGGGGTAGTCAAGCCCTTGTTGATCCTTCTTCTGAAGACGAAGATGTCCTCCAGAGCACAGCTGGGGTGGAAGTCAGCCTCCCGAATGTAGCTGGGGGTGGTCTAGCCCCTGTGGATCTGCGTCTCGAAGATGAAGAAGTCCTCCAAGACAGAACTGGGGGTAATCAGGCCCTTGCGGATACTTCTCCCGAAGACGAGGGTGTCCTCCAAAACATAGCTGGGGTAGCCAGGACGAAGCTCCAGGGGAAGTTTCTCCCCTACAAGAAAGCGAGGCCGAAAGCGAAGCCTCAACTGACCCATCTGACTCCAGCCGTGTCATGACAGTATACATGACTGGGGGTGATACCAAGCCGGATGTGCCGCCAGTAGACCTCGTCCAGCGCATGGATACCCTGGAGGGATACTCAAAACCCTCTCTGCCTCCATGCAAACACTGACTCAAGCAGTGTTTGAGATACGGTCAGCTTTGGCCAGGGCACCTTCTACCGGTCCTGACCCTGGGGCCAATGGAGAATCAAGTGTACCCCTTCAACGGGTATCCTTGGATACGGATCGCCGCAAAGCACCTCGGACATCAGAGCCATCAAATGCTCAACTCCAGGCTGTACCACCTTCCTCGACTCCCAGCTCCACGAAAGACGTGGTGGAGATGATCAGGGACTTGCGCGAGCGCTTTTAGTCCAAGAACAAACAAGAGGAGCGCCAGAAGATGGGGGGATCCCCCAACCTTATCCCCTTGAATGGAACAAAGTGGTTTATCCTCTTAAGTATAAACCACAAATACTGACGCCGTACGATGGAAAGGACTCTTCGCATCGCTATCTGACGTACTTCCAGTCCCAAACGGGACATCTCCCGAAGGAGGACGCACTACTAACCAACATATTTGTCGGGGCACTGAAAGGAGTGGCATATGACTGGTACTGCAGCCTCCCCGATAACTCTATATCTTCCTTCGACGACTTGACGCGTCTCTTCCTTGACCGTTTCTACGACGGCGGGAAGGACATGACAATGGCGTCCCTCATAGAGATACGCCAGAAAGAGAAAAAACAGTTCGAGCATTCATCGAACGCTTCCGACAGGCCTGCTTCAGACTGCCCCCGGGCATGCCAGAACATGCACTCCTCTTCTCCTGCAGCATAAACATGCTGCCTGCAGTCAAACTCTGGCTCAACTCTACTCCTCCTCCCGACTATAGTTCCTTGATCATCGAAGCCGAAGCAGCAGAAAAGAAGGCGTCCAATGCTCGCCTTCTGGGAGTTAGTTTTCCTGCCTTTGAGAATAAGGGGAAACGGCCTGCAGCCAATAACCCTGGACGAGAGACGAATGGGAAACAGGCATTGACTGCCTCCAAAGGTGCATCAGCACCCACTCAAAAGCCTCCACTTGCACCAAGGCCAAAGGAGGTTTATTCTTTCAACGATGAAGACACCATGCAACTCTTTGAGTTACTGAAACAGGGTGACAAGATCAAATTGCCGTACCCGAAGCGTCCCGACGAGGTTGGGAAAGTGGACAATCCGAGGTACTGTCACTACCATCGGTTTGTCGGACATCCAACTAAGGTCTGCTACGTCCTCAAAAACTATATCCAGTGCATGATCAATACGGATGTTATCTCCGTCGACTACGAGGAGAAGACGATTTCGGTCAACCTGGTGTCACTCCAATTTGGCACCTTGCCGCCAACCACAACACAAGATGGCGTCGTCCCCATCCCTAAGGCGATAATGGAGGTGGTTAACTTACCACCTACTCGTGACAACGTGAGTGGACTCATCCCGCTCACCACATCTCGGAGAGAGGTCTTATGGGTTCACCCTGATCTCGTCTCCGAGGTTACTCAACCGGAGGTATGCTCTGCCTCCAAAACGAAGGGCAGGAGGATCAAGTCTTGTCGCATGATCTCTTCCTCTGCAGAAGAGGCACTTCCTATACAGACGCGTTCACATCAGAACGCCCAACCCGACGAAGCTGCCGTTAAGGTCGTGCCTCCTTGCACCGTCCCTGCTGGCCAAGAAGAGGGCCCATCTAAGCCCCCAGCAGCCAATAAGCAGAAGCATGTAGAGGCCCGCTTCGATAAGCCTCTGCGAAAGGAGAATGCTTCGGGGCTAGCCAAGCCCCACAACTTTGACATACTGGCACAACTTGCCAGTACTCCTGTCCGCCTATCTCTGTTTGAGCTTCTTCGCCTTTCCAAGGACACTCGTGAAGCTCTCTGTGAAACGCTGAAGGATGCTGAGTCCTTCATCAGTCAGGTCAAGCAGCTTGAGGATACTCCGACTACATGTGTGCACTATCATTGTGCAGATGAAGTTATCCCCAACATAACCTTCATCCAACAAGACATGCTTCTCAAGCACAACCGACACAACAGGCCGCTGTATTATACAGGGTATATCGGTTCAGTCAAGGTGAAGCAGATTCAGATCGATCCGGGGTCTTCCCTTAGCATCATTCTGAAGACGCTGCTCTTAATACTGGGGATCCCAATATACCGACTGGCGCCTTCCAACATAACAATCAGTGGCTTCAACGCTAGCAAAAGCGAGCCGCTGGGCAAAATACGGCTAAAGTGTCATATCGGTAACCTCAGAATTGATGTGACTTGCTATGTCGTGGATGCCGATGTCAACTACAACCTCCTACTGGGTCGTCCGTGGCTGCATGAGTACATGGTGGTACCATCCACACTCCATCAATGTATGAAATACGTGTCCACCAATGACATCATTCGGACGAAGTTCGCAGACATTGACCCTTTCAAGGGGGTTGAAGCCTACTTCACTGATTCCACCTTGTACAAGTCACCTGACGAGGAGGAAGCCAATGATGCTGACGATAAAGCAGAAACGGCAGCAGAGCCCGACATGGAGCCAGAGATGATTCCCGACGCTCCTTTAAAAATTCGACTCAAAGGGAAGCCGCCTCAGACGTTGCCTCCCATGAACATCAAGCTACCTGGAAAAGCACCAACTGCTCCACGTAGAACACCTACTGAAGCTCCCTTGAAGATACGGCTCAAGGGAAAGCCGCCTCAAACATCGGCACCCCTTGTGGCAAAACTACAGGGGAAGGCACCAATCACCGAAGGCGCAGTTGAGGCACCTCTAAAGGTGCGTCTTAAGGGCAAGCCGCCGCAATCATCTGTCTTATCCAAGCTGCCGGAGAAGGCCCACATAGCCCTCTCGGACCCCAAGATCAAAACTGTGGTGGACTCTCCCGATCCAACCCCAGTACTCACAGATGAAGAGCTAGGGGAATATATATCTGCTGACATAGATGCACCCTCTCTGGACAATGTAATCCTGTGGGATAAAATCTCGTGTTTTATCAATAATAGAGTGTCTTTTAATTATTCTAGTCTTCCACATTGGAATGCCATGTATACATTAGATTTCGCTTTACGGTCGTTGCAAACACAAATAACGACCGTCCATCATGTAAATCGAGTAGTCCTGTCCCAAGGGGTCTGTTTTGTAGTCCCACCACGGAATCGAGACGAAGAATCTATCATCTTCGGCAAAGTCGAGCGTCATCAAGACCTCCCGCCACTCGAGCAAGAACCAGATACCGGCAGAATGCAAGTCTATCGGTACACGGACAAGGCAAAGTACCTCATCCAAAAGATGGGTTACGACCTAAAAAGCAACAAAGGCCTGAACTATGGCAAGGGTCGGCGTCTTCCTCTCCGGCTTCCAACACCTAAAGGAAAGCCGCAGGACTATTATCATCGAAGCCTTAGTCGCATATAATTTAATATATAAAAAACAAATTTTTTCTTAGTAAAACGATTATTTTAGTAAAATACGAGAAATATCACCCTTAAGCTTATTAGTGGATAATAAGCGGTTTCGTAAAGAATAAAATACTTGAAAATATTAAATAGTATTTTATCTACATAATTCAAGAAAAAAAATTTAATAAATAATTTTATTTATTAAGAAGCCATAAAATTATGGAAATCATAATTTATAATATTAGTCTAAGGTTTTCAGAAACTTTGAAAGTTTACTAAATTTAATTTGACAAGATAAAGGGTACTAAAATAATGTAAAAATTAATTATGAAAATATTTTATATTAGTAATTAGTGAGAAAAATTATTTTAATGATGTGAATAGCCTAAAGATTCTACAGAGAACATTTATTACCTAAAAAATATTATTTTTATAGTAAAACCATTTTCGTAGGATTAATAATAGTTTTTTTTTTTTCAAAATAGCTAAATAAATGGACCTTTGGCTTAAAAATTACTATTCCTATATTAATAACCAGACTTTCGATATAAAACCGTTTTGAGACTAATTTAGTACATTAATACCTAAAATTTAACGGTAACGATATTAATAACACACTAATCTAAAAATGGTGTTCCTATATTAAACGTAATTAAAAGTTTAGTAACCATCTTAAAATTAATAATAAAACTAATAATTTACTATTTTAATATTATAATGTGACATATATTACATCTAGTGATTTATGCCGACGTATATTATTCTTAGCAACACTAAACTGACATTTCATATTGACCAATGAAATCTAATACAGAAACACATAATCCAAAATATGAGCTAACTATCCCGGAATTGACAGAGCTTTATTCTGTCAATTCCGGTCGGACATGAATTGGTTTTTCATTCTGTGAATTAAACAGAAGGTTGAAAGGGGTTTACCGGTTAGTTGATAACGGAGTACCGAGGGAAGGCCTCCGACTCGAACGCACGGGAGGAGCGTATGTACGTGGAAGTGCGCGTACGACGTGGGAACGTACGGACACGCGGGATACGGGACGTGCGGCTGCTGACGCAAGGGCGCGGGCCGACGGAGGAAGCCGCTGGCACAAGGGCGCGGCCTGGACGGCAAGGCCGGGTGGCTGCTACGCCGGCAGCGAGTAGCGACGTTCGCGGGGAGCACGGGACGCGCTGCGACAGCGCTGGTGCACGTTGTGGTGCTCGAGAAGGCCGGGGGTGCGCTGGTCGGCCGGCACGGGGTCGACGGAAGGCGGCAACGGTGGTCCGGAAGGTGGCGGCGGTGGCCCGGAAGGTGGGCTCGGATTGGAGGGGAAAGGTGTGCTGGTGTTTGTGTGTGTTGAGAAGAAGGAAAGTGCTGGTAAAGATGAGTGAAAAGGAAAAAAAATGGTGAAGAGGAATATAAGGAGAGGTGGAGAGAAGAGATGGTGTTTCAATTGTGGTGGGGGAGTGATGTGAGGGGAGTAATTTAGGGAGTAGTTATAGGAACGTGGGGGAGAGTAGGGGGGTTTAACTGGGTGTGTGGAGGGAATTAGTTTTATTTTTTTATTCTTTTGTTAGAGTCAGGGTTTTACACTCTTAGTCAATGATCGAACCTCTCTGATCAAACCTCTGCGAAACTTTCTCGCCTTCGTCTTCTCGCTCAAGTCCTCAATGAATCTGCCCAGCCGGCAGAACTCTCCAGCATATTCCCCGACTGTCTGGCTCCCCTGAACCAGGCTCTCAAACTGTGCCTCTATGCGTCCAAGTGCTACGTCTGGGAAGAACTGCTCCTTGAACAGCTCCTTGAAGGCTGCCCAAGTCTGTCCCTCGGTTCCCACTCTGGGGTCTGTCTGGTGCCAGGTACGGGCCAGGTCCTGCATCTGGCTGCCTGCCGCCTCTATCTGAAGTCGGACTGGTATCTCTGCTAGCCGAAATATCTCCTCAATGTGCTCTATCCAGTCATCCGCATAGTGGATGCCCTCTGTACCAAGGAAATCCCTCGGACGCATCTTCTGAAACTCCTGAATACCCGGTATCCTCTGATGGCATTGATGTGTTTGTGCTGGCCCCTGGATGGTCACCATCTCCATTGTCGTCCGGACCAGCTGGTGAGCCTCGTCTATACCCTGACGAAAATCGGCAGTTTGACGCTGCTGCTGGGACTCCAGAATCCTCTCCACAAAGGAAAATAAATGGACAGCGTCAACCAATCGTGCAGGTGGCTGCTGATGCTGTCACCCCCAGTTTTTAAGAACAGGGGTATTTTTATCATTTTTCATTTTTGAATATTTTTGAAATTTATTTTATTATTTATGATATTGTTTTGGGGTTATTTGAGTCGGGTTCGAATTTTAACTCAATCCGACTTGTATCGGGGATTCAGGGTAGCTTTGACTCTAGTGGGACCCACTTATTAGTTAGACATGGTCCACACATGACAATATATTTAGTTAGTATGTTAGACTAATTATTTATGACTAGGTTTTGTTAATTAGAGATTTAAAACTAGACTAATTTAGCCTCAACCTAAAACCTATTTTAATTAAATCAATTAGAGATAGATGGAGGGCATTTTAGACATTAGCTAATAGGGACAAAACCACCCATAGGGCCAGCCACAATAGGGATAGGGGTGAGTCACTGTATTTTATTTCTATCCACAAATTTCTCTCTCTTGTTCTTTCCCAAATTTTGAGAGCAACCACCATTGATTTCATCTCCAAATCAATCTATTCTTCTACCAAATCTTCTTCATTTCTTTTCTACTTCATGAAAAGAGGGTGCTAGCCAAGTTTGGGAGGATTTGGCTTTGGTTCGTGTCCATTTGGAGGTCTCTACGTGTCGGTGTCGTATCGGGAAGAGTTTCCTTAGATTCGATCAACCGGGAGGTATAATCTCTTCTCTATTTTATCCCTACACGCATTTAGGATTCATTTGAACCCATAGGAATGACCCCCATGGTTGTCTCCATTTGTGTCCATTTCGTGTCCATTTGGAGCTATTAGGAGTGTCCTAGTTGTGTTTTG
>JANAVB010031451.1:0-5000 GCA_029216955.1 Iris pallida
TGAATACGGGTGATTGGACTGTTTTTGTGTTCTGTTTTGGATCAGTTTTTTGCCAACTTCAAGCTCGCTTTATGATGCACATAACACAAAACAAGGCGAAGAATTTGAAGGGAACCGAAGCTGGTTATATTGTGGTCGTACCTGAGCAATCGGCTCGACGAACCGTCGAGCGATCATGGAGGAATCCCCATGCAAAATCGGCTCCACGGGCTGCTGTTACTGCTGCTTGTTTTCTGCCTGTGTGCGCGCGCGCAGTTTCCAGCCGCCGGTGGTGGCGGCACCGACGGCGAACGGTCGCCTGGGTGGCCGCCAGGGGGTCGGCGGTGATTTGGTTTAGGGTTTGGAGTTCGATCGAGAGATTCCCTCTCGTATATAAATACTGTAGGATCGAAGCGATCAGTCGGGGGGGTTTTACTACTTGGCCGGGTTGTGGGCATGCTGGCTTGTGGGGATGTTGGGTCGGGCCTGGCTGGGCCAGCTGCTTTTCCAATTCTTTTTCTTTCTCTTCTTTTTTTCCCCTTTTTATTATCATAAGAGCTAGAATATATATATTATATATATATATAGTATATATATATAGATATATATATATATATATAGTATATATACGTATATAATACACATATACATTTATATACGTATAATATTTATATTATTATATATATTATAGATAATTCATATATTATATATATATATTATATTATATATCTATATATATATATAATAATATCTATATATATATATATAATATATATATATATATAATATATATTCTATATATATATATACACACACACACCCATACACTATTGTATATTTATATCTATACAATTACATATATATATATATATATATATATAATTATATATATATATATATAGATTATATAGATATATATATATATATATATATATATTATAATATATATATATATATACACACACACCCCCCCATACACTATTGTATATTTATATATACATACAATTACATATATAATATTTATTTATACATACAATCACATTCACCCATATATAATATTTATCATATATTTATATATACCCATATATCTTGATGATAATAACAGATAATAATAAATAATTTATATTTAAAAACCACAATAAAATAATAATAATAATAGTAATAAGAATAAGAATAATAATAACAAAATTCAATAAACCAATAATGGTGTATATACCATCATGCACAGTCTAATCACCCCAAAATGTACAAGGACCTACTTATATACAATTATTATGAATATCAATTAATAATAATATTTATAATATTTAGTAAAAAAATAATTAGAAATATTCATTAGATCATTAAAACGGAATACGACACCATCATACCCAAAATACATCAACATGAATGTTATTGGACGTCCCGCATGACTACATGGGCTTGGGCATGGTACGGGTCTAGTCCGGGCTGGTTTAGTACAACCGGATCTCCTAATGTCAAATAATATTAATAATAAGTAATTAAACTATTTATAATGGTCATATCACAAATTAGTCTGGTTTTCCTAATTAGGGCATCACTATGGCTCGGTCTTCCTTGGCATGACTAATACACTAGTCAAGTCACGTCACTGCACTATCCGTGCCACGATTCCTAGTCGTCTGGTACTTCAAAACTCCATTATGGCTAAAGTCATCCACCGTGATAATTAACTAAATAATTATTTATAAATTTTTTTAAAAACCACCATTTAAAATAAATAATAAAAAATATTTCAACAATTTTCGGGAAGGGAGGCTACAAATCTAACCACCTTAAAATAATTTCGTCGTCGAAATTCTAACTCATAAACATGCCTAAAATTCAAACAAAAATAAAAGAATAAGTCCACTATTACCACAATCTCCTTAAATTTAATTTTCTCAAAAATAGTTTGTATTCTTCTCCTAGCCATATAGCCTCCAGGACTTCTACCCACCTTTGGTCACACTACTCCTCAAACTAAAATCTTAAAGTCTTCTAACTGGTTGCTAACAATCCTACCAACAAGTATCTAGGCATATAGTATCTATAATTTCTCTCCTATTTATCAAGCAACCCAAAATTTAACAAGCAACACATTTATACACGTAGCTAAGATTTTTTTTTGTAAACTCTAGTAAGCATGACTATTCGTCGCTCCGAAGTAGGAAAGATAGGAAGATAAGACAGAATAATCGGGAGCAACTGTAAAGTTTCAAGAGCAGTGGAGAGTATCCAATGTTACAGATAGAAAGGAAGTTTACGAACCACTGCTTTATCTGCTAGATTGGGCTACTTTGGTTCAGTCACTTGCTACGTCGAAGAGTCCTTCGTTACTTAGAGTGGCCTGCGATCCGTACAATACAGAAGTCTCGTTCTCAAAATTCTAATTCAAACAAGATTCCATATTGGAACGGAATTTAAGAAATCAAGATTGTGGTCCTAATGGGTTCTCTATTTGGACATCAGTCGTTGGTTGGATGAACATTGGGTTTCAATCTATATGGACTAGACAAGATCCCAATGCTAAAAACTATTACTACTAGATTAGGGTATCCTAGAATAGGTTTCTATCCAAGGGTTGAGCTAGTTGCTAGTTGGGTTGGTTAGCTAGGTTCCTAAAGTCCAAAATGCTTCGTCAGTGACTTTTGTGTTTAGGGAGCACATGAGACCTCAATTGGGTGGCATACTAGTGGTATGTGCATAGTGGATTTCGAGTAGGTCACAACCATATATTGGGTCGAATGAATTGAGTCAAGGCTGAGGCTCTAGTAGAAGTTGAAAAGTAGACCGGTATTACGGTAAGGGTTTTAGCTAGTCCTTTTTAACCTGAAAGTCGTAGTACAAAAATAGAGTACAAGGGGACAGGTTTGAGTGGGACATGATATACCTAGATGAAGGTGGACTCGTCTAGATCTTGCATGTAAAGTTTGTTGGAAGATAACAGTTGGTCTCGTGCTCCGAATATTAATGACATGGCCGGGGACACAAAATGATCTAAATGGAAAGTGGGACTCCATAGGGCACTAGTTATCATCTTAATGGAAATTGTTCTGATCAATCGATAACCTTCGTATATCTCAAAACATTAGAAGGCTTACAGTCTACCCACCTTAGACGCTAGGATATGGTTTTCGGAATAATGGGGTTAGAAGAATTCCAAAGTCCGGATACTGTACATCGACTCTTGTTATTAAAGAATGAGGCACGGCATAACGGAATACGGTAGATATAAGTCAAGTCAAGGATCGTTCCTCAATAAATAAAAAACGAGTGTGTACAATAACCCATGGTCTATAAAATAGAGTGATCTACTCGTCCATTATACAGGAGTTATCGACAGGGTAACCAACTCTAAGGCACATCCTATGAAAAGATTTCTAATGACTGGGTTGCGAATTTCTATTTGCGTCGAGCCTTCCAGACTATTGTCGCAGGGGTTCCAGTTAAAGCAAGCTTCAAACAAATTATTAGAGGCTCACAATAATTGGTCTCCTGAGCATAAGTAGTCTCCTAGGTTGGCATTTGATCAAGGGAAAGATCCTAATCATCCTCAAATTCAGATGGCTTGAAAATTCCAATAGTAGTTTGAGGGTCGAGAGGAGAACGAGTAACTCAATCACATGGCTGGCCAAGGGTAGCTATACTTGGGTATACATCTATCATAGCCATGGGGATACTCTGTATCACTCTACCAATTATGAGCTTCTGTCCTTCCAAATCAGTGAAAGACAAAACATTAAAAGAATTCAAGGGAGATGTTACTGAATACAATTTCGTGATTCAAAGGCGAACGTATAATTCAAGAGAAATTGTCAAGCAGTCGCGGATGAGATCCTAGATACCTATATATCTCCATCCACGTAGTATAATTAAACGAAGAGCGAACTAATTGCATCATGGTTGATCAGACTATAATACACTGATTCTGATTAGACAATAAGTTAGCAGGCATCCCCACTAAACATATGCCTCGAATCAAGCTCGAGAATAGAGTGAGCTTGCAAAACTAAGCTGTAACAGCAGCATTTTTTTAAGATAGTCGAATACAATTATGCGAGATTTTTGAAAGAAGACACAAGTAGTTCGAGTTTTGTGAGAATCAAACCTTACCCGGTGTTCTTGCTTATACAGTCTTCCTACTATCTTCTTATCTACAAGGACTTAGTCGACTAATGGGTTATGGACCTCAAAATTCTATATTCTAGGTAAACATATTAGCGTTAATCAATATCCTCGTCAATAGGTCACAAGGACCACGGAATGCTAGATCGGAAGACGTGCTACCCAACTTGCAAAACTTCCACTAATATTGGCTTTGGAACTCATAGGACATACAGGGCACTTTCCTATCCTCTATAGCATCCGAAACTTGTAATCTCATTTGAAATCATTTTACCGAGAATTATACCTTGCCCGTATACTCGGGCTATGGTAAACCCTTGGTTTCGTAACTCAAATATGATACAAAGTCAAACACTTCTTAACTCTATCCAATATTGATTCAAGGGTAACTACGATCAAAGAGGACCACTAGCCATAGTTTTAGCAACATTCTACGACCTATATTTTCTTAAACTAATTTCAACTCTAGGGGTCGTGCTTCGCCAGTGCGCTGCTAGCTGCAGTGAATTCATAGTTTCTATAATTCAAATATATGGCGACAGTGCGCTGCTGTCCTGCCATTATGAGTTAACTAACATGCCTTTAACTAAAATCTGTAAAAGTTCATAAGCTTTTAGAGATTCAAACAAGTGGCTATGAAATAAAGCGTAAGTGATTTCCTATCGGTCACAACCCTTAAAATAAAAAGATTGCACAGGGAGGAACAAACCGAAGACAAAAGAACTACAAACATTCTAGTATCTCTTTCGTTTATATTCAAACCATTGAGGAAAAAAAACTTTGGGTTGAAACTAACTCGAGGTTCGTATATAGATAACATAAGCAGAAATTTATATAATGATAATTCTTAGGGCAACTAGGAACTAAATAGGCAATTCAGTTTAAGATATGAG
>JANAVB010031451.1:10000-60000 GCA_029216955.1 Iris pallida
AGTGCTTGTCATGCGACGATCGACTGCGCGAAGAAGAGAGTTGTGTTTCGCCTACCTAGAGAAACAAAGTTCTTTTACTCGTGCGGCTTGAAGTCCAAGGTAGCGATGGTGATATCGGCAGTTGCGGCAAGACACATGTTATATTCGGAGTGTGAAGGATACCGTGCTTCTATTCAGGACACTCGGATGAAAGGTGCAAACTCGTATCAAACCGAAGTCGTGGCAGAATTCCTCGATATATTTCCAAACGAGATACCTGGAATACTATCAGGCTGGGAGATTGAGTTTACGATTGATACTTTTCTGGATACTCATCTGATATTTAAGGCGCCATACAGGATGGCTCAAGAATTAAAAGTACAGCTACAAGAGTTAATGGATCGCGGATACATTTTCCCAAGTGTATTAACGTGAGGAGCTGCGGTATTGTTCATATAGAAGAAGGAAGGGACGATGCGGCGGTGCATCGATTGCCGAGAACTGAATAAAGCAACTGTTCAAAATAAATATCCCCCCAAGGATATATGATATGTTTAATCAACTATAGAAAGCAACCATATTTTCAAAAATTGATCTTTGTTCCAGATACCATCAATTGAAGATCAAGCTCGAAGATGTCCTAAAGTCAGCATTCCGTACGATATACTATAATGCCCCAGTCCTAAAATACATAGGACTAGGAGAACGTATACATGCCAGCTACGTATCGAGAGGACTCCAGCGCAGCTCGAATGCATATAAGCAGTCTTGGTGTTCTAATTCTATCTATCAATCAACTATAAAAATATCTATCTCAATCCACAGAATAAATAAATCAAGGATGAACAATATATATTATAGTTTGCAGCCCAATAACGTACATGTTCGATTAGACCCGAAGAACGATAAACGTCTATAAAACTAAGCTAAAAGCAGAGTAAGAATAATATAAATAATATGTAAGCATGATAAAATATCTGAGTCGAATATAGCCACAGCTTCATAATCTGCGGACCAGCTCTGTAAGACTAACTACCTAGAGAGATCACCAGGTCCTCAGGAGACTACCAAGATACATAAAAATATATCGAATGTAACAATATAAAATATGTAAGAAAATAAGATATAGTCGTGAAAGAGTCAACTAAAACACAAGGAGACTAAGACATAAGGATCCTAAGACAGTGACATACCATACTAGAAGTATGGTACTAGACGTGACTACAAGTAAATCAGGGTAACTGCAACTTGATAGGAGCTCACAGTCCTATAGTCAGTAGGCCGATGGGTACTCCCTAACTATAGTAAGTCTCATTTGCACTCGATGGCATCTCACGAATGAGGTGGTCAGGTATAGTCAATATCTAATAATATGTCAAGGTTAAGTCAAGAAAAATACAGGTAATCGAATCAAGTCAAGGTCAACGCATAAGAACACAAAAATCTAAATAGGTAAAGTATATCATAGATCCAATATGTGACAAGAAAATAAAGAAATATAGCATATAAGAAAACAAGTAAGAAAATATCAAGAGGTATGTACAAGAATCATGTGATAGTACAAGAAAAAAATAGACATAAACTATAATGACTGAAAATAAACATGCATAATACTGTACAAGTTGGCAAGGTATACTTGCATGTAACCGTTGTCTAAGTGTATGTCTGACAAACTCGGTCTTTGTTTCATCTATAATAATACAATATTATTAATTTTTTAACGAATTACCATATATAGACTAGATTAATATCTATACCCAATAGTCGTCATGATGTCGGTACAACACCATACAACATATATAGTACCAACTTCCTTATAAAACTAATTTATGACTAATATAAAATAATAATTTTATTTATACTTATAAATATTTTCATATTACTAATAATATTATTTTGTTGGTGGAAACTCAATCACAATAGCCCCATGTCGATACAACATCATTAATACCACATTGGCCTACTAATTGAGTCCCGAAACAATAAATAATTAAAAAATATAATCCTAGAAAATTTTTAAAATTTAGTTTAAATAATGTTTTTAACAATAAATCTTGCACAAAAAATATTTTAGTAGAGGTATATGAAGTTTCAAAACTTTTGGATACAAGGAACACATGATTCCCGGAGTTATGGTGTTACGACAAATGTCAAGGATTTTAATAAATACTAAACAAACTCAAAACTCAGCAAAAAGATATGCGTTGGAAAGCTCTTGATTTATAGTTTCTTATAAAAATTACTAAAAAGATAAAATCTGACCAAAAATAGGCAAAAATCTACTCATAATAGATCTGGTCTATTCTGGACACCTTATCGTAGAATTGACGCCCCGGACAAACTGTTTGATATTGTGTGGGTGGCCGATTCTACGACAAGGTGTCCAAAACAGACCAGATCTGTTGCGAGCAGATTTTTGCCTATTTTTGGTCAGATTTTATCTTTCTAATAATTTTTATAAGAAACTATAAATTAGGAGCTTTCTAACACATATCTTTTTGCTGAGTTTTGAGTTTGTTTAGTATTTATTAAAATTCTTGACATTTGTCAAAAAACTATAACTCCGAGAATCATGTGTTCCTTGTATCCAAAAGCTTTGAAACTTTATATACCTCTACTAAAATATTTGTTGTGCAAGGTTTAATGTTAAAAATATTATTTTAACTAATTTTTATAACTTTTCTAGGATTATATATTTTTAACTATTTATTATTTTGGGGCTCAGTTAGATATTGTGTAGGTGGCCAATTGGCCATGAAAATAGACAGATATATTTTCATTAGTTTTTATTTGACAAAAAGATGAGGTAGAAAAGTGTACGAAATCTTAGATGCAAAATAGCGTACCTGTTGGAACAAATTCAGACTTTGATTCCGAACTTTGGTTGACTTGTAGGGATATTTTGGTGTACTAGAAGTGATTGTGAATGTATGGTAGTTTGATAGGATGATTGAGGGTCATGTTAGCTTTACAACGAATATTCGTGGAGTGTCACGGGAGGTACTATCAGTACGCCACAAGGTGCTGTCGACGGCCAAGTATGGGAGGAAATTTCAGGATTGTTCTTTTGGAGGAAGGTTTTGTGGGTTGTTGGAAGTAATAAGAGGAGAGAGGATGTTAGGATTTTGTTGTTATATATATTAGGAAGAGTTGGACTTTGGTTTGGACTAAATTGGTTTGGATTTGACCCTCCAAAGGATTAATATGGTAATGAATTTCTTTATTGGGTGGGTTGTTTGACCAAGTCAAAGATAGAGGATTTAATGCACATGACTGCAATTTAATCACTAAAAATTATCTAAATATATATCTAATTAATTTTGGCAACCTTAGATAGTCTCTACCAAGTGGGGTTGGCTAGTTTAGGGTCCGTATAGATTTTCTAGTCGAATTGAACCTGAAAAGTCAACTAATGGATCTCATGTGCCTTTTGCAAATAAATAGCACATGAGAACTCTATTGAATGGCATACCCTAGACATTTGAATAGTAGACTCAAAATAGGTCAAAACTATATATTGGGTCAAATGGTTTTGATCTATGTCGAGTTCCGAACTCAAGTTGGAAGTTAGGTCTAGAATTACGGTAAATGGTCAAAATGGCCTAAGTTGATCCAAAGTTGTACGAAGACAAAAGAATGTTGGAGAACAAGTTTATATGGGACATGATATATCAAATTGAAGGTGGACGTGTCTAAAATTCAAATATGGAATTAGTTTTTAGAATCCATATTTGTTGTGCTTCAAAAATCAAAACTAGATAAAATACTACTATAGTCATTATTGAGTTAAAATATATTTTACTATTAAAATAACCATATTAAATAAATAAAAATAACTAAAAGTAAATTTCAAAAATTAGGGGCTTAAAGATACGGACACTATAAGTTTTTGGTCATGCCATATGGTTTGACTAATGCTCCGATAGCTTTTATGGATCTAATGAATAGTATTCCGACCCTTCTTGGATAAGTTCATCATCGTGTTCATCGACGATATCTTGATTTACTCGAAAGACATGGAGACTCGTGCAGAACACTTGAGAACAATACTTTATATTCTTCGTAAATATCAACTGTATACGAAGTTAAGTAAATATGAGTTTTGGATGAACAACGTGTCGTTCATAGGACGAGTTGTCTCAGCGGAATGTGTTGTTGACCCAAAAAATTTGAGGTAGTAGTAGACTGGAAATAGCCTATGTCAGATAGTAAAATACGGAGTTACCTTGGTCTAGCGGGGTACTACCATAGGTTCGTAAAGGACTTTTCAAAGATTGTGTCACCTCTGACTCGCCTCACTCAAAAGGGAGTAGCGTTTAATTAGGCTGATGACTGTGAGATTAGTTTTCAAGAACAAAAGCAACGACTTATCACGGCTCCCATTCTTGCTCTTGCAGAAGGTTCTGAAGGATTTTAAATTTACAATGACACATCAAAACTTGGATTGGTATGTTTTTATTAAACATAGGAAGGCCACATCATATACATCGAGACAACTTAAGCAGCATAAGAAGAATTACCCGACCCATGACTTGGAATTGGCAGCGATTGTGTTCGCATTAAAATTATAGCAACACTATCTCTATGGTGTGTCTTGCAAAATCTTCACGGATCACAAAGGCATGAAGTTCATCTTTACCCAAAAGAAATTGAATTTGAGGCAACAACATTGGTTGGAATTGATCATATATTATGACTTGATGATTTCCTATATGCCAGAAAAGAAAATGTGGTAGCTGATGCTTTGTGTCAGAAATTTGTCGGAACATTATCCGTGGCTAAGGAAGTACTACGAGGTTTAGAAGAAATGGGCATCAAATTCAGAGTCTGTACTCAAAATGTGCAACCGGCTCGATTGTAGCTTAAGCCGAGCCTCCAGGAAAAGATTAAGACCGTTCAAAAGGACGATCCATTTCTGCAAAAGATACACGAGTTTATTCTAGCAGAAAAGGCGACCGATTTTGCGGTACACGAAGATGGCACAGTCTGTGTCAAGGAAAGATTGTGTGTTCCTAAGGATGAGGAACTCATGAACGAAATATTGATTGAGGCTTATTTTGTGAAGTATTCCTTGCATTCGGGAATCACCAAAATGTACAAGAACATGTGCTCCATATTTTGGTGGTATGGCATGAAAAAGGCTCTTGGTACAATACTTAGCTTGCCAAAGTGTGAAGGTAGAATACCAGCAGCCTAGCGGGCAGCTATAAAACCTCCCTATGCCGTAGTGGAAGTAGGATCACCTCTGTATGGATTTTATAGTCGGCTCACCGAAGACTCAACGGGGGAATGACGCAATTTAGGCATGGATAGATTAACCAAGTCGGCTTATATATTGCAATCAAAGTAATATGGAGTGTTGACCGGTTGGCTCAGATTTACATTGATAAAATTATCTGATTGCACGGGGTACCAGTTTCAATAGTGTTAGATAGAGATAGACGGTTCTTGTCGCACTTTTCGAATAGTCTTCAGTCAGCAATGGGTACGAAGTTGAATTTCAGTTCAACATATTATCTACAGATTGATGGACCAACAAAAAGGTAAATCAGATCCTTGAGGATATGTTGAAACTGTTCATGCTCGATTTGAAGACTAATTATGATGTACATCTCGCATTGGCAGAGTTTGCCTATAACAATAGTTATCAGTAAGTATTCAGATAGCCCCGTATGAGGCCTTATATGGACGAGAATATCGATCACCTATATGCTGGGATGAAGTCGGTGAGTGCAAGTGCTTGGATCGGAACTTGTGGAGCAGGCTGTCAAGAAGATCCGCTTAATCCGAGAAAGGCTTAGAGTTGCTCAAAGTCGACAGAAGAGTTATACAGATGTACATCGGTGACCATTAGAAATTATGGTGGGTGGTCCTGTGTTATTAAAGGTCACACCCATGTGAGGTGTGATACAGTTTGGAGTTTAAAGAAAACTAAGCCCAAGATTTGTTGGACCCTTCGAGATTCTTAAAAAGGTGGACTCAGTGGCTTATCGACTTAACACTACTAATTGGTGAGTGATGGATTCTCTTTGGTGGTTTGAATATTCTTCGTTGCTCCTTCATCAATTGAATTCTCATGTTGCCTTATTGCATCCTTTGATCGATAACATGATGCTTGTAATGCCATAAGTCAATACCACTAAGATGCTAGTGTCATGAACATTAAATGAATTGATTATGCTGATAACACCAAATGAATGAATAAAATAATACACGACCCTATGAGAATTGAAATGATGTAGTAAATGTTACCATGTAACACATTGATGCAATATGAATTGATGAGACAAATGCTGGAAATGGGTTAATTGTTATGTGATAATGCAATGAATGAGAATGAATATGCTGCCTATTTACTTTCAAGTAAAATTTACTATGCACACTATGCTTATCGAGTCAGACATGTATTTGCATGATCATGAATAACTTGTGCACAAGAAAAGAATTAGTTTCCTCGAACGGTACCTGGAGCAGTGGGACCGATTTGGCCTAGGAGGAAACATAAGCATGCTTTAAGGGAACGAGGTATCGGGACATTCATTCAGGCTTGCAACCTATTTTGGATGGCACGTCGCATACCCTCGAAGTTCTATATGACAAACGTCCTAAATGGTGGAATAACACCAGTGATCTTGTTGTAAGGATGCATGCTAATCAACGTCTTATACAGGGATGGTAAGTATTATTATTATTATCCTGTATCTTATGTAGGAAAGCTAGAATCGGCCGATGGTAAAGTACATAGTTACTTTAATAAATTATCTTGTTGCCTTATTATAAATTATTGTGATTGTTAGTCCCTATTAAAGATGCTTTAAAATTCTTGTTATTAATTTCACAAATATTGGTTTAGCTGAGTGGGCAAAGGGACTTACCAACGTATTTTTAAAATATGCTGACCCCTCCTCCACATGTACTGGAGAATGTACGGGCGCACGTGAGAAATAAGACTTTTGGTTGCTAAAATTTTCAAGTTACTTTCGAATAAAAATGCACAAATTATTGCGAAGTTTTCAAAAATTGTTGCTTAGATTTTTTATTGTAACAAAGGGGCATAATTTATGGAATAGGATGTTAATTCATGAAATCGTATCAGTTATTTTTTCTTCCATGAATCAATGTAAGCCAGAACGACAATTCTAAAAATACTGAAAAAAGTTGTACCTACTGATATTATCAATAAAATGAGTTATTTCTTCCAATACTGTGTATTTAGTATTTCTGCAATGTGGTTGTGTTTCAAATATTTTAAAATGACACAAATGTGCATGTTCTTGCCTTATACAAGTGCAACACTAGACTTATACGGTATCAGTACAGTCGAAGTAAGGACGAAATATTTACGGAATAAGGGAGAAATTGACTCTAAATGAGCTCATTTTGTGCTGTGTGCAAGAAGAGAGAGATTGAAGCAAGATAAGACTGAAAGTGTTAATTTGGCTACTACCCCTAAAGACAAGTATAAGGGCACTAAAAAAAGAATACAGAAGCTGCCAAGGATCCAACGCAAAAGAAACAATAACATAAGCTAATGGTTGTTTCATTTGTGGCATGCCGGGACATGTGAAGAAGGAATGTACAATGTATAACACATGACGTATAAAGAAAGAGTTGCATGAGCTACCGATAGCTAATTGATGGTGAAAGTAATATCTATATGGGTGATCGTAAGTCGGAAGATGTGGAAGCAATAAAGTCTTTTTTAGTTTGACAATTATAGCTAATTTGACAGACATTTTTTTTAATTATAATGTCTTTTTTAGTTTCAGTTTTTATTAGACAAATCTAGTTATTATTGCTCATAGCTAAACAAATCTAGTTATTATTGCTCATAGCTAATTGATGGTGAAAGTCATAGCTAATTTGACAGACATTTTCTTAAATTATAACGTCTTTTTTAGTTTCAGTTTTTATTAGACAAATCTAGTTATTATTGCTCATTTGGAAACAATAAAGTTTAATCTATCTTTAAATTCAATATATTGTTAGTAATTTTTTTCTTAATGTTTATGATAACCTATATCGCTTGAAACTATATCACCATATAAAGAAACCTTGCATGTGGAACCACGTGGTACAAAACACAAAAATAGAAGAAAAAATTGACGAAAACTACCATATTTTTAAGGATGTTGAGTTTTGGGGGGGGGGGGGAGAAATAAAGTCAGAGACATCGTCTTTGAGAAATAATCGATTTCGATCCCTACTAACTTTTGACGATGTGCACGTTTCTAGTTATTGATCAAGAAGTGAATTTGGAACCTCAACAAGACAACGTCAAATTAACTCTACAAGTCGATGTTGAGCTACCTCAATAAGACAACGTAGCGACACCCTCATTCAAGATAAGGTAATTATTTCTGAGTAACAAACTCAACAACCTCAAGAACCAGTACAAATAATACTGTCCGTTAGATAAAGGAGAAAAATAATTTCGGATAATTTTATTATATTTCTCTATGAACGTAAGTAAGATTGCGGAATACTGGAAGATGATCCACTCAACTTTCGTAGGCCGTGGGAAGTTCCAACTCTAAAAAAGTATACTGAGGAAATAGATATCAAATGGTGTTTCTCAATGGTATCATTGACGAAATAATTTATATTGTGCAGTCAAAAAACTTTGTGTCGGAAGACCCAAAGAATATAGTTTGCAAACTGACAAAATCCATTTATGAACTCAAACAAGCTTCTTGTCAATGGTACTTAAAATTTTACCAAGTGCTTATCTCATTTGATTTTGAGATAAACGATGTTAAAGATTATGTGTATCACAAGTTCAGTAGGAGTATACATTTTTCTGATTTTGTATATCGATTAAAATACTTGATGTAAACCAGGTGACACTTGTCATTAAAGGAGACAAGTTCAGTCTCAATCAGTGCCATAAGAAAAACCTTAAAAATATTGAAATGCAATAGATTCCTTATTTATCAGTTATAGGGAGTTTAATGTATGCTTAAGTGTGTACGTGTTCGAATATTGTGTACATAGTTGGGATATTAGGCAGATATTTAAGCAAACCTTGGACGGATCATTGGATAACAGCTAAACGGGTTACTTAAGTAATTTATAGAGAACAAATGATTATATGCCCTTTATAGGAGATTGGATAATTTGGAGATCATATATTAGGTATTTTGACTCCGATTTTGCAGGATGTCAAGACAACATATGATCCACATCAGGTCATATTTTGGCTGGTTGAGCTATATTTGGAAGAGTGTAAAACAGACACTCGTAGCATCCTACACCATGTCAATAGAGTTTACAACATGCTATTAGGCATCCAATCAGAGAATATAGTTGCAAAATTTTGTCACAATGTTGTGCCTACATGAGGGATTGAAAGACCACTTAGTGTGATAATAAATCAGTAGTATTGTATTCCAATAACAACATGAGCTCGTATAAGTCAAAGTATATTGATATAAAATTCCTAGTTGTAAAGGAAAGAATTCAGAATGATCAAGTGTCTGTATAGCACATTAGGACAAACTCCATGTTAACGGATGCGCTCATAAAATTGTTACCACCCAATGTCTTTCACGAGTACACTGCTCATATGGGTGTTATCTTAATTGGGATATGACAATATAGTGGAAGTTTGTATTTTATGTATTTTGGTGCTATATATTTGGTAATATTTTATTATTTAGCTATTTTTTGATTAGATATATAAAAAATTCAGTTCATTTTGTTTTTATTATTTTAAATTATTGATCTCATTAAAGTAAAGGAGGACCAGTTGGAAATAAACATGTGTTGATCACATTGCGTGTAATTTTATTCTACGCATCCATAATTGATCTATGTTGATATAGTTAATGGACAAGATTGTTCGGATATACCCTATGGTTAAGATAACAATTTTTTAGCTCATTAAGGTTGACACATTTGTATGGATAAATACGTGGCACAATGGAAGATTGTTGGAGTTACCAATAATTAGGGCCACACATGTAAAATTAAATGTGTTGTGATATCTAAATAATTAAGCCAAATTAAAGTGATATAATTGGAAATAGGCTTAATGGTATAATTGTCATAGAAAATGTGTAGATACCAGAGATAAATCTAATTTAATAAGAGGCCAAATTAAAAACATCTAAAACCTAGAATATATATATATATATTTTAATATATATATATATAAAATAATATATATATATATATTATTTTATATATATATATATATATGTATATATATATATATATATATATATATATATATATATATATATATATATATATATATATATATATATTAGATTTTTTTGCTCCCATGTCGCTCCTTCGTTTGCTCTCATGTCGTTCCTTCCTGGGGAGCCCCTAGGGACTCCTCAGCTTTCTCTGCCCGGCCTCCTCCCCTGGCCGGAGTTGGATGGCTGAGCCCTGGCCAGCTGATGTCCTGTCTTTGGTTGGCCGCCCTCCCGCTCCTCCCTCCTCCCTGGCCCCTCACCCTCCCTCGTCCTCCCTCCTGCTCCCCCACCATACCTCGCCTGGGTGGTCCGACATCCCGACCGCCCCCTTCGGGCATCCCGGTCCCCCCGTGCCCCTCTCCCCTCTATCACCCGCCCCTCCCTTGCCCTCCCAGCAGAGATCCCCTGAGGCTCCGCCCACTGCAGGACTATCTCTCGTCCCCGGGCGGTTCCCTAGTCGCCCGTCCAGGGGCTGGCAGTGCACCGGAGTCAAACCCTCAGTTTTTGCCTTCTCACCATTTTTAATTTTCAAACTGGTCCTCTGTTCCCTCGGGTGGGGAGCCCCCCTGCGGTGCAGGTCTCGGGTTCCCCACCGTATGGCCCCTCGTGTCTGCTGCGAGCAACTTTTCACGCGATGGGGTCCTATCTATTTCCCTTCTTTACGTGCGTAATTCCACCCATCCCTCAACAGGCTTCGGTGGGTCCCACTCTCCCTCTCCCGCGGAGAGAGCAGTTGAGACACTCGTTGGGTTTTATACAGGGGCCTTTGGGGACCCGCATGCACGTGGGCCTCCCGCGTACTACTCCCCCTATCTCCCAGCGTATTACTATCCCTCTCACCCTCAGCGTATTGCTCCATCCCATACTCCCGCGTATTCCTCCTCTATCCCAACACGGCTACGGGTGGGCCCTTCCACCCCTTGCATCCTACGAAGACCCACATTACGCAGTGTCCCCTGTCCTCTATGCCTCTCTTCCCTATCCGACCTCTACGCAGTCTCACTCCCCCGCCTCCCTGGCAACTAGGGGTGAGCATTCGGTTTATTCGGTTTAAACCGAACCGAATAACCCAAAACCGAATTGGACCGAAACTGAATAAGCAAAACCGAAACCGAACCGAATTAGCCCAAAACCGAATCAAACCGAACCGAATTAAATCGGTTCGATTTTCGGTTTATTTGGTTTATTCATATTTTTTTGATTTTTGAGTTTTTTTTGTTAATATATATAGTAACTAAATATACATAGACATATTTAGTATATACCTATATATATTTAGTATATACCTATATATATTAATACTTATATATATAGTACACACACACACACACACACACACATACACACACATATATATATATATAAATAAATTAATTAAATTTTCTTATTCGGTTTTCGGTTTTGGACCGAAACGGAAACCCAAAACCAAAATCGAAACCGAATAACAAAATTTAGTTTTTTCAAAACCGAAACCGAACCGAATTTTTTGAAAATCGAACCGAACCTCTTATTCGGTTCGGTTCGGTTCGGTTCGGTTTTCGGTCCAAAATCGAATAATGCTCACCCCTACTGGCAACTCCTTCTCCCAGTTCCCCCGTGGTTCCCCCCTTCCAGCCCCTCCGCCTCCCAACTCCTCTGTGCCCCCAAGCGAGTCCCTCCACCACCCTGCCCACTATACTCCTCCTTCTTTCACTGCTGCCCTCGATCTTTCTGCAACTGTAGTCCATTGGATTTACGCTGCTCCTCCTTTGCAGTCGATGCCATCGGCCCTCCAGGACAATATAATGCTAGCCCAAGAGTTAATCACTTGCATGAAATTCCCAGCCAGAGGGGGCAATATCGCTGTGAAAATCGACATGGAGAAAGCTTACGACAGACTGGATTGGCAATTCATGATCTGGGTCTTCAGAGCCTTCGGATTCTCGAAAACTTGGACCCACATCGTATGGAGATCCATCAGCAACTCCTGGTTCTCCACGGTCATCAACGGTCAGGCCGATGGGTTTTTCAAATCCAACCACGGGGTGAGACAGGGAGACCGACTATCATCAACCATCTTCATCATTGCGGCTGACGCCCTGAGTAGGAACCTCAACAACATGGTTACCATCCCAAACTTCCACCACTATCACACATCAAGCGGTTGCCCTATCATCACCCACCTAGCTTTCGTCGACGACTAACTCATCTTTTCCTTCGAGGAAGAAGGAGCGGTGGAGGTGGTCCACCACACCCTGCAGAGGTACTCTAGATGCTCCGGCCAGATGATTAATCCTTCCAAGTACGTCATCTACGCTCACCATAACATCAAGAGAGAGCACGCAATCAAACTCACCAACTTAACTTCCTTTTCTGTTACTCATCCTCCGTTCAACTACCTCAGTTGTCCTCTTGTGTACGGGAAATCCAACGCTGGCATCTTTGATAACTTGATCACTAGAATCAGGAAGAAACTTGAAGGGTGGCATAACGTCACTTTATCTCCTGGTGGCAAGGTGATCCTCATCAATCACGTGCTCTCGTCTATCCCTATCCACACCCTGGCTGCTTGTTCTCTGCCCAAGAAGGTTCTTTCTTTGATCGAACAGATCTTCTGTAACTTCTTCTGGGCCACTGCAACGGGCAGGACAAGCACCATTGGGCTAGCTAGGAATCTAAGGCCAGCCCTACAGAAGAAGGGGGCCTAGGATTTACAAAACTCACCCACACCGTTAAAGCTTTTTCGATGAAATTATGGTAGAAACTCCGCACGAGCAACAACTTATAGACCAGGTTTTTGACAGCCAGGTACTTCAAGCACATCCACCCTTCTATGGCCATATCCAATAGTAGATCCTCAGCGGCCTGGCGTCGTACCCTTACTAGACAGGAACTTGCCGAGCCTGTGATAAGACTCCACTTAGGCGCGGGCGAATCCGATCCATTCTTGGAGAGATGGGTGGAGGATTGCATGATCTCGAGTATTTTGGCGTCCCTGAGAGATAGCAGGATTAGAGACCTGTGGAACCCTATTTCTGACGATTGGGATTGGGATAAAATTCGGGAATGGTCTGACAGCGATACGGCGAATAGCATCCGTACGAGCGGTTTACGTATTGGCCACGGGGCCGATGCACTAAGATGGTCGCTCGAGGCTTCAGGGACATTCTCGGTACTGTCGACGAGAATTGCCATCCAGGGTACCCGACAACCTCAACACTACATTAAGCATTACTGGCACTCCTGCATCCCTAAAAAGTGGTCTTTCCTAATATAGAGAGTCATTAGAAAGAAGCTGCCTATAGATGACATCCTCAACACCATTGGTATCAGCCTAGCTTCAGCCTGCTCTTGCTGTTCAGAGCGGCAGATAGAAACTATCGACCACATCTTCTGTCAGGATAGCCTGCCTGACAGGATTTGAAGGACCCTTAACCAGCTATTCAGCATTGAGCCGGGTGGCAGATGCTTTCATGATCTCGCGGCCTCCTGGGGTTCAGCCTCCCACGACTATCAGATCGTAGCAGCAGCCGTCACGTGGGCGATTTGGAAGAATCGCAACAAGGCGAGATATGAGGGCCACCAATACTCTACCGACCTGCTCATTCGAGAAGTCTTCCGCAAATACCGTAAGCGTAGCACCGGGTGCTCCCATTGCCCGAGTGTATTTTGGTCATCGCTCCCACCCTAACTTTGGGGGTGGTGTCGCTCCTCTCCCTCTTCTTTTCTTTTGTTAGTATACTTGTATAGGCTTTGCCCTTTCGCGACTTGTATACGGGTTCTGGCTAAGGCCTTTTGAGCCTTCTTTAATAATACGAGAGGAGTTTCTTTAATATATATATATATATATATTGAAGAAACCCCTACCTTTTATTAATCAAGGCTCAAAATGCCGAAGCCTGATGCGTATACAAGGCACAAAATGAGGACGCCTATACAAGTATACCCACAAAAGAAGAGAAAAAAACTGGGGGGGGAACGCGACACTCACGGTCAGCTAGAGCAAGGGAGCTGAGACCAGAAAGAGCTCTGGTAGTGAGGGCATCGGGTACTCCGTTTGCGGCATTGGCGATAGACTTCCCGAATAAGCTGGTCGGGGGTGAAGCTATGGCCTTCGTATCTCGCTTTATTGCGATTCTTCCAAATCACCCACGTTGCGGCCGCTGCGACGATCTGGTGTCCGTGGGAGGAGCTGCCCCATTCGTCCACTAGATCGTGGTAGCGTCCGCCTCTCGGAACAATACCGAACCGATGGTTAAGGGTCCTCCAGATGCCACTCGACAGGATTCCCTGACAAAAGAGGTGGTCAATAGTTTTCGTCTGTTGTTCGGAGCAGCAATTGCAGGCCGAAGCTAAGCTGATCCCAATGGTGTTGAGGATATCGTCAGTAGGAAATTTCTTTCTAATGACTCTCCACATGAGGAAAGACCACTTCTTGGGGATGTAGGTGTTCCGATATTGAGCAGCGATATGAGTCGGCTGGCCCGTCCCAATGAGAGAGGATCTGGCCGACTTCACTGAAAATGTGCTGGAAGCCTCGAGCGTCCATCTCTACTCGTCGGCCCCAAGACCGATCCTAAGACCGCTAAGGCGGATGCTGGCCTCCATGTCGGTGCCTCCCCAAGCACGCATCTTATCCCAGTCCCAGTCACCATTGTTGTGATTCCACAAATCCTTGATCCTGCAATCTTTCTGAATTTCCGTGAGGCTAGAGAACAATCTATCCCCTATCCATCTCTCCCGGAATGGGTGAGACTCGCCGTTGCCCAGAAGTAGCCTGATGGCCGGTTCGGCAAGGTCTCTACCGATCAGGATCCGACGCCAGGCCGCCGAGGATCTGCTGTTGGATGTGGCCTCTGAGGGGTGAGTGTGCTTGAAGTATCTGGCTTTCATGAACCTGGTCTATAAGTTCTTGCTCGTGCGGATATGCCACCATAATTTTATCGAGAACGCGTTGACGATGTGAGTGAATTTGGTGAAACCCAGGCCCCCGGACACAATCGGCTGGGCCATGGAGTCCCAACTAGCCCAATAGTGCTTATCCTGGACGATGCAGTACCCCCAAAAGAAGTTGCAAAAGATCTGTTCGATCGAAGTAAGAACCTTCAAAGGCGGAGAGCATGCGGCTATAGTGTGGATTGGGATGGAGGTGAGCACGTGATTTATGAGGATCATTTTGCCTCCTGGGGATAAAGTGGCATTGTGCCACCCTTCAAGTTTGTTCCTGATTCTATTGATTAGCTTCTCAAAGATTCTAGTATTGGATTTCCCGTACACCAAGGGGTATCCAAGATAGGTGAATGGGGGATGATCAGTTGAGAAAAAGGTTAAGTTGGCGATCCTGCTGGCATGCTCGGTATTGATATTGTGGTGAGCGTAGATGACGCTTTTGGATGGATTAATTTTCTGGCCTGAACAAGTGGCGTACCGCTGTAGGGTGTTGTGGACCACCTGAACCGCTCCTTCATCCCCAGTTGAGAAGATGAGTAAGTCGTCAGCAAAGGCCAGGTGGGTAATGGTAGGGCATCCGCTGGCAGTATGATATTATTGGAAGTGCGGGACGCTGATCATATTATTGAGGTTCCTGCTGAGGGCGTCTGCCGCAATGATGAAAACAGTGGAAGATAGAGTGTCGCCTGCCTAACCCCGTGGCTGGATTTGAAGAAGCCTTCGGCATGTCCGTTTATGACTGTGGAAAACTATGAGTTGCTGATGGATCTCCACACGGTGTTAGTCCAATTTTTCGAGAATCCAAAAGCCCTGAAAACCTAGATCATAAATTGCCAGTCCAGTCTGTCGTAAGCATTTTCCATGTCAATCTTAACGGCGATGTTGCCTCCTCTAACTGGAAATTTCATACAGGTGATGAGCTCTTGGGCAAGCATGATGTTGTCTTGGATGTTCCTTCCACGAACAAACCCACTTTGCTCGTTAGAGATGATCTTGGGGAGAAGGCTCGCCATTCTGGTAGCGATGATCTTGGAGATGATCTTGTTAGTAAAAGTGCACAGGCTGATAGGCCAAAAGTCGCTAAAGGACTCCGGGTTCTCTTTTTTGGGATGAGGATGAGGTTGGCGCTGGAGATGGCTTTAGGGTAGGTGGCTCCTTCGAGGAACGCAATTGCGGCTTCGATGATATCCTGCTTGATAATGTCCCAGCACGTGCGAAAGAAGACCCCCAAAAATCCGTCGGGGCCGGGTGCGCTGTGCTCATTCAGAGCCCACACCGCATCTTTTACTTTCTGTTCCGAAGGGCGGCGCTCCAACTGGGCGTTGTCGGTGTCGTCTATGAGACGGGGGATTTGATCTAGAAAGGTGTTGTCTTTGTGGACAGTCTCTTTGGAGAATAATTTGGAGTAGAATTCCGTAGCGACTTCGTGGATACTCTTTTGGTCGGTGATGATGTTTCCATTATTATCCTTGGTATGGTGAATCGTGAGCTTCCGTCTCCGACCGTTGACGCAATCATAAAAGTATTTCGAGTTTTTGTCCCCGTCACTATCCCATTTCAACCTGGCTTTCTATTTCCAGAAGTCGGTCTCCACTTTGAGCCTGAATTTGAGCATAGCCTTGGTAAGGTTCAGGGCAATCCTGGACACCGGGGAACGATCCACAACGAATCTGGCTTCTGCACGGGTGACGTCGTCTTCAGCGATCCGCACGGCTTGAAAGATGTCCCCATATAAAATTTTGCTCCAGTTGGACAGGGCTATCCTCGTAGCCTTGAGCTTTTGGCTCACCCGGACAAGGGGATCGGGTGAGTCTTCACTATTCCATGCTTTCGCGACTATCCCCAAAAATTGTGGGTGCTCGCTCCAGAATTCGAGGAATTGAAAATTCTTTTTGTGGGGGTTGTTGTTGCTTTTGATTTCTACCAACAGCGGGGTGTGGTCTGATTCGGATTAATTGAGGTGGAATAGTTTGGTTGTGATCCCCATACTGTGCCAAAGGTCGTTGGTAAGGGCTCTGTCAAGACGGGAATATTGGCGTTGGTCACCATCTTCCATGTTACACCAGGTGAAGGCATTGCCCATAAATTGGAGGGAAGTAAGATGCACATTGAATATGAAGTTGTTGAAGTCTTGCATGGTCGACAAATGGGGCGGACGGCCGCCGATTTTCTCTTCTCTGCAGGTAATCGTATTGAAGTCTCTGATGCAGAGCCAAGGGGAGTTGATATGGTGCTGATGAATGTCGAGGAGGTCGTTCTACAGCAGTTTTCGCTCAGTGATATCGCAGCTGCCGTGGACCGCCGTGCGGATAGCTCGCTCCGGGAGCAAGGGGTGTTCCAACCAGCAGGAGAGGGCCTGCCGGGTTTCCTGGATGATGCCGAAGTTGACGTCCTGAGTGCCGAGGATCCAAATGTCGTGTCTGCCAGCTATGGCTGTGGGGAGATTCAGCTGCAATTGGATGGATTTAAGTCTTTTGATGAGGATTTTGGGTTCGAGGATAATAAGAATGTCGATCTTGTGGATTTTCTGCAGGGTGGAAATTCTCCTTAGTGTGGGTTTGTTCCCCAAACTGCGGACATTCCAAGCTAGGATGTTAATCATTAAAGGAGTTGGGGTTGAGATTTTTTGTTTCGCCTGGCTGCGGATCTGGTTTGGATGGTATTGGTCTCCGTGTTTCCAATCAGGTCAAGGTTCTCACTTGAGGTTGATGCTTCAGCTGTTGTCGAGGTGGGGGGATCTCTGTGAGGTTGCTCGAGTGGGACCGAGTGTTGGCCGGTCGAATCCTCGGTGAGATCCAGAATGGAGTCGTCCGCTGGGTCAACTAATTCCCCAGCGGAATCACGATTGTGCTCCTCTGATGGAATAGCCAGAGAGTCGCTGGAGCTTTCTGTCTCTTGGAGTATGAGCTGTAGAGGGCAGCCAGCATCTTGGATCTGTAGGCCTCTCCGGACCTGATCGGGTCCGAGGATCGCGAGGGCTTCTTCGATTTGGTCTTTGATGGTGAGCATTTGCTCTTCCTCGCTGGTGGTGGTGGAATCCTCGATCATCACCAAGGTCGAGAGGTTGGGCAATATCTCGGTGAGGGTGGGATCATGTGGGTGGTGTTCAGACTCCGACTGGGTATCCGCCTCATCCGAATCAAGAGCAACAAATTGGTTGGAGAGCGTGAGGGGTTGGAGGTCGAAAGGGACCAAAGCTTTGCTGGAAGGCTCGCTATTGTCTGATTTGCCGGTATCAGAGTCGAATCTAGTGTGCGAGTTAGGTAGAGGAAGAATGGGTGGCCGTGGAGTACTCCCCTCTGCTTGTGAGCTGACATTCCTGGCTTTCTTCTGCTTGAGTTCGGGGTGAAGACGATGGCAGTGCTTCTGGAGGTGACCTCTCAGATGGCAATGATTGCAGAACATAATATGGTTATCGTAAAGGATTTGTTGGGTGTGGGTCGAATTCCCGAGCTCGATGGTGATGAAATTGGGAGGCTCGGAGGAAAGGTCGAGCTCGACACATATTTTGGCATAGTGGGCCTTGGTGAGGTTGCTCGTTTCTGGAGCCGTAGCCACGTACGTTCCGATCGAGTTGGCGATGCGTCTGAGAGCCGCCGAAACAAAGCAGATGAGGGGTAAATTAGGTAGGGTCACCTAAGCTGCGACGTGAGCTGAGTCTTCTTTGGTACTAAATCCTGGAGACCACTTTATGATTTTTATCTGGTGTGAGTCAACTTTGCAAGTGCCTTTGGACCAAATTGTCCTGTGGTCGGGGTCGGAGGAGAGGTGAAGGAGAATATATTTGGGATCGAGGGGGGCCACTCGGTAGTCCGTCGATAGTTTCCAAGTGGCAATTGTCTCCTGGACCCTGGAGAGTTTGGGACATCCGGTGGAGAATTTGAGAATAAAAGTGTGGGAGAATGAGGATGACAGGGATGTCAATTCCGAGTCGAAAATGGGGACCCGCAGCATCGGGGAGTCCCGAGAATACTCGATGTCTGGGAGGGGGACGTCAGGGAGGTGAAGCCCCTTCGATTTCGCTAAGTCCGGGCGAAGCTTGTCAGCATAGGAGAATAGGCCAACTCTGACGGGTGGGGATCCTCTAGGGGCTCCACTGGGTTGAGGGGACGCCGAAGGAGGGGATTTTGAACGGGCATGGGATTCAGGGAAGCAGGGGGATCTGGGAGGATGATGGCCGGGGGGGAGGGGCGGGAGGAACAGCGGCGGGGATGGTGGAGGGGGACGGATCGGTGGAGGGAACAGCGACAGAGATGGTGGAGGGTGGCGAATCGTTGGACGTAACACAAACGGGGAGAGATGACACCTGCTGACAGTTGGCAGACGATAGGTGAAGGACGACTGCGCTCGCCGGGTGCTGAACCTCGGGATACGAGGGAGAGAGAGCCTCGGGGGGAAGAAGCCCGGGTGGTGGCGACGCCGCTGGCCCGGGGGGTACGACGGAGGTCGGGTGAAAGGTGGGAGAGGCCTGAGGGAGTGGCAGAGAGCCGGGGACGTGGGGAGTGGATGGAAGGGGAGGGATGGCAGTTGGAGGAGGCACGAAGGGATCGGAGGGCTCTCCAGTGGGAGCGTAAAGGTGGGGATAGGATGGCGCGCTAGCGTAAAAATACGCGAGTTGGGTGGGGTAGGGATTGTAGAGGGGTGGGACCCGGTAAGGGACCCAGAAGGAGAGTCCGAGATAAAGGAGCCAGCGTAAAAGGGAGGATGGCCAGCGTAATCAGAGACAGGTGCAGGAGGGTGGGTCCCATGCAAGAGATGGGAAGGAGCTGGGTTACGCTGGGAAGAATGCGCATGGGAAGGAGCTGGATTACGCTGGGTATAATGCGCATGGTAGGGCCCGCCAAAGAAAGTGGGGGAAGTTATAAGGCTACGCTGTCCATGAGGAGCGTAAAGAGATGTGGTCGCCTCGGGGGCATAGCCCCTGGCACCGAACCCAATGGTACTGGAGTTGGGGAACCCGAAGCCAGCGTAGCTGGTGGGCTCCCAACCCTATGCTACGTCATCCCTATTCAAATTTTGAATTGATGGGGGGAAAGAGGCTGGCTGCCTCGAGAAGCCCGCCAAGGAACTCCCTTCCCAAGAGAGGGACGCCTGGAGGCCGTCGGAGAACGCGAACTGAGGGCGGGGCGGGGTCGCGAGCCAGCTTGCGAGGGTGGTAGGGGGTTCGGGAACACCGGACATTGGGGCGGGGTTGCCAAGGGAGTGAGGGAGTAGATTGAGACCTGATGAGGGGATGGCCGGGGAGGAGGAGTCGAGGAGGGGGGAAGAAGAAGACGAGGAAAGTCCGACCATAGATAGGCAATCGGCCGGCCAGTGGTGTAGCCTCCCTTCCCGAAATTTTAAATATTTTTAGTTTATTTATTTTATTTAAATAGTGATTTTAGATTATTATAAATAATTATTTACTTAATTATTACGGTAAATGATATTAATCATGATTGAGTTTTGAAGTACAAGACGGCTAGGAATCATGGCACGGATAGTGCCGTAGCGTGCTTTGACTAGTGCTTAGCCATGGTAGGGGAATGCAAAGCCATATGACTGTTCTAACTAGGAAAACCAGATTTAGTTGCGACTTAATCCCCACCGATGAACTATTTATTTATTAATTAAATGTATTGATTTAGATGACCCGATTGTACCAACTTAGTCCGAACTGGGCCCGAACCGAATCCAAGCCTTTGTAGATATGTATTGGGACCAAATACGGCCTTGTAGACATGTTTGGTAAAGGTATTTATTTTTCGTATATATTTTTAGGAATTGGCAATTATTTGCTAAATATTTTTTATAGGTAAAATATGTATATTAAATATTGTTATGTTATATATATTAATATTGATATATTGTTATAGGTAAAATAGGTATATTAAATATGTGTGTATTTGTAAGTATATATAAATATATATACTAGTGTATGTGCGTATATATATAAAAATATATATATATATATAAGTGTATTTGTGTATTCATATATATAAATGTATACAATATATATAATTGTATATGTGTATACATAGGTGTATGTGTAAATATAAATATAAATATATATATATATATATATATATATATATATATATATATATATATATGTATGTATGTGTATATATATATATATATATATATATATATATATATATATATATATATATATATATATATATATATATATATATATAAAACATATATATGTATACATGTGTATGTGTATGTATACATACGTATATTATATATGCGTGTATGTAGGTGTACATATAAATTTGTATATGTAGGTGTGTGTATATATATGTATATAAATGTATATGTGTATATATATACGTACGTGTGTGTATATACATACATATATATATATATATATATATATATATATATATATATATATATATATATATATATATATATATATATATATATATATATATATATATATATACTTATTGTATAAAGGAATAGGAATATAAAAAGAATTAGTAAAAGAAAAGGAAAAAAAAAGAGAGAGTTAGCAATAGCAGCTAAACCCATTAAACCGAACACCCGGCCCAGTGAATTTCCCCAAACCCGCGCTAGTCCCCCCTCCGCGCAGTTGCAGCCGACTCTGTTCAGAGCCGAACGTATAAGTACGCTCGAGGAAAAAGAAAAGAAAAGAAAGCCGTAACCCAAAGTTTCCGCCACCCCTCGGACCCTGGCGCCGTCGCGTGCGGCGAGGCCGCGCGGATACAGCGCGCTCGCGCGGGGAATCAATCGCGAAACAGCAGCAGTAGCGACGGAGGTGCCAACTTTGCGAGGCGTTTTCGCAGAGTGTAGTCGATCGTTTCGCGAACCATAAATTCTGGTATGATCTCGATTTAACCCTCTCTAATCTCTATTAAATAGTTTAAATTCTAGCGATCCGAAACTCGACAGAAATCGAGTTGAAAATCACCGAAAACCTGTTCAAAACAGGGAACCAAACCAGTCCATGAACCCACATTGGGAGATCGATTCCGATCGAACCAATGCCAGTTTAGAAATTCCACCTGAACAAAGTTTTAGAGCACGTATGGGACTCCACAACCTATTTTGTGTTTTCGAATTTCATTAACTATGTGCAAAGAAATCAACTTTCAAAGTTGGTGAAAAATCTGTTTTCAAAATATAGAAATTGTTCCACACGACGTGCGTCCCGCCAAACCGGACGACGTGGTCACGAACCGAAGGCATCGAAAGCTACGTAACGGCTTCGTGGTCGTGTAGGCTTTGGCGGAATTCAAATTGATCCGCGTGTGCGCGACGAATTTGATGCATATCCGTCAAAATTCACCGTATCGTGCACTTGCAAATTTTTTAATTACTTTGTGCACGCTCGTCAGATCGAGACAAAACTTGCGCCAACAGGACCGTATCATTTTTCTGGTCCTGTATGCCAAGTTTGGTCCGATTCTGAGACTGTTGATAAAATCACCGTTTTGCGGGCCCTACGGTCCCACTCAACGGGCGATTTTGTGCACGGCCCGTCGAAATCCAACTTTGGACGTACGGTTGGGTTCGTATCAAAAAACTGGATCCGTAAACATATAGTTTGACAACTTTAGAGACCGTTGACTCTGGCACGCTTTTCGGTGCAAAGCGGGTCCAACGGTAGACACCGTTTTGGCCTGAAATTACCGTTTTGCTCCTGTGTCCAGAATTGGACTTAAGGACAGGCAATCATAGCTATTTTGACTATTCTGAGAACATTGGTAATGTTTATTTCAGCTTCCGGGGACTGTTGTATGGGTTTTGACTATTATGGCATTGAGTTGTTCAGACTGTCGGTTTCACCAGCAGAGGACCCCAGGCGAGTACAGTTTATTGTCTGCATTTCGATATTGATTTTCACTATATTTTATTGATTGGCCATTGGTTATGTGATTATTTTCTATTACAAATTGTTGAGTCGGAAATGAGAAGTACCAAGGATGTGTGATCCGACCGTAGACAATGTTTATTTTCTGCAGTAGACATTGTAGACAGTGCTTATTTTCATGCAGTAGACATTGTAGACAGTACTTATTTTCATGCAGTAGACATTATAGACAGTGCTTATTTTTCTGCAAGTAGACATCGTAGACAGTGCTTACTTTCTGCAAGTAGACATCGTAGACAGTGCTTATTTTTCTGCAAGTAGACATCGTAGACAGTGCTTACTTTTCTGCAAGTAGACATCGTAGACCGTGCGGTGTAGTGGCCCAGACCGATCACATGTCAAAGGTACTTCTAACAGTTTGGGAAAGTATTTTGTGTCTATTTATTGATATTGGTTTTCCGTATTTACTGTTTATTTTCAAAACTCATGATTGATGTCTAACCTTTGTTTTATAGTCATTTTCTTTATTTGGAATTGCATTCAGTGAATTGTGCTCGTTCCATTCCTGACTGAAAACCAACATTTTTCAGGTTAGCCGTGGATTCACTTAGCATGGGAGATACGGGGGTACTTGCAGACAAAGCCTAGAAACTAGCTAGATATCGGAGTTGTAGTCATTCCAATATTTGTAAAAGTTTATACTTTCTGTAAATGTAAATCTTGTGATCATTGTAAATTAAATTAATTTTGTGAATGAGCATTATTTGTGATTTTGATCTTCATGGCCGTGACAGCGTTCTACCGCCGACACTGCGGCGTAGGCTGGCTTGGACACGTCTCGTATCCGTTTAAAAAAAAACGGGTGCGGGTCGTGACAAGTTTTTATGGTGGCCCATGCAGGCCTGTCTTCGTAAATCATGCGAACTCGTGATAGTACTTAAGTTAGTCGTACTATTGCGAGCCTACGACTAGAAATGCTC
Source organism: Iris pallida (assembly GCA_029216955.1). Taxonomy (NCBI): domain Eukaryota; kingdom Viridiplantae; phylum Streptophyta; class Magnoliopsida; order Asparagales; family Iridaceae; genus Iris; species Iris pallida. The sequence goes on from JANAVB010031451.1 coordinate 33,916, forward strand.
ATTCACGAATTAGAAATTAACTTAATTTCAGAGAATGACTAGGACTAGGAGTCCCTTATACAAGTTTACCGATGGGTAGTCTAGGCCATGCAACTTAGATGAGGAGTTAGTAATTTTGATAGTTGTCAGATCCCCATAGGTACACTATTACCTCTTGATAGGACGATATGATCCAAGGTGGATAGATTATTCACTTGGTGAGACAGAGCTTCCTAGAATTACTGATCTAACCTAGATGAATCATCAATTCCTTTTCCTTGCCTCTTTAGATATCATCCTTATATCTTAGTCCAAATTGCCTAATTAGTTCCTATTTTGCCCTAAGAATAATTATTTTATATAATTTTGATTATGTTACCCATGTATGAACCTCGAGTTAGTTTGATTCAAGTTTTTCCTTAAAAGCTCGAGTACATATGAAATAGATACTAGGATATTTGTATTTCTATCTTCAATTATTCCTCCCTGTTAAATCTTTTATGTTAAAGGGTTGTGAACGATAGACAAATACCTACGCTTTATTTCATAGTCAACATGTTTGAATCTCTAGAAGCTCATGAATTCTTACAGATATAGTTAAAGAAATGTTAGTTAACTCATAGTGGCTAGACAGCAGCGCATTGTCGCCAATTACCTGAGAGTGGAGAGTGTGGGTTCACTGCAGCCGACAGCGCACTGGCAAGGCACAACCCATAGAATTGAAATCGTTTCGAAAAATCATAGTCTGTGGAACATTGCAGAAACTATGTTCTCGTTGACTTCTTTAGATCGTAGATACCCTTGTGTCGATATAGGTAGAGTGTCTGATAGCCTATCATATTTTGAATCACGAAACCAAGGGTTTACCACAGCCAGAGTATACGGGCGTGGCGTAATCCGCGGTGAAATGACTTCAAACATGATTACAAGTTTGGGATACCATAGAGGATAGGACAGTGCCCTGTATGTTCTATAAGATCCGAAGCCAATAGTTGTTGAAGTTCTGTGAGATTGGGTAGCGTGTCTCCCGACCTAGCATTCCGTGGTCCTTGTGATCTATTGACGAGGTAATTGTCTGACACTAATAGGTTTAACTAGAACATGGAATTTAGAATGTCCATAACCCATTAGTCGACCAAGGCTTTATGGATAAGAAGATAGTAGGAAGACTGTATAAGCAAGAACATCGGGTAAGGTTTGATTCTCACAAAACTCGAACTACTTGTGCCTTCTTTCAAAAATCTCGCATAATTGTATTCGACTATCTTAACAAACGCTGATGTTACAGCTTAGTTTTGCAAGCTCACTCTATTCTCGAGCTTGATTTGAGGCATATGTTTAGTGGGGACGCCTGCTAACTTATTGTCTAATCAGAATCAGTGTATTATGGTCTGATCAACCATGATGCATTTGGTTTGCTCTTCGTTTAATTACACTACGTGGATGGAGATATATAGGTATCTAGGATCTCATCCGCGACTGCATTGACAATTCCTCTTGAATTATATGTTCGCCCTTGAATCACAAAATTGTATTCAGTAACATCTCCATTGAATTCTTTATTGTTTTTGTCTTTCACCGATTTGGAAAGACGAAAGCTCGTGATGGTAGAGAGATACAGAGTATCCCCATGGCTATGATAGTGGTATACACAAGTATAGCTACCATCAGCTAGTCATATGACTGAGTTACTCGTTCTCCTCTCGACCCTCAAATTACTATTGAGACCTTCTAGCCATTCAAATTTGAGAATGATTAGGGTTTTACCTTTAGTCGAAATGCCTACCTAGGAGACTACCTATTCTTTAGAGACCAAAGGTTGCGAGTCTCAAATTATTTGCTGGAAGCTTGCCTTAACTAGCAACCCTTAAGCCTTGAACCAACCCTTCCTCGACCGAAGCCACAGTTAGACATGAGATGAGTGGACAATAGGGTAATCATTTACCGTAACACTCATCCCGAGATTGGCTTCCACAAATATTACTCTAGTTATGTAAATTTTATTATTAAGACCTAACTAGTGTTGGAACACCACAGTCACTAGCTTAGCCAATACCATAGCTTAAATATCCTGTCATATTATGATCTACCAATTGTCAACAGCAATACACGATCACTATAACTTTTGTGACGATAGTCTGGCAGGTTGACACAAATAGAAATTTACGACTCAGTTGTTAGAAATCTTGTGCCTTAGAGTTGGTTACCCCGTCGATAACTCTAGTATACTATAGACGAGTAGATCATCCTATTTTATTGACCATGTGTTATTGTACACACTCGTTCTCCATTTATTGAGGAACGATCCTTGACTTGACTTATATCTACCGTATTCCGATATGCCGTACCTTATTCCCTATTAACAAAGAGTCGAGGTACAGTATCCGGACTTTGGGAACCCTCTAACCTCAATATTCCTAAGACCATATCCTATTCTAAGGTGGGTAGACGGTAAGCCTCCTAAAGTTTTAGGATATACGAAGATCACCGATTGATTAGAATAAATTTTTTTATTAGAATTATAGTTAGTGCCCTATGGACTCCCACTTTCCATTTAGATCATTTTGTGTCCCCGGCCGTGTCATTAATATTCGGAGCACAAGACCAGCTGTTACCTTCCAACAAATTTCATATGCAAGTTCTAGATAAGTCCACCTTCATCTAGGTATATCATGTCCCACTCAAACCCGTCCCCTTGTACTCTATTTTTATGGTACGACTTTCTGGTAAAAAGGACTAACTATAACCCTTACCATAGTACCGGTAAACTTCTCGACTACAAATGGAGACTCAACCTCGACTCGAATCTTTCGACCCAATATATGGTTGTGATCGACTCGAAACCACTATGCACATGTCACCAGTGTGCCACTCAATTGTGCCTTCTTATGCTTATTACACACAAAAGTCACGGAAGATGCATTTTGGGCTTTAGGGACCTAGCTAACCAACCAGACTGGCAACTAGCTCGACCACTTGGGTGAAAAACCTATTCTAGGTTACCCTAACCTAGTAGAAATAGTTTATCATTGGGACATTGTTCAATCATTATAGATTGAAATCTAAGGTTCATACAACCAGCGAGTGTTGTCCAAATAGAAAACCCATTAAGACCTAGTAGAACCCAATCCGAGCACACCACCAAATTTGGATTTCAAAACCGAACTATTTGAAATAGGTACCTGTACCCACTATGAAGTCTCCACCTCTTAGAGTGTGATGTCCTTCGTAACCCTCATTCCATCTATATGGAAGTCGCGATACGGTCTTGTATTGCATTCATATTCCTTGCTCTTGTGTATTAAACAACCACGGGAAAAGAGCACAACCTCGATTTCTCAAATTCCATTCCATTATGAAATCTTGTTCAAATAAAATTTTGAGAACGGAATTTATGTATTGTATGGATTGCAAGCCCCTCTAGAAAATGAAGAGTTCTTAGTCTTAGCAAGTGACTAGACTAGAGTAGCCCATCTAGCAAATAAGTTAATGATCCATAAACCTCCGTTCTACCTGCATCATTAGATACCCTCTACCGCTCTTGAAACTTCCTAATTACCCTCGGTTATTCTTCCTTTTCTTCCCGTCCTTCTTATTTCAGAGCGATGAAGGATCATGCTTATGGGAGTTTACTAATATTTCTTAACCACTTGTGTAAGTTGTTGCTCGTTAAATTCTGGGATTACTTGATAGATAGGAGAGGAGTATAGATGCCCTATACCGTAAATATCTATTGGTAGCTAATTTTAGCAAGTAGTTGGATGATTATAAAGTTTTAGTGACATGAGATCTGAAGGAGTAGCATGACCAAAGGTGGGTAGAAGTTCTCGGAGTTTCATAGTTACAAAATGGCTAGGAGGAGGATATAAACTGTTTTTGAGGAATTAAAATTCGAGGAGATTAAGGTAATGGTAGATTTTTCTTGTTGAAATTAAGGAATAGTTATGAATTAGAATTTCGAGGACGAAATTATTTTTAAGGTGGGTAGATTTGTAGCCTTCCTTTCCGAAATTTTGAATATTTTTAGTTTATTTATTTTATTTAAATAGTGATTTTAGATTATTATAAATAATTATTTACTTAATTATTACGGGAAATGATTTTAATCATGATTGAGTTTTGAAGTACAAGACGACTAGGAATCATGGCACGGATTGTGCCGTAGCGTGCTTTGACTAGTGCTTTGCTATGGTAGGGGAATGCAAAGCCATATGAGTGTTCTAATTAGGAAAACCAGATTTAGTTGCGACATAATCCCCACCAATGAACTATTTATTTATTAATTAAATGTATTGATTTAGATGACCCGATTGTACCAACTTAGCCTGAACTGGGCCCGAACCGAATCCAAGCCTTTGTAGATATGTATTGGGACCAAATACGACCTTGTAGACATGTTTGGTAAAGGCATTTATTTTTCGTATATATTTTTAGGAATTGGCAATTATTTGCTAAATATTTGTTATAGGTAAAATATGTATATTAAATATTGTTATGTTATATATATTAATATTTATATTAAATATGTGTGTATTTGAAAGTATATATAAATATATATACTAGTGTATGTGCATATATATAATTATATATATATATATATATATATATATATATATTTTTATATATATATATATATATATATATATATATATATAAGTGTATTTGTGTATTCATATATGTAAATGTATACAATATATATAATTGTATATGTGTATACATAGGTGTATATGTAAATATAAATATATATATATATATGTATGTGTAAATATATATATATATATATAAAACATATATATGTATACGTGTGTATGTGTATGTATACATACGTATATTATATATGTGTGTATGTAGGTGTACATATAAATATGTATATGTAGGTGTGTGTATTTATATGTATATATAAATATATGTATATATGTATATAAGTGTATATGTGTATATATATACGTACGTGTGTGTATATACATATATATATATATATATTTTATATATATATATATATATATATATATATATATATATATACTTAAAAAAAATATATATATATATATACTTATTGTATAAAGGAATAGGAATATAAAAAGAATTAGTAAAAGAAAAGGAAAAAAAAAGAGAGTTAGCAATAGCAGCTAAACCCATTAACCCGAGCACCCGGCCCAGTGAATTTCCCCAAACCGGCGCTAGTCCCCCCCCACCCCGCGCGGTTGCAGCCGACTCTGTTCAGAGCCGAACGTATAAGTACGCTCGACGAAAAAAAAGAAGAAGAAAACCCTAACCCAAAGTTTCCGCCACCCCTCGGACCCTGGCGCCGCCGTGCATCCAGCCTGGGCGCCGCCGTGTGCGGCGAGGCCGCGCGGATACAGCGCGCTCGCGTGGGGAATCAATCGCGAAACCGCAGCAGTAGCTGCGGAGGTGCCAACTTTGTGAGGCATTTTCGCAAAGTGTGGTCGATCGTTTCGCGAACCGTAAATTCTGGTATGATCTCGATTTAACCCTCTCTAATCTCTATTAAATAGTTTAAATTCTAGCGATCCAAAACTCGACAGAAATCGAGTTGAAAATCACCGAAAACCTGTTCAAAACAGGGAACTAAACCAGTCCATGAACCCACATTGGGAGATCGATTCCGATCGAAACAATGCCAGTTTAGAAATTCCACCTGAACAAAGTTTTAGAGCACGTATGGGACTCCACAACCTATTTTGTGTTTTCAAATTTTATTAACTATGTGCAAAGAAATCAACTTTCAAAGTTGGTAAAAAATCTGTTTTCAAAATATAGAAATTGTTTCACACGACGTGCGTCCCGCCAAACCGGACGACATGGTCGCGAACCGAAGGAATCGAAAGCTGCGTAACGGCTTCGTGGTCGTGTGGGCTTTGGCGGAATTCAAATTGGTCGCGTGTGCGCGACGAATTTGATGCGTATCCGTCGAAATTTACCGTATCGTGCACTTTGTAAATTTCTCAATTACTTTGTATACGCTTGTCAGATCGAGACAAAACTTACGCCAACAGGACCGTATCGTTTTTCTGGTCCTGTATGCCAAGTTTGGTCCGATTATGAGACTGTTGATAAAATCACCGTTTTGCGGGCCCCACGGTCCCACTCAACGGGCGATTTTGTGCACGGCCCGCCGAAATCCAACTTTGGACATACGGTTGGGTTCGTATCGAAAAACTAAATCCGTAGACATGTAGTTTGAAACTTTAGAGACCGTTGACTCTGGCACGCTTTTCGGTGCAAAGCGGGTCCAACGGCGGATACCGTTTTGGCCCGAAATTATCGATTTGCCCCTGTATCCAGAATTGGACTTAATGACAGGCAATTCTAGCTATTTTGACTATTCTGAGAACAATGGTAATGTTTATTTCAGCTTTCGGGGACTGTTGTACGGGTTTTGACTATTGTGGCATTGAGTAGTTCAGACTGTCGGTTTCACCAGCAGAGGACCCCAGGCGAGTACAATTTATTGTCTACATTTCGATATTGATTTTCACTATATTTTATTGATTGGCCATTGGTTATGTGATTATTTTCTATTACAAATTGTTGAGTCGGGAATGAGAAGTACCAAGGATATGTGATCCGACCGTAGACAGTGTTTATTTTCTGCAGTAGACATTGTAGACAGTGCTTATTTTCATACAGTAGACATTGTAGACAGTACTTATTTTCATGCAGTAGACATTGTAGACAGTGCTTATTTTTTTGCAAGTAGACATCGTAGACAGTGCTTATTTTCTACAAGTAGACATCGTAGACAGTGCTTATTTTTCTGCAAGTAGACATCGTAGACAGTGCTTACTTTTCTGCAAGTAGACATCGTAGACCGTGCGGTATAGTGGCCCAGACCGATCACATGTCAAAGGTACTTCTAACAGTTTGGGAAAGTATTTTGTGTTTATTTATTGATATTGGTTTTCTGTATTTACTGTTTATTTTCAAAACTCATGATTGATGTCTAACCTTTGTTTTATAGTCATTTTCTTTATTTGGAATTGCATTCAGTAAATTGTGCTCGTTCCATTCCTGACTGGAAACCAACATTTTTCAGGTTAGCCATGGATTCACTTAGCATGGGAGATACGGGGGTACTTGCAGACAAAGCCTAGAAACTAGCTAGATATCGGAGTTGTAGTCATTCCAATATTTGTACAAGTTTATACTTTCTGCAAATGTAAATCTTGTGATCACTGTAAATTAAATTAATTTTGTGAATGAGCATTATTTGTGATTTTGATCTTCATGGCCGTGACAGCGTTCTACCGCCGACACTGCGGCATAGGCTGGCTTGGACACGTCTCGTATCCGTTTTTTTTTAAAAAAAAAGGGTACGGGTCGTGACAAGTGGAGATGAGGCGCAGGCATCGGTCAGCCTGCAAGGGAGATGGGGAACTGGACGGAGCGGGCGGGCGACCCTATTGGGTCCCCTAACGGGAGCAGAGGGCTTTCTTCTTCACGCACATACCAGAGGGCTATATTAAGTATATATTATATCTAGGTATTAGGAATATATATATATATATATATATATATATATATATATATATATATATATATATATATATATATATATATATATATATATATATATATATTAGGTCGAGTTCTTATATGGAATGTGAGGGGTTTGGCAAACAAGCAATCGACGAGCAGAGTCAAGATGCCTTGCAAGATGCACAAGGTCGAGAAGTTGACCATCATTAAATCCAAACAAGATAAGGATAAGTTCTCTAAATTCCTAATCAAGCTTAATTTCACCCATAGTATCACGGGCAGAAAGAATATCTAGCTCATGTCCAAGAAGGATGTCAACTTGTCTTGGTCGACGACAACGAGCTATTTCTTTCAATCAGAGTGCAAGACAAAAGGTTTGCGCATCCCTTCCTGCCGTCGATCATTCATGGTGTAATCTCCTTGAACCAAATTATGGAATTTTTCGTATTTTTGAAAATTTTATTTTTCTAAATATTTTCTAGATCTGAAATCATAAACTTGAATTAGCTATGGAATATATTTTCGATCGCAATATGTTATATATTTTATTATTGGGTTATTGGCTTTTCAAAATCATTTATTAAAATTTGTATAGTTTTGGGCTTATATAGCCTAGAAAATAAAATTAGTTAGTTTGAACTCTTTAAATAATATGGGCAAGATTCATATATGAAAATACTTTAAAAATTTGTATAAGTTGGATTTATATGATACATGTATTAGCCTCGAGCCTATGTGATTATTTTGAACTTCTACTAGTTTTGGGCCTAAAGGCCAAATAAATAGTAATTATTATATTTGGAGAAAAACATATTTATATATGAGCTTGAGCTTATTAAATTATTTATATATATGTTATTTCGCCATTTCGGACCGGGATTTCATTCTACACAAAAAAACTTTTGGGCTTGTTATTGGATTAATTTACATATGAAAGGATTTTCTTTGGATTTGGTTCTTATTGGGCTATTGGCCCAATTCATGGAAGGTCTTTTTAGGAGAGCTTCTTGGAAACTTCCTCTCACATGTTAGGGAGCATGCCTTCAACCATTATTTAATGGGGGCTCCCTATTCCTCATCCACACAATTCCCAATAAAATCTTAAGTGCATCGTGTCCGTGTCCATGTGCCCCCATTTCAATATCATTCGTTTATTTTACATATACATTCTCCTTTTCGTGTCCATATGTCGGACACTTCCCGTCCAATCCCTGTGTAGTGCTGACAAATTGATACGGACACATCCTCACAGCCGCACTCCCAAGATTCGTCGACCCATATTCCCATCCGGGCCACAACCTTGCCAACTCCTCCTCGTGTCTAGCAGACACACATCACCATCGCCATCGATGACCCATCCATTGGATCCCGACTACCATATCAGCTGCCCACCCACTGCCAAACAACCACCACACCACCACCATAGCCCTCCGAGCTACTACGACAACAACACCGGCATCACCACGTCCATATCAACCCACCCCCACCACAACCATTCGACCGCCAGCAAAAAAGAAAGAAAGAAAACCCTACCGCCCCCACTTATCGTCGTGAGCACCGTCGCCTTCAGATCTGGTGCACCGCCACCAGATCTGCGTCCGTGGCCCGATCCTGAGCCCCTCTGACAACTCCAGCGGTACGCCGCCCCAGAGCTGGCCCATCTATAGCACCCAGTTTCTAAAATGAGGGTAATTTTGAAATTTTGTAATTATAATTATTTAATAATGATATTTAAACCATGTTATGATTTTTGGTGTTTTTTAATTAATTTGAAACTATTTAAAATGATGAATTATGATTTTGATGGTTAACTAGTGTAACCCTAGAATTGCTAAGATTAGAGACTAACCTTGACCACGGGAACCTAACCATGTGATTAGGATGTCATATTACGACTTTTTAGCCTAGGGGTATTTTGGTCATTTTGACAATTTTGTGAAATTGTAAATTGAATTAATTAAATATGTGCTAGTTAATTATTTGAGACTTAACCTAGAAGTTTAGCCTAATCTAGATTAGTCATGAGGATTAGATGATGATTAGAACCTTCCTACTAAGTGTCAAGTTTAGCAATATCTAGATATTTCTAAGTAGGATATTTACCCTTTAGGATATTTGTGAAAAAGAAAGCCTTAGGACTATTGGACCAATAGGAGGACTTGGAAATGGGTGGACAAACCCTAACCACTTATCTACATCTAAAACCTAACCCTAATCCATCTAATGGCAACCACAAATAGCAACTCCCTTCTATAAAGTATCCTTTAGAAAAACCTTGCCTCTTTTTACATCAACAAGAACCCTAACTTGTTCTTCCCCAAAGTTTCTCCCCTTTATCCAAATTGACCCCAAATTGAGGCTACTCTCTTGCATTAGGATCCATTTCAGAAGTAGAGGCTAGTGGGGGCTTGCTTGCAAGAAGTGGAGCACGTTTGGACATCGCTCTAGGAAGGGAACTTCTCATTTCGGGACCCTTTTCATTGAGTTTGAACTCTCAATAGGTAAAATCCTATAAACCCTAATAAATTCCTGATTTCTTCCCATAGATGCATTCATTTAGGGTTCCCCTAGGTGTAGCCCAAGTTTGGTAGGAAATCGTATCCATTTCGTGTCTGTATCGGACACGTATCGGTGTTTTTAAATGGATGTTCGATGAAATGCCACATAGGAAATTATTTTAGTAAAATTCAAAACAAATTACATGGTTGTGTAGCCCTTGTTGTGTGGAATTCAAATCTATTCGACTGAGTCAAAGTTTTGGTCATTTTCGTGTCCAAACTGGACACGTACACTGTGCACGAGGACTCGGTCGAGTCCCCTGCTACCCGACCCTTATTCCTCCTTGGTTATGTCACGTGGACACGTCAAACTTAACACAGGGGTAGGGGAAATGTCTGACAAGGCTCTCCCAAAGTTTGAGGTGTCCCAAAGTTTGAGGTGGTGTCGTGTCGTGTCGAGTGAGAAAACACGTGTGCATCAGAATTGCACTGCACTGCACACGCTGTGAGACACATTCTGATACGTGTCTCATACACCTGACATGACTCGCTTGGACACCTCGTGTTGTGTCCAATGTGTAATCCTATATGTGGCGAACACATGGACACGAGCACGAAGTGTCATGTGTCTTGTGTCGCGCGTACGACACCGTGTCCTCGCCGTACGATGCTGCAATGTACAGCACGTGTCTGTGTGTGTTCTCTCTGTTAGGATACGTTCGTGTCCAGTTTTTGCATGAAGTTAACCCCCATGACATGTACTATGTATACTCATGCCTGTACCTGATAATTAGTTGAATTCATAGGTTTTCAAAACGAATTTGGTTTTTATGTGAATGTTCTGATAATTGTACAGTTCGACATATTTTTCTGAGATTAATGGGTTTAAATTGTTAATTAACCTTTAAAATTATTGTTGTAAACATTCGAACATGTCAAGGATATTAGGTTTTGCCTCTGGAAACATTGTGATTTTCATTTGTTTGATATTGGTTTGATATGAAACTGAGAATGAAGATGAGAATTGGGTTTTGGTATATGTAAAATCTGAGAATTGGTTTAAAACCTGAAATTCGCATAATGTAAATTTGAGTTATCTGCTTTAATGAGAAAATGAACCTAAAGTGATAATAACCTAGGATTGATACAATATGATACCTAATTTTGCTTGGGTGGACTGATTATTGTTTTGCTTTGATTATGAAACTTGAGTTGGGAATTTGAACATTGATATTGGGAACCTGATATCTCAATGGACTGAAAACCTTGAAATCTGAGAATGATGTGGGTATTGATAGTGTCTAACCTAACCTGGAACCTGAGCAAACCTAACCTGGAACCTGAGCATCACCCTATTGTTAACTAACCCATTTACATTGCTTCCCACACACACTGAACATAACATGTATACACCACACACACACACCCCTATACATTGTATGTTGACACTCACCCCCTCTCTATCTCTAATATATACATGTATAAATATATACATGATATTGATGATACAATATACAATGCATCTATATCTATATATAGGTAGATAATGTGAATACATGATATGTGATGATAACATGAATATGCATATATGTATATCTATAGTAGTACTTGTATTATAGGAAATAGCCTATAGGTGTTATATATATATAGTATCTATGTATATACTTGTGTGTGTTACTTTTGGCTTGTGTTCGTGGCTATCCTAGATTGCTAGACTAGGCTTGGTTAGGCCTAAGAGTTGACTTAACTTAGATAGACTAGATGGACCAAGTTTGACCCAAGTTTAGCCAAGTTGGACTAGAAGGTTGACCAGAGTTGACTATGAGTAGACTTGACCTAGAAATAGACACACTAGGCCTATTTAGACTTATAGACTATAGTTTGACTCCTAGTTTGACCAAGGCTTGACCAAAGTTGACCTAGTTTGACAAGAATTTGACCAAACCCTAAGCAGTTGACCTAGACAGTTGACCAAGTTGACTTTGACCAAGTTTGACTTAGAGTCATGTAGTTTGTATTGCAGATTTACATTATTACAATTTGAGTACTTAATAACCTGTTTCACTCTAAATAGGACTCTGTGACACCAGTTCAGACATCTATTCATATCAGTCATTCATGGTGACAGGCGAGTACATTCTCTAATCGTTTCATGCTTGTTAGGACTTATATTCTTGCTCTAGATTGCTTTACTTAATACTGGCACGATTGTTATCACGGATTGGTACTATATGGATCTTCTCTTACGATGTTATCCCTATTGTGTTCAGCAGATACATATTGTGATGTGCATTTCACGAACATATTATATTTATTGTACACCCCTATTCATGTATACTCATTGTGCAATCTTGTACTCTCATGATCACATGAGCTTCATGAAGAAACTATTGTACAAGGTAGCGTAACTGTATTGGATCCTTGTGTATTGATTGGGGAGGGTGAGTAGAAATGGTTATGTAATCAAATCCCAGTGTACAAATATTGTATAAACTATTGTATATGTCTATTGTACACTCATGTATGATGGAGTTACCATTTTATTGTATAATCTAACCTGTTTACATAACCATATTTTGCTCTAAATCACTAGTCATGTAAAGTTCTTACTTATCATGTATATATTTTCAGTTTACAAATATCTCTCATTTTCATGTATATCTTTTTACAGTTCACGTATCTTACTCTTTTGCATGCATTATATTTTCTGCCATGATATAAACTGCGTGAGATGTACTGTACTCGCTCCTATCCTGACTGGACCTGTTGAAAATATTATAGATAATGATGGTGATTGCCCTACCTTCTATGGGGCATATGATGGTGACATTCAGGAGCCTGAGGAGCATCTAGCTCAGTAGAGGGTGCCTAGTTTAGTCTAGTACTTATATTTTTCAGTTTGTATCAGATTGTTCTGATTGTTAGTTGAGACTTAGTTATATTTAGGACTTATATCTATTTATGTTGGATATTTATATGTGTGTTGTGATGACTTTATTTATATATTCAGTTCTTCTTTCCATTTACCTTATTCCATATCGTGCTTTATCTTCCCTAGACTTATGATTGAGATATAGAGTTGAGATGTTATATTATACCTCCGTACAGAGATGATAGGTTTAAATATCTTGTTGTTAGATGTTAGATGTTATATATGACCTATACAACGTTCTACCGTCGACACTACGGCGTAGGCTGGACGTACCCACGTTCTCGTGCCCCTAAACAGGGTACGGATCGTGATACATTTTTAGTGGTGGCCCATGCAGGCCAAGTTTATGTAGTGGTATTCGAACTAGAGTATCACTACAGCCTGTAGTAGGATTAGGATATTCTTGAGGTACTCAATCATATCTAGGAAAAACTCTTAATTGAATTCCTGCCATCTAAATTCTTGTTGGAAATTGTTTCCTTTGAAAATAAACCGTCGTCCTTTGATTATATTGCTTCTTTCTCAGTATTGATTTTCTTGTTTGATCTGTCTCTAGGATGACAGTGACTCGAGCTCAGACAGCTGGATCTAGTACTACCCCGGAGAGGTCCGGTCCATCGAGGCCTACTGTTCCGGAGGAGGGAGAGGTCCAGATGGCTGTCTCTGCTGCCCCTACTGCTCCTGCCATCCAGGTGGGAGTAGCAACAGTAATATCAGGAGGTCTTCCACCTCTAATTGAGAGGCCTTCTATCGTTATTCCAGAGACTCTTCCGTCGCCACTTCCGATACTGACAGATGCGTTACTGATGATTACACTCCTCCAGCAGATGATGAAGACTCAGCGAGCACAGGCCGAGGCATCTCAGGGGCAGTCTGAGGCTATAAGGTAGAGCATAGAGAATGCTCATCAGCTTGTACTAGAAGTGGTCGAGAAGGTTGCTACAGCTCCGGTTCAGGGAGCTCAGGGCCAGGAGCAGCATCAGCAGCAGCCGAGGCCTGGATCAGTATTAGATTTCAAGAAGATGGTACCCCGGGAGTTCAAGGGGACTGAGGGCATTCTATATGCCAACGATTGGCTAGAGGACGTCGAGCGGAGTTTGGATCTAGCAGAGCTTTCGAAGAGGCTGTGGGTGTCAGCCACAGCTAGTCAGTTCTTTGATATCGCTTTGACATGGAACCATACGGATCCTCGTGCATTGGTTAGAGGTTTGACATGGGAGAACTTTCAGAGACTATTCAAGGATAAGTTTTATTCGGATGTAGCTCTTAGTGCGCTGGAGAACCAGTTTGTAGGACTGGTACAGAGGAACTCGTCTGTGGACGAGTATGCAGCAGAGTTCTTTTGCCTGACTCGATTCGCTCTAGGGATGATTTAGGATGAGGGAGAGAAGACCCGCATGTTCCGGAGGGGCCTGATTCACGCAGTGCGCTCTCGCACTTCTGGGCGTCACGATACGACCTTTGAGCAGATCCTGATGGATGTACAGATAGCAGAGGAGGACTTCGGCCTCAAGACGAAGAGGGGCAGTGATGCCTTGGGGGCTATGTCACGACCCGCACCCATTGGGAGGGTACGAGCACATAACAGCACCCAGCCAACGCCACAGTGTCAGTGGTAGAACGCTGTTCTAGGTCACTATCTAACCAACAACTCACGCAATTATATAATGTACTTGTCAAATCTCAACTCCGAACAGAGGACAAGTATAGATATAATGAAATCTCAATCACAGTCTAAGCACGATATGATAACACATAAGCTTATAACTAAGACTAAATAATAACAACAAAACCAACTACTAAATAATAATAATCTCAAAACAATCTCAAACAAAATATGTCTCAACTTATTTACAATTCAAGTTCTAAAACATGAAAACTAAACCAAGTCAACTAGCTAATCTCCCGATCACTCCTGAGTGTCGGGGCCAAAGGTAGCTAAGCCATCTCCTGGTCCATAGTAAGTAGGGCAATTGTCCTCGGGGCAAGCATCTGTAATATTTTCAACAAGTCCAGTCAGGACAGGAACGAGTACAACTCATCAAGAAATCCCAAGTAAATGACAGAAAACTATAAAGTAGTTATAGACAGTTATATTGATGAACATGGCAGTTTATATGAGTAATAATGTAGAGAAACAGTTAAAGTACAGGAAAAGTAAGGTAACTAAATAAGAGGAGAAACATGGCAACGAAGACTGTAAATATGATCGAGCTGAACTAGAGTAACATGATATAAGTCCAGACAGTATAATATGAGTCAAGTGTAATTCCAATATGAGTCCAGACAATGTAAATCTAATACCAGATGATTCCAGTACAAGATGAGTCCAGTATAAGTTGAGTCCAGTCAGTGATCAAAGATTCCAGGGTGAGTCCAGACTATACTCTAACAGTATGTTTTAAAATATCGAGATCGACATGGGAACGGCTGTAGGTAATACGGCACACCGCACACTCGGCCAAGTGTGGGATGGCTATCATTCCAGTATAATTCCAAGGGAGTGGTTCCAGTATTTGGGAATGTTCACATGTCTACTCCAATATTTTTCCGCCCAACAAGTACAAGTGAATCCATAACCCAAAACGAAAATAAGTACAAGTCCATCCAGAACATGAATGATACCAGTAAGTGATTCCAGGGTGATTCCAATAGGTGATTCCAGTAGTGGTTCCAGAAATGGAGGCCAGACATGAATAAATGAGTGTCGCATGAAATGGATCCAGCAATATCAAATCATATTTGTAATAGAGAATCAAATAGAACTAACTAAAACTGAAGTACAGTAATCGAAATTTAAATGAAAGAACTATCAGAGAATGTATTCGCCTGACACTCTGAAAAGAGTAGTGTAATATCAGATGTCTGCACCAGAGTCACAATATCCTAAATAGAGCAATATGGGTTATAATGTGTTTAAAATAAGGTAAATAAAGTTTCGATGCAATCTACATAATTTTTAGGCCAATCTAGGTCAAAGTCAACCTTTGGTCAACTCTAGTCAACTCTAACAGTCAAACTAGGTCAACTCTAGTCTAGTTAGGTTAAACAAGGTCAAACAAGGTTAAACTAGTCTAGGTTGGTCTAATCTAGGCTTAACAAGTCAATCTAGGTCTCTAACCAAAATACAATACAAGCCACACTAGTCTAGTACCATAGCCTAAACTATACATCACATATAAACAAAACCATATATGCATATATTATACAAATCAATATATATGTCACATTCACATTTATATATATACATGTAAATATACATATAGGGTAGCTATATATGTATAGGTACTAGATTAATATATATATATATATATATATATATATATATATATATATATATATATATCTATATATATATATATATATTAAAATATATATATATATATATATATATATATATATATATTTATATATATATATATATATATATATATATATATATATATATATATATATATATATATGTATATATACATAAAAATATATATATATATACATACATAAAAAAAATATATACATACATGTAGAGGGAAGGAAAGAAAAGAAGAGTGAATCATGAGTGTGTGTAAACATTGTGAAGTAGGTAAAGGTATATGTGTGTGTGGGTGATACCATGTGTGTGTCAAATGGGGAAAACAGTATACAATGTGACAGTGTTCACAGATTTTGAATCTGTGTGTGTGTAGCTAATCTCAGGAAAACAGTAGTGCAATGTGTCAATGTGTGAGGGAACATGATAACAGTTTAGATAGGTTAGTGTGTGCGTGTGTGATATATGTAGCTATAGGGTGTGTCATTTCTCTGTTTACATGTGTGAGAGTGTGTGCTAACAGTGCGTAAATCCTTAGGAAAATTAGTAGTGTGTGGGTGTATAGGGATATGTCAATATTGTGTGTGTATAGGTATTGTGTCAACGTGAAACCAGTGTACCAAAATCAGTGTATAAATTCTCAGTTAAATATATATGTGTGTGTGTGTGTGAAAGTCACAATTAAGTTCTCAGGTTTTGTAATTTTAGAGATCTCAGTCCCAGGTTTTAATAGAGAGTGCGTGTAATAGGGATAACAGTGTATAGATAGGTGTTCTCAGGATTATATGACGGTGAATGTGTGTGTCAAAATTAGTGTATTAAACAGTGAAATGCAAACTCAGGAATTTTGATTTCAGTTTACACATTAAAAGTTCAGGACTTCAGTGTGATACATTCAGCCCTCGGTTAACAATCCAAAGCAATCTCGAACCCAAGAATCAATCAACATGTACATAATCACTCAGATACATATAGGTAAACTAATCATGGAAAATTATCATTTAGAAATTAGTTTATAATATAATTAAAATCTCAGAAAAATAGATATCTGTGAACTGTGTCAGTGAATTGGGGAAACCTAAATTCGAATCACAAAATCAATGAAAACTCAATTTTCTTTGGTGCAGAGGGGCTAGTATACATGTGTGTGTGTTAGGAACGTGTCCACGTGTCTAAATACCAAATTAAAACTGTGTCAAACTCAAAACTTAAGTATCAGTAAAACAGCATCAGAACGACCCCGTGCAGCGAGGACACGGCCTCGTGCACGCGACACGGGGCACGACACGACTCGTGCTCGTGCCCACGTGTTTGCCCCATATAGGGCTACGCATGTGTCGCCCTGCACAGTGTCAACGTGCCCCCGTGTCGTGTCAAATGGCGCGTATCATAATGCAAAAACTGGTCTGCACGTGTCATTGTAAAACCAGTGAAGCGACAATTCCTCTCTCGACACGACACGACACACGACAAGGTTTTAGGGGAGTCGTGTCAGACACTGCCCCCACCTCTGAGTCAAGTATCGTGTCTTATTGTGTCGTGTACAGTGCACACCACACATCGAGTAGCAGGGGAAACCCTAGCCATGCGCAAGTGGGTTCGTGCCCTCGTGTGGACACGACACGACACAGAAATGCACAATTATGTTCAGAAAATCATAGGACACATCAAAACCAACAATCCTAATCAAAAAGATTTCGAAAATAACATAAAACATCCATTGTGGCATTTCAACAAACACTTGCACATACACATAGACACGTGTCCGATACGGATAACAAACGGATACAGTTTTCTAGCAAACTTGAGGGACAGCTAGGGGACACCTAGATCTAGCCTAATATGCAAAGAAATCAGAATTAAAATACAATTTGAAGGGTTTTACCTATAGGTGCAAACGACCACGAAAATCCCCAAATCGATTGATTTCCATTGCTAGCCAAATCCTCCAAATTGCTCACAAACTGAAATTACTCTCCATGAATATCAAGTATAGGATGATTAGAATCTACTACAAAAGATTTGAATCAAAAAGGACTTGAAATGAGAAAATTATGGTTTAGGGAAGATGGCTCTTTACCTCTTTCTTTAAAATGTTGAAACAATCACAAAAGAGACAAGAACAAGAGAATGATAGTTTAAATAGGGTGGGGATCCCAATGTGGTTGGTCATAAAGGAAAGAATTAGGGTTAGGGTTTCCTTAATGGGCTATGGGCCAAGTTTCATTAGTCATGGAATTAAAATCATAAGTCATAAGTCATGAACCTAGTCTTTATTTCTCCTATTCAAACTTGATTCTATATGACTAAAATTGGATTGACTTATGTTAGACTAGGGTCACACCATGCTAACCAAGTCACCATAGCTAGAGTCAATATCTAGGTTGGTCTCTTAAGTCACAACTAGTAAAAGTCAAAATTAACAACCATCAATCCAATAATTAATCAAATAATTCTAATAAGTCAAAATAACCAAATTACCCCTAGGCTAAAAATGATAAATAAATATCCCAATCACATGGTTAGGCTCTAGGTCAGACAGTCTCCAGGGTTTCACTAGCAGCACATCAAAATCATAAGTCATGACTTAAAACAATTTTAAATTGATTAAAAATCACCAAAATTATAATGTGATATAAATATCAATAAATAATAATTATAATTACAAAAGTTCAAAATTATCCTCATTTGGAAAACTGGGTGTTACAAGTCTACCCCCCTTAGAAAAATTTTGTCCTTGAAATTAAGATAGTCGTACTCCTTCTAGGTTAAACCTCCAACAATCAAGGTCAAGAAAACTATATCTAAAACATGCAAATTGTGGTCCTACTGGTCTTGATATCATGGTCTTGATCAGGGTTACTGTACTATCTATCACAGCACAAACATCCTGACAGGGTACTAACGGAATCACACAACAAGATGAAAAAAAGAACAAGGAAGACAGACCTTCTAACCCGTCACCCGTAGCCTCGGTCTACTCGACTGTCAGCGCAAAGCCCTGTCCCTCTGGGGTATATCCCTCTGATGGTGCGGGGCACGGTGCTCGCTACAGGTGGCCTAGCTCCCTCTATCTAATCCATGATACTCAAGTAATATCCACATTGATATTCCACTCAATTATACTAGGGCATCGTCTATATGGTATCTATTCTGCAAGCTGATAATCATACCCGTCTATCCAGAACCATGTTACCAGAATCCTTGTCACACCAGTAAGTATGGCTGCGATAAACCATAGAGTCCGTAACTAATGTACATACCTCTAGAATCATGGTATTTAAAATTTTTGCATTGCCGCTAGCATGGCTGCAAAAACTTTAAATTCCCACACCCGAGAAATACATCCAAAATTAGACTTTATCTCATCGCCCAACTAGCTAATAGACTGTAGAAGACTCTAGATTCCATGACTGAGGCAACCTCGCCCATAATGTTATCTTGGTAGAAAATCAAGTCAATAATGAATACCAAGAATCAAATTCAATGATGAACAAGGAAGTAGACAGAAACTGTCAGAATCGAATTTCCAGATGGTTTATAATGAGATTCTCAAGGGTCATCCCAGGAATCTTCTCAAGTAGTCCTAACTGTGATTGAGTAACCTCTCTGCTAAAGCCTATTCCTCAGTCCTATCGCAAGTTTGATACCTGCATGGTCCATCACTAAAAACGTGTCACGACTCGCACCCACAGTGAGGGTACGAGTACGTAACAATGCCCAGCCTACGCCGCAGTGTCGACGGTAGACGCTATTATAGGTCACTATCTAACCAATAACCATGCAATTATAAAATATACTTGTCAAATCTCAACTCCGAACGGAGAACAAGTATAGATATAATGAAATCTCAATCACAGTCTAAGCACGATATGATAACACAGAAGTTTATAACTAAGACTAAATAATAAAAACAAAACCACTACTAAATAATAATAATCTCAAATAAAACATATCTCAACTTATTTACAATTCAAGTTCTAAAACTAAAACTAAACCAAGTCAACTAGCTAATCTCCCGATCACTCCTGAGTGTCGGGGCCAAAGGTAGCGAAGCCATCTCCTGGTCCATAGTAAGTAGGGCAAGTGTCCTCGGAAAGAATCTGTAATATTTCCAGCAGGTCCAGTTAGGACAAGAACGAGTACAACTCATCAAGAAATTACAAGTAAATAACAAGAACTATAAAGCAGTTATAGACAGTTATATTGATGAACATGGCAGTTTATATGAGTAATGATGTAGAGAAATAGTTAAAGTACAAGGAAAGTAAGGTAACTAAACAAGAGAAAAAACATGGCAATGAAGACTGTAAATATGATCTAGCTAAACTAGAGTAACATGATATAAGTTCAGATAGTATAATATGAGTCAAGTATAATCCTAATGCGAGTCCAGACAATGTAAATCTAATACCAGATATTCCAGTACAATGAGTCCAGTATAAGTTGAGTCCAGTCAGTGATCAAAGATTCCAGGGTGAGTCCAGACTATACTCTAATAGTGTGTTTGAAAAAATCGAGATCGACATGTAAACTGCTGTAGGTTATACGTCATACCGCACACTCGGCCAAGTGTGGGATGGCTACCATTCCAGTATAATTTTAAGGGAGTGGTTCCAGTATTTGCGAATGTTCACATGTCTACTCTAATATTTCTCCGCCCAAAAGTACAAGTGAATCCATAATCCGATACGAAAATAAGTACAAGTCTAGCCAGAACATGAATTATACCAGTAAATGATTCCAGGGTATTCCAGTAGGTGATTCCAGTAGTGGTTCTAGAAATGGACCCAGACATGAATAAATGAGTGTCGCATGAAATAGATCCAGCAATATCAAATCGTGTTTGTAATAGAGAATCAAATAAAACTAACTACAACTGAAGTACAGTAATCGACATTTAAATGAAAGAACTATCAGAGAATGTACTCGCCTGACACTCTGAATGAGTAGTGTAATATCGGATGTCTACACCGGAGTCACAATGTCCTAAATAGAGCAATATGGGTTTATATGTATTTAAAATAAGGTAAATGAAGTTTTGATACAATCTACTTGATTTCTAGGCCAACCTAGGTCAAAGTCAACCTTTGGTCAACTCTAGTCAACTCTAACAGTCAAACTAGGTCAACTCTAGTCTAGTTAGGTCAAACAAGGTCAAACAAGGTTAAACTAGTCTAGGTTGGTCTAATCTAGGCTTAACAAGTCAATCTAGGTCTCTAACCAAAATACAATACAAGCAACACTAGTCTAGTACCATAGCCTAAACTATACATCACATATAAACAAAACCATATATGCATATATTATACAAATCAATATATGTCACATTCACAATTATATATATACATGTAAATATACATATAGGATAACTATATGTATAGGTACTAGATTAATATATATTACATGTAGAGGGAAGGAAAGAAAAGAAGAGTGAATCATGAGTGTGTAACATTGTGAAGTAGGTAAAGGTATATGTGTGTGTGGGTGATACCATGTGTGTGTAAAATGGGAAAACAGTGTAATATGACAGTTTCATAGATTTTGAGTGTGTGTGTGTGTGTAGCTAATCTCAGGAAAATAGTAGTGCAATGTGTCAATGTGCAAGGGAACATGATAACAGTTTAGATAGGTTAGTGTGTGTGTGTGTGTGTGTGTGTGATATATAGCTATAGGGTGTGTCATTTTTCTGTTTACATGTGTGAGAGTGTGTGCTAGTAGTGTGTAAATCCTTAAGAAAATCAGTAGTGTGTGGGTGTATAGGGATATATCAATATTGTGTGTGTATAGGTGTTGTGTCAATGTGAAACCAGTGTACCAAAATTAGTATATAATTCTCAGTTAAATACATATGTATGTGTGTGTGAAAGTCACAATTAAGTTCTCAGGTTTTATAATTTCAGAGATCTCAGTCCCAGGTTTTAATAGAGAGTGTGTGTAATAGGGATAACAGTGTGTAGATAGGTGTTCCCAGGATTAATATGTCAGTGAATGTGTGTGTCAAAATCAGTGTATTAAACAGTGAAATGCAAACTCAGGAATTTTGATTTTAGTTTACATTTAAAAGTTCAGGACTTCAGTGTGATACATTCAGCCCTCAGTTAACAATCCAAAGCAATCTCGAACCCAAGAATCAATCAACATGTACATAATCACTGAAATACATATGGGTAAACTAATCATGGCAAATTATATTTAGAAATCAGTTTATAATACAATTAAAATCTCAGAAAAATAGATATCAGTGAACTGTGTCAATGAATTGGGGAAACCTAAATTTGAATCACAAAATCAATGAAAACTCAATTTCCTTTAGTGCAGAGGGTCTAGTATACATGTTTGTGTGTTAGAACGTGCCCACGTGTCCAAATACCCAATTAAAACTGTATCAAACTCAAAACTTAAGTATCAGTAAAACATCATCAGAGCGGCCTCGTACAGCGAGGACACATCCTCGTGCACGCGACACAGGGCACGACACGACTCGTGCTCGTGTCCACGTGTTCACCCCATATAGGGCTACGCATGTGTCACCCTACACAGTGTCAACGTTTCCCCGTATCGTGTCAAATGGCACGTATCAGAACGCAAAAACTGGTCTGCACGTGTCAGTGTAAAACCAGTGCAACGACGATTCCTTTCTCGACACAACACGACACGCGATGAGGTTTTAGCAAAGTTTTGTCAGACACTGCCCCCACCTCTGAGTCAAGTATCGTGTCCTATTGTGTCGTATACAGTGCACACGACACATCGAGCAGCAGGGGAACCCTAGACGCCCATAAAGGGTTTGTGCCCTCTGTGGACACGACACGACACAGAAATGCACAATTATGTTAGGAAATCATAGGACACATCAAAACCAACAATCCCAATCAAAAGGATTTCAAAAATAACATAAAAATATCCATTGTGGCATTTCAACAAACACTTGCACATACACATAGACACGTGTCCGATACGGACACCAAACGGACACGGTTTCCTACCAAACTTGAGGGACAGCTAGGGGACACCTAGATCTAGCTTAATATGCAAAGAAATTAGAATTAAAACACAATTTGAAGGATTTTACCTATATGTGCAAACGACCAAGAAAAGCCCTAAATCGATTGATTCCCGTTGCTAGCCAAATCCTCCAAATTGCTCACAAACTGAAATTACTCTCCATGAATATCAAGTAGAGGATGATTAGAATCTATTCAAAATATTTGAATCAAAAAGGACTTGAAATGAGAAAATTATAGATTAGGGAAGATGGTTCTTTACCTCTTTCTTCAAAATGTTGAAACAATCACAAAAGAGGCAAGGACAAGGGAATGAGAGTTTAAATAGAGTGGGGATCCCTATGTGGCTGGTCATAAAGGAAAGAATTAGGGTTAGGGTTTCCTTAATGGGCTATGGGCCAAGTTTTATTAGTCATGGAATTAAAATCATAAGTCATAAGTCATGAAACTAGTCTTTATTTCTCCTATTCAAACTTGATTCTATATGACTAAAATTGGGTTGACTTAAGTTAGACTAGGGTCACACCATGCTAACCAAGTCACCATAGCTAGAGTCAACATCTAGGTTGGTCTCTTAAGTCACAACTAGTAAAAGTTAAAATTAACAACCATCAACCCAATAATTAGTCAAATAATTCTAATAAGTCAAAAATGACCAAATTACTCCTAGGCTAAAAATGATAAATAAATATCCAATCACATGGTTAGGCTCTAGGTCAGACAGTCTCCAGGATTTACTAGCACAGCACATCAAAATCATAAGTCATGACTTAAAATAATTTTAAATTGATTAAAAATCACAAAATTCATAATATGATATAATATCATAATAAATAATTATAATTATAAAAGTTCAAAATTACTCTCATTTGGAAAATTGGGTGTTACATGGTAGTTCTAGTACAGGGCCAGCCAAGCGCCCTCACATTCAGCAGAGGCCAGTTCAGTAGCCGTTTCAGGGCCAGGGACATGTACTTTACCAACAGGCTCCCAGGCAACAGCACACTATATGTAACTTTTGCAAGATGCAGGGCAACAGGTGAGACGACTGCAGGAAGAGGCAGGGCTTGTGTTTACTTTGTGTTCAACAGAATCAATGTAGGGATTGTCCTAAGAACCGGTCACCAGTGACTCAGGCGGCAGCAGGAGCTAGGGCTCCGAGGACAACAGAAGGGACCACCATTGCAGACTCAGCCAGAGGTTTGTCCAGCTTCAGCAGCAGGCCAGGGGAGGCCAACAGGGGCAGCTTTCGCCATGGCAGTCGAGGATGCACGGCAGAGAGAGAGAGCTGATTGCAGGTTCCAATCTTTTCAATTCCATTTTGCATTTGCCTCCATATAACTGTCTTGAAATTCGATTCCATTTGTTCCTTGTTGATTGATAAATTTTGTTCTGGTGTTTCATTGTGATTTGATTTTTCTTCTGAGATAAGTCGTATGGGCTAGGTCGTCTCAGTTATGGGATAGAGTCTTCTATTGTCATGTTAGCTGGCATAGTGAGAACACATAGTCGAAGTTTGGACGTATTTCTCGGGTGTGAGAATTTAAGGTTTTCGCGGCCAAGCATGCAAAAATGCAAAATTTTAAATACATGATTCTAGTGGTATGTACCTTAGTCAAGGACTCTGTGAATATCGTAGCCTTGCTCACTAGCATAACGATGGTTCTGAGTATCATGATTTTGGACAGACGCATATGATTATCGAACTGTGTGTTTGAGACTATGATTGTTGGAGTGTTTGACCTAAAAGGAGTACAACCATCTTAATTTCGAGGACGAAATTTTTCTAAGAAGGGTAGACTTATAGCATCCAGTTTCTAAAATAAGGGTAATTTTGAAATTTTGTAATTATAATCATTTAATAATGATATTTAAACCATGTTATGATTTTTGGTGATTTTTAATTAATTTAAAACTATTTAAATATTGAATTATAATTTGATGGTTAACTAGTGTAACCCTAGAATTGCTAAGCTTAGAGACTAACCTTGACCAAGGGAATCTAACCATGTGATTAGGATGTCATATTACGACTTTTTAACCTAGGGATATTTTGATCATTTTTACAATTTTGTGAAATTATAAATTGAATTAATTAAATATGTGCTAGTTAATTATTTGAGACTTAACCTAGAATTTTAGCCTAATCTAGATTAGTCATGAGGATTAGATGATGATTAGAACCTTCCACTAAGTGTCAAGTTTAGCAATATCTAGATATTTTTCAGTAGGATATTTACCCCTTAGGATATTTGTGAGAAAGAAAGCCTTAGGACTATTGGACCAATAGGAGGACTTGGAATTGGGTGGACAAACCCTAGCCACTCATCTACATCTAAAACCCAACCCTAATCCATCTAATGACAGCCACAAATAGTAACCCCCTTCTATAAAGTATCCTTTAGAAAAACCTTGCCTCTTTTTACGTCAACAAGAACCCTAACTTGTTCTTCCCTAAAATTCCTCCTTTTCCAAATTGACCCCAAATTGAGGCTACTCTCTTGTATTAGGATGCATTTCAGAAGTAGAAGCTAGTGGGGGCTTGCTTGCAAGAAGTGGAGCGCGTTTGGACATCGCTCGAGGAAGGGAAATTCTCATTTCAGGACCATTTTTATTGAGTTTGAACTCTCAATAGGTAAAACCTACAAACCCTAATAAATTCCTAATTTCTTCCCATGATGCATTCATTTAGGGTTCCCTAGGTGTAGCCCAAGTTTGGTAGGAAATCGTATCCATTTGTGTCCGTATCGGACACGTATCGGTGTTTTTAAATGGTGTTCGATGAAATGCCACATAGGAAATTATTTTAGTAAAATTCAAAACTAATTACATGTTGTGTAGCCCTTGGTGTGTGGATTC
>JANAVB010031451.1:65000-68975 GCA_029216955.1 Iris pallida
CACATAAATTATGTTATATTTCAAAGGGAAATTATGATCTAAAAATACAATTTTCTATAATTTCCAAAAGAATTATTTTGACTACTAGCTTTCGATTATCAACTATTACCTAAGATGGCTTTGCTTGTTAAATAAAGTTTCTAGATGTTAATCATTTCCAAAACTACTTACTTAGTTATATTTATCCCTTTAAATAATATATCGCGACTATTATGGTCGTTTCCATTTCTTGATTCGATTATCATGTCGAACTCTAATTTTTGGGCTTCTATATACCAAACTAGGCTATTTGGACTATTCTGAATTCAATTGAACCACCTGTGTCGTCGTTTGGGACTATCTTATGGAGCATAACATCATACGTATTCCGTGTCGACACGTTCGTGTCGTGTACGTCGACTCCAACTAAATTAAGGTGAGTACATTCTCTGATAATTTCTTGTTTATGTTATTTTCTAAGTTTCATGTATTTAGTGTAGATATCATTGATTTCTGGTCACGTTGGTCATATGGATTGGTATTTTTCTGGATCCCGTCATGAGATGTTATTCCTTGTATGTCTTAGTATATCTTGTACAAGTCTTGTCCTTGTTCTTGTGCATTGTATAGACACGATTCCTGCGAAGGCTTGTGACTTTCTCAGAGAATTCGTGTCATTATGTGTCATGGTTGGATCTACTATATCAGTCGGGGCAGGAAGTAGTAGTGAAGATATGTGGTCAATACTCTCCTTGTGCATGTATAGTTTCTTGTGAGTGTTAATCATACAGCTCACGTATGATTAACCAGGTCAGTAGACCTTGTGCAAGTTCCCAAGCCGACCATATGTTGAAGCTAGTTGTTACTCATATAGCTGTTTGCCATCAAAATACGATAAGGTTTTTGTTGATTAAAAATTTAGTATTTCAATTATAAATAGAATAGTATATAATGTAGGACTAAGACATAGTCCTAGGAGTACACTTTTATTTTTATCTAAAAACTGTATCGGTGGAGTGAGTGGTAATGCGTTGACTTCGTTGATGATCTGACGACTATCTTAGATTCTCTGAAGGTTTGGGCTGCTTTGGATGTTGGAGCATTTGGAAGAGAAGTAGACGTTACGTGTCTCTTCTCGTCTCTGTAGGTAGATATGATGATCTATCTATCTCTGTGTGTCCGTTCATGTGGATGAAAATGATCCCCCTATTTATAGGCAGCAGACTGGTCTGCTCATGCGTGCATATGCAAGATGCACCTGTACGTGGGAACGCCATATAGCTTATGCTGTAGGGTGCATGGACGATGTACCCTGAGTTGAAGTTGAATATTGTTTGAACTGCACTGTTGGACTGCGATGGAGCTGACACGTGGCATTTGCAAAGATTCGGTAGTTGCTGAGATGTTAGGTGGTTAGAACCCATTCGTAGGTAGAACTAAGTCAAATGACATGTGGCACGTATTCATGGCTCAAAGATCTTGGATTTAGTGGAGGGTGATCTGTCAGGATGCGCCTAGGATCTGGCACATGGGCGACTTGGTCTATGACTTTCAGAGGTCACAGACAAGTCGGGGCATATGGCTTCTGAGGTGCATGCAGAGCTTCGAATGCATGGGTGTGGAAGCGCATGCAGAGACTTGGTTTCTATCTTTTGGGATTAGGAGTAAGTTAGGAGCGCATAGCTTTTGAGGCGCATGCAAATTTCTGGGCACATGGCGACGGAGGCGCATGCGAGTGATCGATCGACCACATGGCAAGGACAGCTGTAGCAGACAAAAGCAAGTAATAATGATGCCGACGTCTATGGCTCTTTATTTTCGACAAAAAGCTGCCACCTGTTCAGTCTTCGTGAAGCGTGTTATCAACTCCGTCACACAGCATTAAATGCTTGATGGGTGACGAGTTAAGTGGGCGCATCAGTTTATGCCCCACTAGGCGCATGGGTCTATGTCCTATTGGGTGCATCGGTACGGAGCACATGGTACTAATGATCTGCCACATGGGCATCCTTATTGGCCCGTCTTTTGAGTTCTTCGAGGCTTTAATGGCAGTTTTGACTTGGCTGAATACGAAGAGGCAGATTCATTGGCATTAATGGAAATTTATTACACATAATATGAGGAGACTGCCACTTGGCGCATAGGTGAGGGTTGCCAGGGCTGCCGCCAAACAGAGACGTTGAGTTCTCCATTGATCTTGTAACAGGCACGGAGCTAGAGTCGCAACGAGTGTACAGGATCAACAACAAAGAAGCCGTAGAACTGAAGAAGCAGATTGACGAGCTACTGGAGAAAGGGTTCGTTAGATCGAGTTCGTCACCTTGGGGTGCACCGGTACTGTCCGTGCCAAAGAAGGACGGGACAGTACATATGTGTATTGACTACCGGACCTTGAATAGCAAGACGATCAAGAACAAATACTCGCTACCAAATTGACGATCTTTTCGATCAGTTGAGCAGTGCACGGGTGTTCTCGAAGATCTCCTTGAGGTCGGGGTACCACCAAGTGAAAGTGAAGAAGGAGGATATTTCGAAGACGGCTTCCAGACCAAGTACTGCCAGTACAAATTTATGGTGATGCCGTTTGGGTTGACCAATGCCCCGACAGTCTTCATGAATTTGATGAACAAGGTATTCCATCCATACCTTGATAAGTTCGTGGTGGTCTTCATCGACGACATCCTCATTTATTCAAAGTCGTCGAAAGAGCACGAGGAGCATCTGAGGATTGTGCTGGAGACCCTAAGGAAGGAGAGACTTTACGGAAAGCTTTTGAAGTGCGAGTTTTTCCTAGACAAGGTAGAATTCCTCCGGCATGTGGTGACAAGAGATGGTATATCCGTTGACCCGAAGAAGATTGCTGCTGTTGAGTCATGGGCTACTCCGATTTCTGTAGCTAAGATTCGAGCTTCTTGGAATTAGCGGGGTACTACCAGAAGTTTGTACAGGATATTGCTCGGATTGCGGAGCCGATGACTAGGCTCACTCAGAAAGACGTAGAGTTCGTATGGACAGAGGACTGCCAGGCTACGTTCGATGAGCTAAATAAGAGGCTGACGACAGCTCCCATATTGACGTTGCCATCCGGTTCTGGCGGTTTTTTCTATCTATAGCGATGCTTCAGGAAGGGCTTGGGATGTGTTTTAGAGTAGAACAAGAAGGTAATAACATATGCGTCCAGGCAGCTATGACCACATGAGAAGAATTACCCCACCCACGACCTAGAGTTGGCAGCGGTTATATTCGCCCTAAAGTTGTGGAAACACTACTTGTACGAAGAGCATATGGAAATATTTACTGAACACAAAAGCTTGAAGTACGTTTTCACACAGAAGGCTGAATATGAGGCAACGCAGATGGCTGGAATTGTTGAAGGATTTCGACATCTCGTTGCAGTACCATCCGGGAAAGGCGAACGTAGTTGCGGATACCTTGAGTCGGTATCCAGTAGCTATGTTCTTGACAAGAGACCGACACTTGTTAGTAGACTTGGAGAGCTTAGGCATTGAGGTCGTCATTCTTGGAGTCAAGATGCAGATAATGGGCATACAAATTCAGTCTGGCCTGATGGACAGGATACGAAAGGCACATCACTAGGATGAGCAGCTGAGGAGTATCATCATACAGGCATGGCTGGTTTACTAGAGGAATTCACCATTGCAAAGGATGGCTCGTTGAGGCATGAGACGAGATTATGTGTACCTAGTAGAGAGCTGCGAGAAGAGGTCATACAGAAGGCTCACCGTTCTCAGTATTCCTTGTATCCTGGAGCCAACAAGATGTACAAGGATATAAGAGCCCACGTATGGTGGTACAGCATGAAGCGTGAGGTGGCATGCTTCGTTTCTAGATACCTTGTGTGTCAGCAGGTCAAAGCCGAGAGGTAGAGACCAGGGGGTTTACTTCAGCCGTTACCGATTCCCGAGTGGAAGTGGGAACATATCACTATGGATTTTGTTTTCGGTCTTCCACGTTCGCCAGGCGGAAAGGATGCAA
>JANAVB010031452.1:0-57585 GCA_029216955.1 Iris pallida
GATGAGATAGATTCAGAGATGAAGAAGATGGAGGGATGGGGGGCGGAGAGGAAAGATCGAAGAGTATACTGTCGAGGCATTCCTCGCCCCTCGACAGTTCCAAGATAGGACTAACATGACTCATGGGCTATTGGAGGTCAGCCGCCACGACCTTTGTCAAAGTAATGTTGTGAGGGTTGGAGTTTGAAGCTCTTTTGGGTGGTCTTTGGTTCATTGGAGGGGAGCCCAATCGCTTGGAAGGCTTATAGGTGGGTGTGACGGGAGGAAGGGATGAGAAATGTGCCATACGGGCTCTTCTCTTCCATAAGGATTTGAGAGGTAGGACGTGTTGTTAATGGTCACCAAAGGCGAAGAGGGAGGGGGGAGGGGTGAAGCTTGATGATGGTTTCCTTGTCGAGGTTCTTTGATGGAGAGAGATGGAGTTGGGGTGCCGCAAAGGGAAGGCAAGGGAGGGGATTAGGTAACTGAGAAGTATCATCGTGATATATGGGTGATGGATACTCTGGCACGGCTGTCGAGGAGGATTCAGCGGACATATGATTGGGGAAGGTATTGAGAACAGTTGTCCGACTCATAGTCGAAATGTCTCGGGACTGGTTCATTTGGAAGCTTGCAGTCAGCACTTTGTTGATGGGCGAGGATTCCTCGCAATCTGTGTCCATGATATCCGGGTGGTCCCCTCTCGGGAAGGGGGGTTGGAGTGAATCCATAGGAGTGTATATTTGGATGGTAGTATCATAACTTCTTGGATTTGACATTATAATGCAGGGATTAGGAGAGATAACTATCATGGCAATTTGAGTCCGCCGCTTATGTGGGGGGTTGATACTTTGCCAGCTGTAGCTGATTTGGTGGCTTAGGTATGCTGACATGTGGGTGTGGCCCTTAGGGGTGCTGGGGTGTGGGGAAAGATGTGGACCCGGACAGGGGTTCGATCGTCTTCTTAGTCCCAGGATCAGCCGTCGGAGGTGTAAGATGGCGGGAGTCATTCCGGTTTAAGTTGCCACCTGGGTTCCTACTGGAAGATGGGCGAGGAAGGTCTGCTTTGTAGTCGTCTTCGTTGATACGAGGCTGCAGAAGATCAGTTATCCTCGACAATTCATCCTCAGTCCAGTCCTCGCCAATCATGGCTTTCAGTGAGTCCTTCTATTTGCAGGAGGAGAATGAGTGTCCCACCTTCGCACAGAAAGAGCAAGGAGGGGGAGGCGCTCATACTTGATCGTGATCTCTCCCAGGGAGACTCCATCGAAAATGGTGGAGATGATTTTCTTAATTGGTTTGGTGATATCGATGAGGATTTTTGTTCGAGCAAAAGTTTTCCACTTTGATTCATCCGCTGCAGAGCAAGGCCGGGGTGCTCCAATGTCCTATGCTATTCAGAATATTGCTTTACGATTCAGAAATTTAGGAGGAACGCGATGGAGTTGGACCCAAAAGTCAACGAAATGGAACAGATATTCTTTCGACAGTTTACCCGGATCACAGCTCTCCAAAGCTAGCAGGCCATCGTAGATACTCCAGGGAACCTCCAAGATGATGCGTTCCACCGATGATGGGGAATCGAGTCTGACAAGAAATGAGCCCGAATCCAGATCAGAGACCTGGATCGGATCATCTACTTTTCGTATTTTTGGAAGAATAGAGGAGAGGGAAAAGCATGATAGGTTGCGCGAGGAGAAAGGTTTAATGGCGAGGGAGGATGCCCAGTGCTCGGCTACCTCGCTTTCTCTAGCCGACAGTGATATAGCCGAGGCTGGCCTTTGGAGGGAGAATAGAGAAGCCATCTTTTCGAGGACCTCCTTGTAGGTTGCCATGGGGGCGAACCCAGGATGATGGCGGGAGGGAGAGGAGAGAGGGGGGGTGCCGGTGATGAGGGGGAGAGGGAGAGAGGTGGGGAGGACAGCGGGGAGACTGAAACCCTAGGGGTTTGAGATATCGCCAAGCAAGAGCAAAACCTTAGGGCTTTTGGAGATTCTGATACCATTTAAGTTGAAAGGAAAATTTTATACAACAATATTTATAAGACTTATCATCTATGTTGCACATACATGTGCAAATGGTGTCCGTATACGTATTGTGTCCATATTTCTATATATCTTTACTCATGCAACATAGGTGACTTCTTGTACCTATTTGAAAATGTTCATATCTGGTATCCGTGTCTTGTCTTACTACCATTGTTCGCATTCGTACGAAATAGCTAATCATGATTTATGGATTAGAGTGTTAGACAAATTAAGAAACAATATATATCCTAAAAATGAGCATAATAGAACTGAGAATTCTAAAATGGATGGGTGACAGAACATTAAAAGATTGGATATAAAATGAGTCCCTGTGTGTGTGTGTGTGTGTGTGTGTGTGCTCGCGCGCGCGTATGGATGGGAAATGTTGGTGCCAATGTGAGATCTTAGGTGGTTGGGACATTGCAAAGCAGACCAAGAAATGCAGCGATAGAAAGGAGAAATAAGATAGTAGTTAAAGGAGTCACGAGGACTAATTATAGGCCAAAATGAAAATGTATTTAAGTTGTAAAGAAGAATATAATTTTCGATAATGTTATAGAGGACATAATCCTTAATAGTTGAATGGAAGAAAAAGATGCAAGCAGACGATCCCAAAATAAAGGCTTTTTGTTGATGATGTTGGTTTATAGAACTAAGTTTTTAAATCCCCCAAATTACATCTGGACATTATTTTTAAGGAAACATTTTACTTAAAGATACGAATCTTTCCTTCCACAAGATTAAATATCCTTTGTTCTTGACAGAAACTTCTTGCAATCTAGGAATACATATCACCTTCTTCGTGGTTTGATTTGAATATTGTTGTTGGACTAATAAAAATAGTTAACTATTAATTCTTCCCACAATTCTGGAGTTTTGGTACGGTTATAGTGTCTTTAACCCAATATGAGAGCGCATGGGTCGAAATCTCTTTGGTGCACATTAGGGGATTCTATAAGTAATTTAAATGACTGTGTGTGTGAATCCATTCATCAGTCCGAAAAGGCATTTGACCTACGGAGGGCATGTTGGAATAATATAATATTTAATCCTCAACGGTCCCCATAACTATGGTATTGGATCAACCCATTTCAAATATCTCTAGAGCACATTCATGGATTTTATGAAAAAGATCATGAATTTTGTTATCGGCACTCAATACGCATTGGACCATTATGAGGAATAATATAGATCATAGTTATTAAAGGTACAAGCGATGCATAGTAATACAAAGGGTGTTCATGATCGATGCCCAAGGTGAAAGTGGTAGCCTCGTGAAGGCTCGCATATTTATTCTAATTATGTAAATATATATAAATCATGTACAATAAATATTTTTCGTAAGAAGATAAACAATAAGTCATTGTTTATTTATTGTTTTCTATTTTATACAAGAATATGTTTTGTTTAGTTTTATGTTTTGTTCACGTGAACGCAAGTAATAGGATACTAATAATCTAATAGTGTTTTGAGAATTCAAATTCAAGGAAGGAAGAAGTATTAAACATAAATTTGTTCGCCCGAAATAACGACACTCGCTATAATTCGGCGGCACCACTCGTAGTCAACTTCCTGAGTGATTAGATCCCCATTAAGTATCTCCAGTTGTATCGTCCTCGAGAGTGTGTCAACAACCTTTATTTCAACAAAAATCCTAACATAAGCTAGTCTCAATTATCTATTTGTTTGAATGTCAGTCCTTATAGGTTTGCAAATAATACTTGCAATCTTCATTATCGTCAGGGTACTTCATAATTGTTGACAAAGCCATGACAGTCTGATCCAGTTCGAAACAGCCGTTAATTTGATGTTAGTGTGGCATGTGTGAAGAGAGCGAAACATGAGCATATTTGAGGACCTCACTACCTCCTTTATAGGGATTTTACGTAACATTGAATTTGATGTGGCTACTATGACACCCGCCAAGGGGTTTGACAAATTGCTTTGTAACATATTTTGATGAATGAATAAATTTACCTTCATTTTCAAAAAAAATATAGTTAATTGGTTTCTGTCCGTCGTATATGCTTGGGACTTGGTATAACTCACTTAAACATAGCCCTAATGGTATATGCTCGGGACTTGATGAGCTTATAGCTTGGCTCTTAGGCCTTCAACTCGGCCCAAAGGGCTTACAAATCATCCCTTAAACCCACCACTCGCCCCGTAGGTCCTGCCCCACCAGTCTGGAGGCCCAACACTACTATCTCCTGTGGGTCCTACCGTTCCCACTTCCCTAACTTATTTATTAAATAGAGGGAATAATATGCTCCCTCCCTAATTTGATCCGTGGCAGATGGGGCAAATGCCTCCACCTCAGCCCTTGATATATATATATATACTACCCCTCGGGTTGCGCGGTTGTGGGCCCCGATGTCTCATCGGGCCGTGCGCGGCCACGTTCCCCCCACCCCCTTTGGCTTTTCTGTTTTGAATTTTAAAAGGTGCGGGCTGGTGCCCGCTTGTGGGCCCAGTTCCAGTTCCTGTTTTATTTTTGCTTGTTTTGGGCTGGTGCCCGCTTGTGGGCCAGTCTCTGTTCCTGTTTCTTTCAATAAAATTTCCCTCTTAATATATATATATATATATATTGAAGCAATGTGTAATTGTGGCGAACTCGCCTCCAATGGGGCTCGAACTCCGACCACATGGGCCGCATGCATCTCTCTTAACCACTAGGCTAGAGGTCATTTGCTATATATATATATATATATATATATATATATATATATATATATATATACATATATATATGCCAATGGTGCGTTAGTGTAACGGTAAGACGGTTGGCACCGGGGTGTGAGGTCGCAAGATCGATCTCCCACGGGAGCGACTGGGGGGCAGTGGCCACGGGTCCCGGGCCAAGTGCTGGCGAGGTGGCTCTAGCCCGAGGGCTTAGTCCACGGGCATTTGGTTTTTTCTATATATATATATATATATATATATATATATATATATATATATATATATATATATATATATATATATATATATATATATCGAACAACCCATTTTATTCATGAAGGCCGAAAAAGCCGAACATATACAAGTATACCATAAGGCGTAAAATGTCGAGGCCTATACACGTATACTGCCAAAATAGGGGGAAACCAAAACCAAAACGGCTAAGCCGGGGATAGGAGAGAGTTCCAGAAGTCCGTCTGGCGGTGCGAACAGAGGGATCTCCATTTGTGGAACTGCCGAATGGTCTCCCAAATCAGTTAGACTGCGGTGTACTGGTGTCCTTCATATCTCGCCTTGTTGTAATTTTTCCAGATAACCCACGTGGCGGCGGCAGCTACGATCTGGTGGCCATGGGACACAGAAGCCCAGGGCGCCATGAGGTCGTGAAAGTTGTCACCCCCATGAGGCATTCTGCAACGTTGCGAAAGGACTCTCCAGACCTTGACCGGGAGGTCCCCTTGACTGAGTATGTGGTTGACTGTTTCCAATTGACGATCAGAGCAGCATGTGCACGCTGACGCAAGGCTGAACCCGATAGTGTTGAGAGTGTCATCAGTGGTTAGGATATTACAAAGGGCTCTCCAAATAAGGAAGGACCATTTCATGGGGATGGGGTCGTGAAAGTTGTCGCCCCCATGGGCTCTCTAGAAGTCCGTCTGACCGTACGAACAGAGGGATCTCCGTTTGCGGTACTACCGAATGGTCTCCCAAATCAGTTGGACTGCAGTGTACTGGTGTCCTTCATATCTCGCCTTATTGTAATTTTTTCAGATAA
The DNA here is from genome assembly GCA_029216955.1 of Iris pallida. NCBI lineage: Eukaryota > Viridiplantae > Streptophyta > Magnoliopsida > Asparagales > Iridaceae > Iris > Iris pallida. The sequence goes on from JANAVB010031452.1 coordinate 5,743, forward strand.
CCTACGTAGCGGTGGCAGCTACGATCTAGTGGCCATGGGGCGTGGAAGCCCAGGTCGCCATGAGGTCGTAAAAGTTGTCGCCCCCATGAGGTATTCTGCAATACTGGGAAAGGACTCTCCAGACCTTGACCGGGAGGTCCCCGTGACTGAGTATGTGGTTGACTTTTTACGATTGATGATCAGAGCAGCATGTGCACGCTGACGCAAGGCTGAACCCGATAGTGTTGAGCGTGTCATCAGTGGGTAGGATATTGCATAGGGCTCTCCAAATGAGGAAGGACCATTTCTTGGGGATATATGTCTGCCAGAAGGATGTAATGGTTGGAGATGGTATGGCATTGCCTAGGATCACTCTTCTGGCCGATCGAACCGAGAATGCTCCGGCAACTGCGGCCGACCACTCGAGCTTATCTCGTCCGACCCGATCGTCAATCCGCTACGTCGGATGCAATCGACCGCCTCTGTCCCGGCCCAGACACAGATTTTGTTCCAATTCCAATTGTTATTAGAGGGGTCCCACAAGTCCTTGATAGTGATGTTCCTAGGGGTAGCTGAAAGGTTGGGAAGCAAGATGTCATCAACCCAGTGCTCCAGAAATTGCGATGAATAGCCGTTGCCCACCTGTATGCGAATAGTTGGTTCGACAAGTGACCGCCCGATGAGAATGCGATGCCAAGCCGTTGAGGATCTGCTGTTAGAGATGGCCGTCGACAGGTGGATGTGCTTGAAGTATCAGGCCTTCATGAACCTGGTCCATAAGTTCTGACTCATGCAGAGCGTCCACCACAGTTTCATCGAGAAGGCATTAACGATGTGGGAAAGTTTTATGAAACCCTGGCCCCCCTCCCCGGTGGGATGGGCCATGGTATCCCAACTAGCCCAATGGTGCTTGTCATAGCCACCACTGTGCCCCCAGAGAAAGTTGCTAAAGATACTCTCGATAGAAGATAGAACTTTCTTGGGGGGGAGCACGCAGCCAGGATATAGATGGGAATAGATGTGAGGACGTTATTGATGAGGATCATCTTGCCTCCATGGGAAAGGGTAGCGTTATGCCAGCCCTCGAGTTTTTTTCTGATACGAGTGATCAGGTTCTCGAAGATATCGGCGTTGGATTTACCGTACACGAGGGGGCATCCAAGGTAGTGGAATAGAGGATGCTTGATGGGGAAGGAGGTGGTGATGGAGAGGCTAACCGCTTTCTCTCTCTCTCTTAATTTTATGGTGGGTGTAGATAACACTTTTATCCGGGTTGATCTTCTGGCCCGAGCACCCGACGTATCTCTGAAGCGTATCGTGGACTACTTCCACCGACCCAGCATCCCCAGAAGAGAATATGAGGATATCGTCTGCGAAAGCCGGGTGGGTGATGATCGGGCAACCGCTGGCGGTATGATAGTACTGGAAGTTGGGGGTGCTCGCCATCTTATTAAGGTTTTTGCTCACTGCATCCGCTGTAATGATAAAAATAGTGGAAGATAGAGGATCTCCTTGCCTAACCCTATGACTCGATTTGAAGAAACCGTCCGCCTGACCGTTGATAACTGTGGAGAACCACGAGTTGCTGATCGATCTCCACATGATATTGGTCCAGGTTTCGAAAAATTTGAAGGCTCTGAAGACCCAGATCATGAATTGCCAATCCAGTCTGTCGTACGCTTTCTCCATGTCTAATTTGATGGCTATGTTGCCACCTCTTGCTGGGAGCTTCATGCAGGTAATTAACTCTTGGGCCAACATGATGTTATCTTGGATATTTTTCCCCCAGACAAAGCCACTCTGCTCTACCGTGATAATCTTGGGAAGTAGGCCAGCCATGCGGGAGGCGATGATCTTGGATATGATCTTGTTGGTGAAGGTACAAAGACTAATGGGGCAGAAGTCATAGAATGTCTCTAGGTTGTCTTTCTTTGGGATGAGGATCAGATTGGTGCTCGCGATGGCTCTGGGGTAAGTAGCTCCCTGGAGGAAGGCGGAGACCGCATTGAGGATGTCCACCTTGATGATGTCCCAGCATGCGCGGAAGAAAACCCCCAAAAACTCGTCTGGTCCAGGTGCGCTGTGTTCGTCAAGGGCCCAGACGACATCTCTCACCTCTTCCTCTGAAGGGGGCTGTTCTAGCCGGATATTGTCAGCGTCGCTAACAAGGCGGGGGACCTCGTCCAGGAAGGTGTTGTCTTTGAGTACCGTTTCCTTGGAGAATAGTCGGGAATAGAACTTCGTGGCCGCCACTTGGATATCCTTTTGATCGCTGATGCTGGTCCCGTTATCATCGACAATCTGATGGAGAGTGAGTGTTTGTCTGCGACCATTGACACAGGCGTGGAAGTAGCTCGAGTTTTTGTCCCCCTTGTTGTCCCATTTGATCCTTGCTTTCTGCTTCCAAAAATTGGTCTCAATTTTTAGCCTGAATTTGAGGATGGCTTTGGTGAGGTTCAAAGCCTTCCTGGTAGCTGGCAAACAGTCGATCATGTACCTGGCTTCGGCACATGTAACGTCATCCTCAGCCTCACGAATGGCTTGAAAAATATCTCCATAAGCTTGTTTGCTCCAGGCCGCTAGGGCTTTTCTCGTGGCCTTGAGCTTACTGGCCAACCGGTTGAGAGGTTCGGGGGAGTCCACGCTGTTCCAAGCTTCCGTGATGATGCCCAAGAATTGGGGGTGCTCGCTCCAGAAGTCTAGAAAGCAGAAACACTTTTTGGACTGGCTGGATATGCTAGTAATTCCAACTAGCAGGGAAGCGTAGTCGGATTCGGTGGCATTAAGGTGAGATAGCTTGGAGGTAGTCCCCATACCTTGCCAGTGGACGTTCGTTAAGGCCCTGTCGAAGCGGAAGAATTGCCGACGGTCGCCTTCCTGCATGTTGCACCAGGTGAAGGCATTGCCAGTGAACGAAAGAGAGGTGAGGTGAGAGTTGAAGATGAAGTTGTTGAAGTCTTGCATGGTTGTATGAGGGGGAGGGCGGCCGCCAGTCTTCTCTTCTCTGTAAGTGATAGCGTTGAAGTACCCTATGCAGAGCCACGGTAGGTTATGGTGGTGTTGGTGGATGTCCAGGAGGTCGTTCTAGAGGTGTTTGCGATCCGCGATGTCACAGCTGCCGTGAACCACAGAAAGGATCGCGCGCTTGGGGATCAAAGGGTGTTCCATCCAGCAAGAAAGGTCTTACCTGGATTCTTGGATGACTCTGATTTGACGGCCTTGGTGCAAAGGATCCAAATATCGTGTCTGCCAGCAATGGCCGAGTGAAAGCCTAACTGCAGTTGAATGGATTTTAGTCTCTTGTATGGAATTTTGGGTTCAAGGATGATCAGGATGTCGATCTTGTGAGTCTTCTTAAGGCTGGTGATTCTCCTCATAGTTGGTTTCTTCGCCAGACCACGGACATTCCATGAGAGAATGTTCAACATTAATGGAGCTTGGGGGGTTTGTTGGTCCGTTTTGCTGCGAACCTGGTGTGCATGGCCGGGGACTTTGCGGCCCCTTTCTTATCACATTTCCTGGTTGTGGTGGTTGCTTCCCCCGCTGACTTGGTGGATGTGCCGAGGATGGTGTCCTCGGGGCTGTTTTGGAGGGTAGCTGCGGAGGGTGCGACCGTTTCTCCAGCGGAGTCGTGGTCAGCTATCTCCGGTAGGATGTGGTTGTCGGGGACTCCAATCTGGTCGCCTTTCGACTGGAGCAAGAATCCAACAGCCAGGACCTGTAGACCTCTAAGGGCCTGTTCTGGCCCTAAAATAGCAAGTGCATCTATGGCGGCGACTCCGTGAGAGGTTTGGTGGTCAGTGGCGTTTCGAAGTTCTTGGAAGGTCTCCTCTGTGTCCTCTGGGGGGGCGTTGAGGTCCTCAGAGTCCGTTCCGGGGGCCATGACTGAGGCTGCGGGAAAGGCTATCTACTGGGAGGAGTCGGTCGCTTCTGAAGCGAGGGCGTTGAACTGGTTGGAAAGGGGTAGGTTTGGTGGGTGATAGGGGATCACCGCTTTGTTCGAGGAGGCGTCTCTGTCGGATTTGCCTTCACTGGAGTTGAATCTGTGTGGGAGTTTGGTTGAGAAAGCAGGAGGGTTGGGCAGGTTTTTGATGCTGGTTCCCTTTGGGATGGGGTTCTTTCCGCTCTGGTTTCTTCTTAAGCTCTGGATGGAGACGGAAGCAATGCTTTGAGAGGTGATTGCGTAAATGGCAGTGAGAACAGAAGATTATGTAATTGTCGTAGATGATTTGTTGGGTGTGAGTTTGGTTGCCAAGTTTGATGAGGATATGGTTGGGGGGATCGGAGGTCAGGTCGAGTTCCATACATATCTTGGCGTAGTGGGCTTTGGTCAGGTTGCTGGTTTCTGTAGCACTGGCCACGTAAGTTCTGAAAGAGTTGGCTATACGCCTAAGAGCCGCCGGAATAAAACAAATGAGGAAAAGATTGGGAAGGGTCACCCAGGCGGCGACCATCGCTGAGTCTTATATATATATATATATATATATATATATATATATATATATATATATATATATATATATATAGAGAGAGAGAGAGAGAGAGAGAGAGAGAGAGAGAATTCTAAATCGCAACAAAACCACTATCTTCTACGACTGCAAACATCAAATCCACTTCGTCTCCTCTCTGTTCAAGGAACTGACACCCCTTTCAGCAATGCTAAATCTTGACATCATTTTTCACTTTAGTTGATCCCACTCACTCGAGATCCGTAATCACATCAACATCCTCCTCGATCTATGTACTTTTTCAATTGCATTTTCTCTTTGTCTTCTTTTCTTTTTCATCTTATGTGTTCCTATGTACCTAATTTCTCGTTAATAAGTAAGACTTGGATTCTTCCAGATTTGTGTCATTTTGATTCTTTGGAGTTTAGAGTAACTACTTTTTTTTGTTTTTTGACAAGAAACTAGTTGCAACTTTCTTTATTGGCAAAGATTTTTTAGTCTTGAGCTCTTGTGACTCTTACATAATTGTCTATGATTTGTTTGATAATTGTCCTGGAATTTGTATAATATTCTTAGATTATATTTCATTATCTATTATTTTCACTATCTTAAGTATATTGTACTTTTTAGATTAAAAAATAATAGGCAAAAAACATATGCACCAGGCTTTGGGGCTTACTCCTCGCCTCGAGGGGGTCTAAAAGCCTCGCCTTACCCCTCTTTTCCTTATTCTAGTACCCTTAAAGTTTATAGTTTGCATACTTTTGAATTGTCATAAGAACAATGTTAGTTATTTTAAATGTCTTCTATTTTCCTCTAAATTGGTGGAGGTTGAAAGTGACACTTGAATGCTTTATTTGTAGGATCTGTCAGGGTTTTCATACCAAGACGGAGGCCAGCAGCTAGTAAAAATGATGACGGTGCTCAAGCTGATAATAGACTGAGACGGACAATTCTGCTAGTTCATACAGTTCCCAGGAACGTCGTGACCACTCTGACGATCCGTGTGCTAAATGCCATAAGGTATAACATATGCTACCCTGATGGACATATAATATATGAAGATCGTATACTTGCATCATACGAAGTTTGATATGTTGTTTTAAGTCTCAAATTCAAGATCCATCCACTACCCCTGAGGGTTCAATTTCTTTTCCTAGGATTGTTGTTTTCTCTAAACCAAAATTTCATGTTCTGATCTTGATCTTGATTGACTGGACTTCAGTTCAAAAAAAAAACACCTTGTGCTCTTTTCTTTCAGAGAAAGGAAGATGAATTAACTACCTACAATTAAGTTGGAAATTTTAATGAAATGTCCTAACGAAAAAAAAATTGTTATAGGAAACGAAACTGAATCCTCTGGCAATCAATTTATTTTCTTTTAGAGAGAGGAAGATGAATTCACTACTATAACTTTGGAATCTTTTTTTGCTAAATTGCAACTTGATACTCTCAACTATCACTGTTTTTCAACTTGATACCCTCAACTTTTATAGGTACCAACTTGATACCCTAAAAATGGACCAAATTGCCCCTTATCTTCTCCGCCCCCCTCTCTCCGGCTGCGGGTGGCAGCAGGCGTGCGCGCGTGAGCGGATGGTGGGCGTGAGCAGGCGGCTGGCAAGGGGACGCTTGGGGATGCGGTGAGCTGGGCAGTGCGCTAGCGGGCGCGGGGGCACGCGGGGCAGTGTGCAGGGATGTGCTGGTCAGCGTGCGGCGGCGCTCGGGGCAGCGCATGGGGGTGTACGCGAGCAGGAGCGTGGGCTCGAGGGCTGGTAGGGTGGGTTGTCGGGACTGGGGGCGGGTAGGGGGGTGGTCGCCGGAGGGGGGGAAGGCCGTCGGGGTGGGTGGGGGAAGTAGCAGCTGCATGGAGGGTAGTATTGGAATAAAAGAAAAATTGGGTATCAAGTTAGAAGTATTAGTTGAGATAGGGTATTAAGTTAGTACCTATAAAATTTGAGGGTATCAAGTTGAAAAACTGTGATAGTTGAGAGTATCAAGTTGCAATTTTGCCATCTTTTTTTAATGAAGATTCCTAACTGAGAAAATGTGAAGCTGATAATTAAAGACTAAGCAAGTATAGTAATATATTATGTTGTTTAGAAGTATTTGTAAAAAATTTACAGGGAAGTATTAGATTATGTTTTTTTATAAGCAAGTACAGTTAAACCTCTATAAATTAATAGTCTTTGGACAAAGAAAAATCTATTAATTTAGCAAATGTTAAATAATCGATAAATTAATAATTTATTAATTATCGACTAATTATAGCTTATTAATTTATCAAGGTATTTTTTTATTTTCTTGAATATTAAGATGGTATTTAGTTTCTCATTTTATGAACTAACAATTCTATGTATTTGTCTAAAAATATAAAATTCATAAATCTACTTATTTTGCCCAAAACATAGGGGGCCAATAGCGGCATCCAAAACATACTATACATTGTTAAATGTACCACATTATTCTATTTTATGATGCAAAACTCTATATACTTTCTTGTTTTATGAACAAATAATTCTTATATTTGTTTAAACACGTAAAATTCACACATCTACTTTTTTTAAAAAATAAGTTGTACATTGTTCAATGTACTGCATTAGTCCATTTTATGAACATTTAACCAAGCAAAAACTCTATTAGGATAAACAAGAATTGTAGTAACACCAGATAATTCATACAATAATGGGTTCCGATCTCAAAGGTTTTAAAAAATCAACAATGGTGGATGAAATGCATAAAGCACTATGCAAGTACAACAAAGATTATCATGGTAGCACTAAAATACAATTGCAACAGTGAATAATTTTACTTGCAAATGAGTTGAGGGAGAATGTCAAATATGATCAATAGAAGAAACAAACAACGGTTGAGTCATATTTTTGAAAGGCCTCATAGTCGAATTGTAAGCAGTTTGTATTTTAGGAAATTGTTAATTTATATATTACGTGGTAACCCATATGAATCTTTGTATAATGTATTATATTATAAATTTAGCTAATTATTAATTTAGCACATCATCCCCAAGTTGCGACTGGTCCAAGATATTATTTAACTGAATTATTAATTTATTCGGATATTAAATTATCGAGGTTCTACTGTACTAGAAAAAAAATCATGGAAGTAATTTTTATATGGAAACATCACTATACATAATGTTACTTTCCTTGAGTCTATTAGTGTAATTATTTTGTACTCTGACATTAATTGGCTGTTGGAGTCGACCATAATATAAGCACAATTGACAAACTACATATTTGCTCTTTTAGTAAAATGCAGCTTTGGGCTCTGGCCCATTGTTCCAAATTTTCCTTTACTATGGATATTCCTCATTTTATTTGGGAGATGTATCTGTATGTGCTCTATTAATAGCATAATTTAAACTCCATATAATAATGTATTTAAGGATATGCTATGTTCTAAATAACACTAGTTTCGGCTACTTAAGAGTATTGAATCTGTCATGTAGGCCCAGACTTAATATGAGTCCCATGAGGCAATTGCCTCAGGCCCAAAAATATTGAGGGCACCAAAATTATAGTATATATAAGCCCTCTAAATATATAATTTTGGGTGCTTTAAATATCAAGTCTGGCCTTGGTTTTTGGGCCAAAAATCAAATTAATGGATCTAATCAATATATTAGAAGTCATCGAAATATTAGAAGAGAGAATATTTTAGGTTTTTTTAATAAGTCATGTTTCTACAAGATTGAGTGCTTTATCCCAGTAGAGATCAACAGTCAACGCTAGTCAAGACTTACTATGGATTTTGACTCAGTTTCGACACTCTTAAATAAGTATTTCAGACTACACTATAAGAATTAATGCATATTCAGATTCTATAACTGATAGCATTCAAGGATCAGTTATAGGATCTAGTTTGGATTATAAATTTTAACGACTCTTTAAAGTGCATCCAAAAACATATCAGCCACAAAATTAAGTCCCAACCAAGCCATTTTTAATGGACCAATGTTGTACAAGGCTCAATATCCCCATGATGAACATTCGAGCCCTTGCCTAACCATGAAAAAAGAGAAAAATATGAACTAAAATATCATGAGTATGTTGTGGTATTCAATATTGATATCCAATGCGTAGATTCTTCATCCAAATATAATTTATTGAAATGTTTACAGAATAATTAATTAAAGTAACAGTGTAATTTACTACTAATAATGAAAATTACAATGTTATGTGTTTTACGAAAGAAGGCGGAAGTTCTCCTGCAAGGAAGGAAGAGATCAGAAGTAATGCCCTTCTAGGCTGATCGCTTGGAACCTTACTGCCAGCTCCCCTAACGGTTGCTAATGTCAGTCCATCGTATTCCTCGACATAACCTCCAACCTGGAAACATATAATTTTACAAATCTTGATCAATATAAAAAATATTTGATGAACATATAGTTAGCAATTGGATAAGCATATTAAAACTACCTCTTTTTTAAGGTACCATGGCCGCCATGAGTTCTTGACAGGCAATCCGAGAAATTTTATCGAGTATCTCGTAGAAGTTATTGGAACCATCCCGTCCAAATCACCACTAAGAGAAATTTGGAATCTCAGTATGAGCATAATATTTTGTTTAGGTTTGTTTAGGTAGCAACATGAATAGAAAACTATATATGTACACAAATGTCTTGTAATTAGAAAATTACCTATACAACCAAAAACGTATGCCACTCGAAATGAGTTGCTTAATAGTTGGCAGCACCGTATCAGGCCCATCATTCCATACAGTAATGACATCACTGATAGTAGTTCAAGACAAACCACAGATATGAAAATTAGATATTAGAATCATCATGCAATTATTAACATAGTGAAGTAACAACTGTCGACCTAGACCTACCTGCATCTTTTCCAATCATAAGGCAATCCTGTAACATTTGCATGAAATGCCTTCTGAACATTTGGTCTATTCAGATAGGTATAAACATAGTCATCCGAACAAGGATCAAAGTCTCTTATCTGATTAGAAGAAAATTTAGTAAATAAATACATATATTGTTTAATAAAGTAACCTAAAATATATAAAGCAAATTAATCACCAAATTTACTTACTATTTCGTGCTCAGATTGCCTTGAACTACTTGAACTATGACACAACGGAGCATAAATATTGTACGGATAAATGTCGCCATATTCCGGATAGACCTTGGTTAGAGCATCATGACATTCAGTTGATAGCTCATTACTTGAGAAGTTGCACTTGGATTGAATCATAGAATATGTCTCTTCAGAGATAAGCGCATGATTCCACAAAAAATCATACACTCCTATCTTGTTGGATAGGTCATCAACATAGGCATTCCCGATCTGAAGGTCAAAGAAAAAGAAAAAAATCAAAGGTAAAAAGCAGAATAAAACCTTCTGATTCGTATTCTAGTGTTTCCCTCTTGAGAAAAAAATCAAATCCCATAGGTTACCGCTACGCCTCGAAGATTAATGACAGTGTTTTTGCTGATCTTGTTATTTTGTAGGATGGTGTAGGCAAGTTGGGGTGCGTAATGGCCTGCATAGCCCACTCCAGTAATAAAGAAGTCACGGCTCTTGTACTGTGGGAATCTTTCCAACCAATTAATAAGAAATGTATAGGAATCTTCTGCGGTTATCTTATCTCCACTCTTCTCATAATCAGAAGTTGTGTTTGAATATGAATACCCAACCCCAGCGGGTGATTCCAAGAAAAGCACATTTGCCACTGAGTCATTGAAAACGCATGATAAGAAATAAATTTGCATAGCTTAATCATAGGTCATTACATAACTGTGTTAAGTTTAAGAAACATACCATGGTTCCATGCATATCTATTTTTGGTAAGTGTCTTGCCATCGCTATTTACTCGAAAGGGTCCAAGTTCCTCCATGGCTCCAAAACCCAAGGATGAGCATGTGGGCCCTTTCATCGTGCAAAACATCAAGAAAAAACACATCTAATCATAATATTCTATGACAATGATTAATGTGCCATAATCTAGGTAAGGTGTACCCAAGGTTGAGTCTATCACAAGTGTGGGATTTAGTTTTGAAAATGAAGTTTTTGTTAATAGAGGTATGACAGACAAATAAAATTAAAATAAAGCTTTGACATTTAGGATTTGGTTTGGACATGCATGTATCTTTTTGAAATTACCAACAAAAAAGCAAACATTTAAATTATTAATTAATCTTTTCCAGTAGTCTATTAGTTCAGTCTTATGCCTAATATTTCATTCAAATATAATCTAGAAAATCTTAAATATAATACAAACTTATTAGTTTGATTCAATCCGACCTGTATAATCAATCTTAAATTTATCTTAACAAAAGAATTTTATTAAGATTTTTTTTTATTTGCAGTCGGTAACTAGAAAAAATTGGAATGACTTTTGCCAAAACTGACCTAAAACCAAAACCCAAATAATATTCCCACAACTTAAATATGAGTTCTTGTATCAATGGGCCACAGAGACTAGGAGTCAATAGTATGCAAGTGAAGTATTATCATATTTGTTGAGATGTATTTTTATTTCATACCCGGTTTCCAAATCTCGATTGTGACAGTCATGCGCCACTTAGTACGGAAAAGTGTTTGAAAGAAGTTGGAACCAAGACTATGTAAATATTAGTAACTTACTATTCCATGCATAATTTGTCACAGCATGGTGAAACTATAGTTATAAAACTGGAGTTATATTGGAATGGAATTTTGCTAACTCCACTTTGGGGGTTTATTTGGGACAAAATTATAGATTGTCGAAACTGCAAATCATTCTCCAATGCATTGGAGTTAAGAAATTTGGAGTATGGGTGCCAAACTCCATCAAATTCCAAATTAAAGAAATCTGGGGTTTGGTGGAGTAATTAGACCTGCAAACTCCAAAGTACTTACATAATTAAGCTATCAGGGTTTTGGATTTTCATAATATTGTGGTTGATGATAATGAATAAAGTTAATTTGCATACTAAATTATAAAGAATTTTATGGATTCTTAAAATATTAAATTTTTTAAAATTAGAATGGTAAAATTTCGGTGTTCCATGAAATTATAGATTATAATTATGGACATTTATCTAGTGAATTTCAAAATTATTTAATTTTTCTCATCATTTCAACACTCGAAACTAAAAAATAACTCCAAAACCTCCAAAGGTAAACTGCAAACTCCACTTAACTTAAATTGAGTTCCATAACTTGAAACTACAGTTTCAAGTGTCAAAACTTCATCATAAACTTAACTCAATTTAATAAAACTTTATACCCAAAATAAGTCTTAGAGTTACCAGTGTATCGCTTTGTATCAACAGTAAAAAAAACCATTTACCTGAATGATTCAATTTTTCGAAGGTGAAATAAAAAACTTTTACGGATTCAAAATGAGGAAAGGAGAGAAAATATTGGAAAATTAGTATTATGATTCTATTAAATTCTTTTCTTATTTATTGATTCTCATGAGTTTAAAAGTGATTTATATAATAAATAATACCATGGAATAATTTAGGCATTGGTTAATTTTAAAAAAATTGTACATTCACAAATCATATTAAGTTAACTAAAAAAAGACAACCAAAATATTGGAAAAACATGTTTTGCTATATAACAATATACCTCCATTTAGCCACAAAACAAGAGGTTTGCTAGAAGCGTTCCTACGAGACTCCACAAAGTAGTAGAAAAGTGCTCTTCCGTTCTTTGGCTCGACGGTCACGTACCCAGAGTACTGATCAAAATTCACGCTGGGTTGTCCTGGCAACTTCTCGATCTTATCTGCCTCCATCATCCCATCTTGAGGACTAACATAGACATTCGAAAATGACAACTTCCTCGGAAGCGACTGAAGCCCTGAAGCTATGTGTCGATCATAAATCGGTGACCGATGCGATTTTACAAGTTTTCTTAGTTGATCGACATGCGTGGCCTCATTGGTGTTGGGAAGAAGAAAGATGAACAAGTTGAGGACTATTATAAGAAAATATGAGAAAGAAGTCCTCATGAATATTCTTCTCTATTATTCTTTCTTCTTTTGAAACTTGTGATTAGAGGAATTGGAAGGGTTGTGAGGGTTTATATAGGGTTAGGTTAACCAAAATTTGTGTTGATGCTTTGATAACGAGGATTTTAAGGAATAGATTAGGTGGATTTGTTATTATTGGGTAGAACAATGGAAATTAAATTGAGTGTTTGATCTATATCCTAAGTAACTATAATTGGCATCCACTCAAAAATGGGTCAAAATGCTAACAAAAAAAAGGATATTTAAGTGTTTGTGTTAACAAACTCATTTTGGAGATGTATGTACAACTATTTGTTCCCGTACCTTCCCATTCCATAATTAGATTTTTTAATTGTTATAATATCATTAAGAAATTTTTATAGATCTATATTTGTATCTCTACTATTATAAAATGATTAAAAATGAGAATTCTAAGTCGTATGTATATCCTCAATTGATAAGAAAAAAATAAAAAAATAAAAATTTAAAATCTAATTCTTAATGGTAGCTAAAATTAATCTAACTAAATGAGCTGTCACAATTAAAGATTAAGAAGAAAAAAAATTCTAGTTGATAGCTTAAATGAAATTATTTAACTACTGACACATATATCTAAAACAAATTCTAATTAAAATATAGATATATCTATAACAAATTCTAATTAAAATATAAACATACATAATACAACTCTTAATTCAAATATTAAAATATTTGAACTATAGGTAGGGTAATATCTATAGGGCTTTACCTATGGGTATTAGCATGGGTAAAGGAAAGGGTAAAGGAGTAAATGGGTAGGGTATCCAGGATACCCTATACTAGGTAAATACCAAGGTAGAGACTAGAGTAGCCTAGCATAGGTTGGGTTACCCTGTAATAACAAGGCCCAATTTGACCAAGGCTGACTAGTTTGACCCCAAAAGTCAACCTTTAAGTCAAATTGACCAAGTTTGACCACAGAGGCCTAGTGTTGACATAGAATTGACCTAGAATGCATATTTCATCTTATATCCATGTTTAACACACTGAATTACTATTTAACATGTATATCTCATATTTAGGTCTTTGTGATACCGCTTTAGATCTTGATTCACATTCATTGCTCTGGAACACAGCCGAGTACATTCTCTGATAGTTTTTATTATTTGATTTTTTTTATGATGCATGTTTATATTAGTATTTTATTTGATTTCTGACACGATGCATACACGGATTGGTATTGTATGGATTCATAGTCTTGAGATACGTAGTTTTAAGCCTATCGACTTTTTCTAGACTATTGAAATTCTTCATGTGGGACCTAGACCAATGAGTACTAGTCGGACGGAAAAATACCTAGGAGACGTGTGAACATACCCTTTATATCCCACAGTCTTACTGGAATAATAGCAGCCATACACGACACGTGTGGTTTGCCGGATATTTACCTCCTAGCCGTTCAATTGTCAACTTCGTATTTCAAAACACTAGTTTAGATATAGATTTTCTAGATTATTCTATATTTACAGGTTGTATACTTGCATGACGGGTTTTCTAGTTATCACACATTTGTCTATTTTTACATACTTACAGTTTCTCTTAGTTACATTTACTGTTCCTTATTTATTTGTTTCTTCAATTTGTACCTTGTCCTTCAAAAATTGCTCGTCAAGTATTACATTATTATTTACTGTTTCATAACACTTGTCAATTAATTGGAACTACTATTAGTGTTTGTACTTTACTCCAATTCTGATTGGATATATTTTTCATATGGCTTAGAGGACTGTCGTCCTACGTACTATGGACCGAGAGTATACGAGGGATACACCCAAGAGCCTCAGAAGGATCCTGTACAGTAGAGCGTGCCCTAGTAGTAGCATAGAGCTTAGCATTTCATATTGTATTGGATTGTTCCAAATATGAGACTGATTTGTATTATTTGGGAACTTCTACGTGATGTTGTTATTGTAGACTGTTATACATGGATACTATTGTAGTTATTTTCGACTTGTGATTGTGATTTCCTTCCTTTATCATTATCGTGCCAATCATCTACCCTATAGTTTATTGTGATTGAGCATCATTTCATTATTACTTTGTGTCCTCCATTCGGAGTTGAGATATTGACATGTTTTATATCTATATTGTGTGAGAGAGGTAGATAGTATTATTAACCTACAGCATTCTACTACCGATACTGCAGCGTAGGCTGGACGTACCCACGTACTCGTACCCCTATATCGGGTGCGGGTCGTGACAGAATAGAAGTCAAAGCCTAAAACTAAAGCATTTCCACATTTGAAATAGAAATTATAATTAAATGCATAGATATAAACTTTCCCTGCCATTTGAGTACATTATGCTTGCTTATGATTTTATTCTTAAAAATGTTTATAGAAATTAAAGCTAATTTTTTGCATAGGATTAAACGTGATGGTCATATAGTGCTTCTAGAGTATATTGTGATTGCTGATACAATTTAAGTTGAAAGGAAAATTCTATACAATAACATTTATAAGACTTATCATCTATGTTGCTCATATATGTGCAAATGGTGTCCGTATATGTATTGTGTCCATATTTCTATACGTCTTTACTCATGCAACATAGGTGACTACTATTGTACCTATTTGAAAATGTTTGTATCTGATATTCGTATCTTGTCTTATCGCATTCGTATAACATATATAGCTAATCATGCTTTATGGATTAGGGTGTTAGAAAATTAAGAAACAATATATATCCTAAAAATGAGCATATTGGAACTGAGAATGCTTTTTGTTGATGATGTTGTTTTATAGAACTAAGTTTTAAAATCTCCCAAATTACATATGGACATTATTTTTGAGGATACAATTTACTTAAAGATACGAATCTTTCCTTCCGCAAGATTAAATATCCTTCGTTCTTGACATAAACTTCTTGCAATCTAGGAATACATATCATCTTCTTCGGGGTTTGATTTGAATATTGTTGTTGGACTAATAGAAATAGTTAACTATCAACTGTTCCCACAATTCTGGAGTTTTGGTTCAGTTATAGTGTCTTTAACACAATATGATAGCGCATGGGTCAAAATCTCTTTGGTGCACATTAGGGGATTGGGTAAATAATTTAAATGACCGCGTGAATCCATTCATTAGTCCAAAAAGGCATTTGACCTACAGAGGGCCTGTTGAAATAATACAATATTTAATCCTCAACGGTCCCCACAACTATAGTATTAGACCAACCCATTTCAAATATCTATAGAGCATATTCACGTATTTTATGAAAAAGATCATGAATTTAGTTATTGGCATTAAAGACGCATTGGACCATTTGGAGGAATAATATAGATCATAGATATTAAAGGCACAAGCGATGCATAGTAATGCAAAGGGTGTTCATGACCGATGCCCAAGGCGAAAGTGGTAGCCTCGTGAAGGCTCGCATATTTTTTCCAATTATGTAAATATATATATAAATCATGTACAATAAATATTGTTCGTAAGAAGATAAAGAATAAGTTATTGGTTATTTATTGTTTTCTATTTTATACAAGAATAAGTTTAGTTTATTTTTATGTTTTGTTCATGCGAACTGCAAGTAATAGGATACTAATACTCTAATAGCGTTATTGAGAATTCAAATAAAAGGAAGGAAGAAGTATTAAACATAAATATGTTGGCAATAAACAACGAAACTTGCTGTAATTCGACGGCACCCACTCGTAGTCAACTTCCTGAGTGATTAAATCCCCATTAAGTAGCTCCAGCTGTATCGTCCTCGGGAGTGTGTCAACAACCTTTATTTCAACAAAGATCCTAGCATAAGCTAGTCTCAATTATCTATCTGTTTAAATGCTTGTCTTTATAGGTTTGCAAATAACACTTGCAATCTTTATTATCATCGGCATACTTCATAATTGCAGAGAAAGCCAGGACAGTCTGATCCAGTTCGAAACAGCCGTTAATCATCATGCTCAAAGTTTGTAGCATGATCCAATCTCCTCGTCACAACTAAATGACCATCATCATGCTCAAATTTTGTAGCATTCCTAGCCCGATGTAGGAGTATGAGGTATCCCCCTATAGGTCTTGGGTCCAAGCCTTGGGGAAAGCATTTAATTTTCCATGTCGTTGGAAATTAAATGGCTCAACTATGGAGCGGCTCGCAGGTGGCCATTGGCGAGCAGGTTTCGAGGCTGGCGGTTGTTATGGATTCTACCAACTCCAGACTGCTAGCCATGGAGCAGACACTTCATGGTCGTGCGTCGACATCCACACCAACTGTAGCGGTTCCACTGCCTCCTTTTTTTTCTACTGATGAGTCGTCACCGGTGATGCTGACCCCGGCACAGTATAGGTTCATGATATCCCAGATACCGGGACGACCTACTCCTCCTCCTCATCCGAACCAGGCGTAGTAGTCCTTTATCGAACTTATTCATTTGTTGTGTTAGTGACCCATTGTTGGGTCTTTATGTATTTATTTTATACACTTACTTACAATTTGTGTTATGTTATGTTGAATATTATCGGACACACTTTTTATAGCCGTTTGGTAGTGGATTTGTATCCACCCGGCTATTTTCTGTCTTTTTGATCGTTAGATTCTATTTATTTGATTATTGTTAGTGTATTTTTATCATTTGTCTCTATATTGGTTTACCGGTGTTGAGTGTTCCACCGAAGGGGTCGGCGAATCCAGGGAATTCTACGGAGGGTAGCTCCGGGTCTATTATTTGTAAACTGCCATACTAAATGCAGGTACAATGCTTTATAATGTAACTGTTATTTATATAAAAAGCATACAATATTCTTTTTTTTATATTTTTTTGGAGTTAGCTACGTTTAGCGACGCTCAGTGATGCTTTATGACGCAAGCATACGTCGCTAAGGTGTACCGAAACGTCGCAAACCTGAGAATCAGAACGTCGCAAAAATGCTGACGTAGACAATATTATAGGTCAGCAACTTTAGTCAGGCAACGTCGCTATCATCGTCGCTAAGTTCGTATCAATACGTCGCTATGCAAGTATCGTAACATCACTGGATGTCGCCAAACGTCACTAAAATGGTTATATGACAATCCCAAATTGCCAAATATGGAGTCGCTAAACATCGCTAAACATTGCAGTTTACGTCGCTAACAGTTGAAATGTCAGCGACAATTAGCAACGAATTTGTACGTCACAAATTAGCAATGCAATGTCGATAAACGTCGCTACTTGTGAAAAAATCTAGCGACGTGCTGTGTCGCAGACTTACGTCGCT
Source organism: Iris pallida (assembly GCA_029216955.1). NCBI lineage: Eukaryota > Viridiplantae > Streptophyta > Magnoliopsida > Asparagales > Iridaceae > Iris > Iris pallida. The sequence continues at coordinate 23,387 of JANAVB010031452.1, forward strand.
ATAGCGACGAACAATGACGTTTCTCTAGTTAGCGGCCATGTTTTACGCGACATTGTCAAAACGTTGCTAATTTCGTTGCTAATTTCTTTTAGTGACGTATTTTTGATGTTTAGCGACATCATCTAGCATTACTAATGTGACAAATTTTGGTAGTGTCGTTTGTACTTCGCTACAATCCTGACTGGATATATTTTTCAAATGGCTTAGAGGACTATCGTCCTACATACAATGGACCTAGAGTATATGAGGGATACACCCAGGAGCCTCGGGAGGATCCTGTCCAGTAGAGGGTGTCCTAGTAGTAGCATAGAGCTTAGTATTTCATATTGTATTAGATTGTTCCAAATATGAGACTGAGTTGTATTATTTGGGAACTTCTACATGATGTCGTTATTTTATACTGTTAGACTTGGATACTATTGTAGTTATTTTTGACTTGTAATTGTGATTTCCTTCCTTTATTATTATCGTGCCAATCATCTACCTTATAGTTTATTGTTATTGAGTATCATTTCATTATTGTTCAGAGTTGAGATATTGACAGGTTATATATATATATATATATATATATATATATATATATATATATATATATATATATATTGTGTGAGAGAGGTAGATAGTATTGTTGACCTACAGCATTCTACTGCCGATACTGCGGCATAGGCTAGATGTACCCACATACTCGTGCCCCTATATCCGGTGCGGATCGTGACAGAATGGAAGTCAAAGCCTCAAACTAAAGCATTTCCACATTTGAAATAGAAATTATAATTAAATGCATAGATATAAACTTTTCCTGCCATTTGAGTACATTATGCTTGCTTATGATTTTATTCTTAAAACATGTCTATAGAAATTAAAGCTAATGTTTTGCATAGGATTAAACATGATGGTCATGTAGTGCTTCTAGAGTATATTGTGATTGCTGATACCATTTAAGTTGAAAGGAAAATTTTATACAACAAAAAAATTTATAAGACTTATCATCTATGTTTCTCATATATGTGAAAATGGTGTCCGTATATGTATTGTATCCATATTTTTATAGGTCTTTACTCATGCAACATAGGTGACTACTATTGTACATATTTGAAAATGTTTGTATCTGATATCTGTGTCTTGTCTTACAACTACCATTGATCGCATTCGTAAGATATAGCTAATCATGCTTTATGGATTAGGGTGTTAGAAAATTAACAAATAATATATATCCTAAAAATGAGCATACTGGAACTGAGAATGCTAAAATAGATGGGTGACAAAACATTAGAAGATAGGATATGAAATAAGTCCGTGTGTGCGTGTGTGTGTGTGTGTGTGTGTGTGTGTGTGTGTGTGTGTGTGTGCGCGTGCGCGTATGGACGGGAGATGTTGGTGCCAATATGAGATCTTTCGTGATTGGGACATTGCAAAGCAGACCAAGAAATGCAGTGGTAGATTGGAGAAATAAGGTAGTAGTTAAAGGAGTAATGAGGAATAATTACAGGACAAAATGAAAATGGATTTAAGTTGTAAAGAAGAATATAATTTCCGTTAGGGTAATAAAGGACATAATCCTTAGTAGTTGAATGGAAGAAAAAGATGCAAGCAGTTGATCCCAAAATAAAGGCTTTTTGTTGATGATGTTGTTTTATAGAACTGAAGTTTTAAAATCTCCTAAATTACATCTGGACATTATTTTTTAGGATACATTTTACATAAATATACGAATCTTTCCTTCCATAAGATTAAATATCCTTTGTTCTTGACATAAACTTCTTGCAATCTAGGAATACATATCACCTTCTTCGTTGTTTGATTTGAATATTGTTGTTGGACTAATAGAAATAGTAAACTATCAACTGTTCCAACAATTCTGGAGTTTTGGTACAGTTATAGTGTCTTTAACACAATATGAGAGCGCATGGGTCGAAATCTCTTTGGTGCACATTAGGGGATTGTATAAGTAATTTAAATGAATGTGTGAATCCATTCATCAGTCCAAAAAGGCATTTGACCTATGGTGGGCATGTTGGAATAATATAATATTTAATCCTTAACGGTCCCCACAACTATGGTATTGACCAACCCATTTCAAATATCTCTAGAGCACATTTACGGATTTTATGAAAAAGATCATGAATTTAGTTATCAGCACTAAATACGCATTGGACCATTGTGAGGAATAATACAGATCATAGATATTAAAGGCACAAGCGATGCATAGTAATGCAAAGTGTGTTCGTAACCGGTGCCCAAAGCGAAAGTGGTAGCCTCGTGAAGGCTCGCATATTTATTCCAATTATGTAAATATATATAAATCATATACAATAAATATTGTTCGTAAGAAGATAAATAATAAGTCATTGTTTATTTATTGTTTTCTATTTTATACAAGTATATGTTTAATTTATTTTTTATGTTTTGTTAACGTGAACGACAAGTAATAGGATACTAATACTCTAATAGCGTTGTCGAGAATTCAAATTCAAGGAAGAAGTATTAAACATAATTTGTTCGCCCAAAACAACGACACTCGCTATAATTCGGCGGCACCACTCGAAGTCAACTTCCTTAGTGATTAGATCCCCATTAAGTAGCTCCAGTTGTGTCATCCTCGAGAGTGTGTCAACAAACTTTATTTCAAAAAAGATCCTAGCATAATCTAGTCTCAGATATCTATCTGTTTGAATGTCAGCCTTATAGGTTTGCAAATAACACTTGCAATCTTCATTATCGTCAGGGTACTTCATAAATGTAGAGAAAGCCATGACAGTCTGATCCAGTTCGAAACAGCCGTTATTTGATCTCGCTCAAAGTTTTTAGCATTCCTAGCCTGTGGTAGTTGTATGAGGCACCCCCCAAAGGTATTGGGTTCAAGCCTTGGGGAAATTATTTAATTTTCTATGTCATGGTGGAAATTAAATGGCTCAACTATGGGACAGGATGGGTACGGGGCTTCGGGCCTGATAGTAGGGCCGTTAAGTAGCCAAAAGTTATAACTAAATTACCATAATAGAACATCAGATTCAGTAACGGTGAAGAATCGCCTGACCAGGCCCTCATCTCCGGCCCTAGCATTATTCATAATCAAAGCCCACCACACTCCTCTAACCCCTCTGTCTCCCTGTCCAACCGGTTCACGGCCCTGGACCAGGAATGGGACGTCAACGACCTGGCCATCGAAATCTTCGAAGAGGCAGTCGAACCTAACCAGCAGAGTCCGGATAAGGGCCTTTCAAAGACCGTCAATGTGGCCTCTCTCACTGTCATGGCAGTATCCCCAAACGAACCTTCGAACGAGAATTACCAGGCAGAGGAGGCCATCATAGCTGAAGCCCTAGCTATCCTAGGGCCGGAACAGGTCCTTAGAGGACAGCAGGTCATGGTCGCCGGATTCCCCCTTATCACAACTGGGGATCCAGTAGAAAATGTGGCAGAAGCAGAAGGCACCATAACTATCCCTCTAGCGAAAAAAGTGGCAGAACCGGAAGGCACCATAATTATCCCACCAGCGGTGGCCATCACGGACTCAGCGGGTGAAAGGATAGATATCCCCCAGACCCAGCGGCAGATCGGCGCCGCAGACCCCATCGTCGCCATCAACACGATCATACGGGCCTCCACCGGAAGCAGAAACACAGGAAACAGAGAAGCGCCAGAGTCGTCAAGCATACGAACTAGATCCGCAACCAAACGTATCAACAACACTTCCACCAACAACACCAATGCTTAACATCCTATCTTGGAATGTGCGTGGTCTGGCTAACACCCCCACCAAGAGACGCCTAACCAATCTCAGGAAACTACACAACATCGACATTTTGATTGTCATTGAACCTAAGACCTCCCCCAAGCATATCAAACCTATTCAATTACAGCTCGGATTCGCATCCGCCGTGGCTGGCAAACATGACATTTGGATCCTCTGCTCCAAGGACATCAAGATCGGCGTCATCTAAGACTCCCGGCAAGCCCTCTCTTGCTGGATAGAACATCCCTTTCTTTCCAAGCGTGCCACCATTTCAGCGATCTACGGCAGTTGTGACGTGCTAGAGCGCAAACAACTTTGGAACGACCTCCTCGATTTTTACAACGACCACATCAACCTCCCCTGGCTCTGCATCGGGGATTTCAACGTAATTACTTACAGAGAGGAGAAATCCGACGACAGACTGCCACCCCACATGGCCATACAAGACTTCAACAACTTCATCCTCGACGCCAACCTGACCTCGCTCTAATTCACCGGCAACGAGTTCACCTGGTGTAACATGTAGGAAGGTGAACGACGGCAGTACTCCCGCCTTGATAGGGTTCTCACGAACAACCTGTGGCATGGTATGGGGACCACCTCCAATCTTTCACATCTGAATGCCACTGAATCTGACCACGTGCCTCTCTTGGTTGTGATGAGGAGCAAGTCCAATCATATAAAAAAGAACTTCCGGTTCCTAGAATTCTGGTGTGCCCACCCGCAATTCCGACAAGTGGTCGAAGAAGCATGGAATCAAGCTGATTCTTTCGACCTGCTCATCAGGGTGGCGAACAAGCTTAAGGCTACCAGAAAAGCTCTTACAACTTGGTGTAAACAAGGGTACGGCGACATTTTCTAGCAAATGCGCGTCACGGAGGATGTCGTCACTTGTGCTGAGACCCTCTTCGTTTGTGACAGGTCGCCTCAAGCCAGGACTGCCCTCGATCTCACCAAAGCCATCCTCAAATTCTGGCTGAAAGTTGAAACAAAATTCTAGAAACAGAAAGCGAGGCTCGGATGGGATAGTGAAGGAGACAAAAAGTCGGCCTACTTTTACGCTTGCGTCAACGGCCGCAAACAGAAACTCACCCTCCATAAGATTAAGGATGACTCGGGCAACATCATCTGCAACCAACGAGGCATACAAGTGGCGATCGCCAATTTCTACTCTCAACTATTCACGAAAGAGCGAGTTCTCAGAGACAACTCATTTCTTGCCGAAATCCCCAACCTCATCAGCAAGGCTGATAACACCCACTTGGATCTTCCGCCGTCCGAACAAGAAGTGAAAGACGCGGTCTGGGCACTGGATGCTCATAGTGCTCCGGGACCAGATGGTTTCTTTGGGATATTCTTCAGAGAGTGCTGGAACATTGTCAAAAAGGACATCCATGAAGCGGCTACGGCCTTCTTTCAGGGAGCTACCTACCCTAAAGCTATATCATCAGCCAACCTTATTCTCATCCCCAAAAGGATAACCCCAAAATGTTTCGTGACTTCCGCCCCATTAGTCTGTGCACCTTCACCAACAAAATTATCTCCAAGATCATTGTCTCTCGCTTGTCTGACTTGCTCCCCAAGATCATCTCTGAAGAACAAAGCGGATTCATCAGAGGCAGAAACATCTAGGATAACATCATGCTTGTCCAAGAGTTAATCACTTGTATGAAACTTCCTGCCAGAGGCGGTAATATTGCGATAAAACTGGACATGGAAAAAGCCTATGATAGAGTGGACTGGCAATTCATGATTTGGGTCCTTAGGGGATTCGGCTTCTCGAAAACCTGGATCAATATCATGTGGAGATCGATTAGCAATTCATGGTTCTCCACGGTGATCAACGGCCAAACCGACGGATTCTTTAAGTCTAGCTGCGGAATCATGCAAGGAGACCCTCTATCATCCACCATATTCATCATTACGGCAGATGCATTGAGCAGAAACCTGAACAAGATGACTAGTACGCTGAATTTCCAGCACTTTCATACCACCAGCGGCTGTCCGATAATCACCCACCTCGCCTATGCAGATGACATCCTCATCTTCACCTCCGGTGATGTGGGATCGGTGGAAGTGGTCCACAACACACTTCAAAGATACGCCTCTTGCTCCGGCTAAAAGGTCAACCCCAGGAAGAGTATCATCTAAGCCCACCACAATATTTCTAGTGACAGCACGACCAGGCTCTCCAACATCACTTCGTTCTCTATCAGTAACCCTTCCTTTCAATACCTCGGATGCCCCCTTGTGTTCGTAAATCTAACGCCGGCATCTTTGAAGACATCATCAACAAAATCAGAAAGAAACTGGCAGGGTGGCACAATGCCACCCTATCGCCAGGTGGAAAGATGATCCTCATTAATCACGTGCCAACATCTATTCCCATATACACCCTCGCTGCGTGACATACCCCCAAGAACGTACTGACCTCGATTGATCACATCTTTAGCAACTTCTTTTAGGGATACAGCGGGGGCCACGTCAAGCATTGTTGGGCCAGCTGGGAAACCATGGCTAAGCCTACTGAGGAGGGAGGATTGGGGTTTGTAGGAGCGTAAAAAGTGCTTCAAAGCAAGAGTCATCCCATTCATAAGTGATCGATTTTCTACACCAAGCAAGAGCGGATAATCTCTTTTACGCCCAAGACTAGGCTAATCAATTTACGCCTAAGCAGGCTAATCATTTTACGCTTGGGTCTACACCGGTGGTTTTACGCCAAGGACAGAGCAGCCTCTTTTACGCTGGACAAAGCTGTCAAATCTCGCATTTAATGCAAACTCTGACATGAAGATATTAATGATGGCATTTACCACAGAATTCAATGGAATTTGTTTTATACAAAGACCATTATTGTCGTTTATGGGGGATCGAGCTACTTTACGCTCACTATATGGTTTCTTTTACGCACGGAGTTTTACATGAGTTCTTACGCTCATAAAACAATATGTGCGTAAAGTTTATTTGAGCCATTTTACGCTCAAGGTTATTCAATAACCACTTTACGCTAGAAACCTATGACAGAGCTATTTTACGCTTATCTTACTGCTTTACGTCCAGAGGATGTTGGAGCTATTTTTACGCCCTATTCTTTCTGGTCAGTATGGAACGTGGTTTGCCTACATAGCCTTCATGCCACATATTTCGAAGAACGTGTGTACATGCATCCTATTCTCACTGAAATAATGGGACGCGTGTCAACGTATGCAAAGGATGACTCTGATCATGGGTGGCAGTTGTTAGCGTAAAGACAGATTTTGATGCTTTTTTACGCACAGAAGCCCCAGTCTATAAATAGACTCATTTTTCTCAAAGAGACAGACAGATAGAGAGTACATGAGAGAATACAGAGATCAGGACTTCGAGATTTTGATTCTTCGGAGCATTCTTCTTCAACTTTTCTTTCAGAACAGAGTGAAGCAAAGCAGGAAAGCATTCGGCCTCGCCATCAGTGCCCAAGTGCGTCGATACCTTTCTGGTGACTTAGTTCTTCCAAGTTGTTCTACTTCAAGCAGTGATCTTCATCATCATCATATGGTCCAAGGAACAAAGTGATCATTTACAGATCAGACTTCCATAGCAATACTTTCCCAGAATCAAATTTGTACTTCTTGTACTTTTTCTCATTTTATTTTCAAAATCTAACCTTTGTTTGGCAATTTTGTTAAGTGAAACAAAATGACGACTCTGCTGGGGACGACTTTCTCCTCCGATGAGGAAGTGATTGCTCAATATGATGATGTTTCAGTCGGTTCGACTAAGAAGACTCTGGTTGTACACTTCGACCAGACTGCCTATGAAGAAATGCTCCGAACTGGGGGTGGTTCTCACCACTCCAATGTTCAAAAGTCTCGTAAAGCACGAAAAGTTTGGATTCCCAAATCCAAAGTGGTTTCTGGTCTCTCTGTTGCTTCTGATGACAAGGGAATTCTTCCCACTCCTGTCGTAGGGGCTCCCGTTCGTAACGAGGCAGTCCTTACTTCAGAGTTGCACTCAAAGTGTGATGATTTATCTCTCGTTTGTAACGGTGAAGATAATCAGGTTTCATGCCCACTGCGTAAGAATCAAGTTTTACGCTCAGTGGGTAAGAACCAAATTTTACGCTCAAGGCATAAGAATGAGTCTCCTATTTGTAATATGGCAGATTCTAATGTTTTTCAGTGTAAGAATCAGTCTCCCGTCGGTGACGTGGTAGACTCACACAAATTACGCTCCTCGCGTAAAACAAAATCTCCCGTCTGTGACGTGGTAGATAATCAATTTTTACGTTTTACGCGTAAAGGTAAGTCTCCTGTCTGTGACAGTGTAGATAAAATTCACAACGATGTTTACACATCTAATGTGAATATACCTAAACGCATACAGCGTAAAAGTGATGTTGGTAAAACTTCTGTCCTACACCAACAACCTTCTTATACTGCTTTACGTAAAGTACCAAACTTGCAAATCACACGCCATGAAAATGGAGTCCTTCGTGCTAAATCTCAAGATTTACGCATACAACTCCAAACGCGTAAAAATGTACAGTTTGGTTCTGCGAATGAAGCCAGTAATCTTCTTTATACACAGGGAACTAAACGTTTTTCTACCCCAAATATAATAAAGAAGAATATTCCCTCCACTCCTTCTGACTTACGTGAATTGCTAATACAAAAGTGTAAGAATTCACAATCTCCGGCGATGCTCCCCCAAGAAAAACATCATTGTGGATATCATCAGGTTGTGATCAATTGTTGTTGTTCAGCTTCAAAATGGTCAGTTTTTGATCAACTGAGTTTTTTGCTTCAACATCAAGCTGAAGACCAAGAAGATGTCATATGTATCAGTCAACATGGCATCTCATACTAACAGAGGACGACGACCGAGACGGAACATGTCCCAAACTCCAGGTCAACAATAGTTCAACAGACTTCTTGATTCCTTTGAAGGAGTATATCAGAATACTCGATCAAAAAGACAAAGACAATTGCAGATTTCTGATTCAGAAGCTGGGGGTACTCAATCTTTTGAGTCTGATACCGATAGTATGGATTCATACTTCTATACTAATCCCTCTATATCTTCAAGAGAGGTTGAATCCTACGTTGTTGGAGATGAACCAGAGACGTTATCTGCTAATACGGAACAACGTCTCACTGCCGTGGAGCAATCATTGAAAGACATGCTCAACATGGTGCAAAGCATGCATCAGATAATTTTGAATCAGCAAACTGCTCAACCTACAGTAATAACTCCGGTACCAGTAGCAGCACAAACTCAAGATAGTCAAGGGGCTGATATACCTTCGAATATTCAAGAATCTGCTGTTAATCAAAATTTTGCATCTCCAGATCCCATCATTCCAGAAGATGTACCACCTCCAGTGGGGGTTACGGTACATCCAACGACTATTCAGTCAAATGTGCTTCCTCAAACCAGTGAAGCCATTCAAGCAGTGCGTGAACTCAAAGCACAGTTTGAAATTTTGAGGCACAAAGATCAGCTCCAGAGGTTAGGGATTAAGCAACCTTATCCTCCTTTTTGGAATGATGTACCCTTTCCACCGAAGTTCAAGCCACAATCCATGGTTTTATTCGATGGAAAAGCATCTCCCAGTCAATATATCAATTACTTTGATATTATGACTGTACACTTGCAGAAAAATGATGCTCTTCTCACTCGAGTATTCATAGGGTGTCTGACGGGTTCAGCTTACGATTGGTATCGTAGCTTACCCGATAACTCTATTTCGTCTTTTGACGAATTCAAGGCAATGTTTCTCTCCCGCTTCTATGAAGGAGGTATGGACATGAACATGTCCTCCTTGATAGAAATCAAACAAAAAGAGAAAAAAGATACTCGGACATTTATTGAACGTTTCCGACAGGCTACTCTAAAGATGCCTCCTGGTATGCCAGATTCAGCGTTGATTGATACATGCAAGATGAATCTGCGACCATCCATTGTTGTCTTCACGGGTTCCCAGTTCTCAGATTGGGCTTCGTTTATCATAGCAGCAGTTTCTGCTGAGACCAATGGTAGGTTGGCTCGAGAACACGGGATGATTTTCGCTTCAGAAGATAAAGGAAAGAAAAGTAACCCTGGTAATAATCCTGGCAATCGTAATGTGAAAGGAAAAGATACTCTTATGGTTAATCTCTCCAAGAACAAAACGACGCCAAATAATCAGGAATCTTCCAGGCCAAAGGAAGAATACTCTTTTGACAAAAGTGATATCCCAGGAATATTTCAGTGTCTGGTGAAAAGTGGCAAACTTCAGATTCCAGAGCCAAAAAGGCCTAATGAGGTGAATCTGACTGACAATCCCAAATATTGTATCTATCATAGATACATTAATCATCCTACCAATGCTTGCTATGTCTTGAAAAAGAAGATCCAAGACCTGATAAATGGTGGTGCTATCGCTTTAACCAATGATGACCATACGGTTACAACCAACATGGTCTCTCTTCAGTTTGGAGATTTTTCTCCACAGCAGGTCCCAGATGGAATTATCCCAATTCCGAAGGCGACTATGAAGATCGTGAATATCCCGCCCGCCAGGGAAGAAAATACAGGATTGCTGCCGCTCACATTGAATAATGGTGAAATCATGTGGGTACATCCTGACTTAATACCTGAGTTGGAAAATGAAGGTAAAACTTTCAAATCCAAGAAAGGTAAGAAAGTCAAAACCTGCAACATAATTTCTCATGTTATTACAAATCCTGATGACTTGGATCATCTATGGGATGGCCTTCCCCTAGAAGATAGACTAAAAGGACTAAACATCTGTCCTCCAAGTCTAGCTCCTCCTACTAAGCTCAAGCTTACTCATCAACAGTGGCTGGCCATGAATAGTGTTCCTTTATACCGGGCACAACAAGTCTTTGCTGCTTATGAAAAAGCTCCAACAGGGATTTCTGCTCGTATCCCGAATCCTTCTCCTCCCTTAACTACAGAGACGTCTATGCTTCATTCTCCTGTAGTTGCAGAGATTTCTTCTTTTTCCTGGGCTGAAACACCTGTCCAAAGTTCACTACCTATCCACTTGTATAGTCAGCAATCTGTCCTTCTCATGAGGAAGATGGGTTACAACTTTCAAAAGGCAGAAGGTTTGAATTATGATAAAGGAATACGTCTTCCTTTATAAATTCAAAATCAGAATTCCACTGCTGGATTGGGTTCTGAAGTGCCTCGTAACAACCCTCATAAGAAGAAGGCTAAGGGAAGAAAGACTAAATCCTGTAATATGGTACTTCCTTCTCTTGAGTCTGAAGAAGAAACTTTTGCTGGTACAAGATCTGGGAAAGAGTACCACAAAGACTATGAGGGATCCTCCAAAGAAGCAGAAGATGTAGTGGAGACTCTACCAGTTCAACCTTCTTCTGTTCCTGTTAAACCGTCTGTGGTTGAAAAGGGGAAACAGAAGGCAGTACGCTTTAATATCCCATTGAAGCCTACTTCCAATCAGGGGGTGGTGATGAAGCCTTACAAGTTTGCTATTCTAGCTCAGTTAGCCAATACTCCAGCTAGACTTTCTATATTTGAACTGCTTTACCTTTCCAGAGAAAGCAGAGAGACTTTGAGCGAAGCTTTACTTCAAGCGAATTCATGCTTGGCACAACTCAAGACTCCTGATAATATACCAGTGTCATGTCCGCAATACCATAGTGTGATGGAAGCAATTCCCAACATCACCTTTACACAAGAGGATATGCTATTGAAACACAACAAGCATGATAGGCCTTTGTGTTACACTGGATATATCGGATCCACTAAAATTGACAGGATTTATATCGATCCTGGGTCTTCAATTAGTATAATTCTTCAGAGTATGCTAAGACCCCTGAGGATTCCTACTAGTGAGCTGACTTACACTAGTACTACGATAGTCGGTTTTAACTCTTGCAAGAGCAAACCACTGGGGAAGATTCGTCTGCAGATTCAGATTGGTGATCTTCGAACTTTGGTAACTTTCTATATTATCAACTCTGATGTATCCTACAATATTCTTCTTGGAAGACCGTGGATTCATGAGCACAATATTGTGCCTTCAACTTTTCATCAATGTTTCAAATATGTGGACTCCCAAGGAGTTGTGACGACTGAGTTTGCTGATATTAATCCGTTCAAAGGTGTCGAAGCCTACTTCTCTAATTCAAGTCTTTATAAACAAGAGCATATGAAAGATATATCAGACATGGCTGAAGATCAATCATCCTCTGAGGATCACTCTATTAATGAAGATCCGCCATAGGAGCAACCTTTGAAGATCATAGTCAAGGGACGAATCCAATCCCAATCTGTAAATGATCAACCTTTGATGATCAAGGTTAAAGGGAGAACTCAAACTTCATCTGAGGAATCAATAAATATTCTTGCCAAGAGCCAAGTTCAACCTTTTATGATCAAGGTCAAAGGACGTACTTCTTATACGAATAATCCAGAATTACCATTGATTGTCAATTTTGGCAAATCTACGCAGAAGACGGATGATGGTCCACTGTTGATTAATCCGAAGCGTAGCAATCAGACTGTAAATGATGTAAATATTGATCATTCTGTACTTTTTGATATCAATGAAGATTTCCTGTTCGAGTATATGGCTGTCAAGTTTATTGAGAGAATGACTTTATCTTCTGATAATCAAAGTCATCAATATAAAGGCAACATCGAACCGGAAGAAACTTTATACATTGATCATAAGGAGAATTCTTTCCCTCCTTATACAGATGTTGGACCATATGCTCAAAGGTTCCTAACATCTTCTCCTTATCTTCTACCTGTGGCCGCTTCATCACAAGCTTGTGTAACTTTTAGACGTTATAAAGAATCTTATTTCGTGATTCCATCTGATAAGAAAAACAAGCGCCAAATTGTGTTTGGCCTGGCTAGAAATATCCCTGTTGCTCAGACAGATGAGCTGAAGGATAAAGACAAAGGAAGAATCTGAATTGACAAATACAGTCAGCAGTCTATCAAGATCATTCAGAACATGGGGTATGATTTGAAGACAATGCAAGGTCTCAACCAGGGCAAGGGCAGACGATTACCATTAGGTGGTGATCCGTTTTAGCAAAGGACTCGTCATGGGTTGGGATATGACCCATCCCACATGTTTTATGATGATATACAAGAAGAATTCTCTTCCAGTTCCTCATAATCATCAGATTCAGAGGAACTTCAATCTAAAGATGAATCTGGACAAGTACACTCAGTCAATATGGTTCAAGCCAATGATGAATCAGAGCCATTTGAGAATGATCCTTGGGCTCAACAAATGGATACTCAATGGGAACTTCGTTTTGAACAACGACAGCCACCTACAGAAGATGAGATTATCCAGATTGATATTGGAGATGGAGTTACGTCCAAACCAATATTCATCAGTAAGAATCTTTCTGAAGATGAAAAGGAAGAGCTGATAAAACTTATAAAAGAATACATTGACATCTTTGCATGGAGTTATGAGGATATGCCAGGGCTAGATCCTACAGTTGCTACCCATAAACTCAATATTTTGCCTAATGTCAAGCCTGTAAAACAACAGCAACGATGCTTTAGACCAGATATGATGGATGCAATTGAAGCGGAAGTCAAGAAGCTGATTACGTGTAGCTTTGTTCGTGAGGAACAACACCCAGATTGGGTAGCCAATATTGTTCCTGTTATGAAGAAGAACGGAAAAGTTCGAGTTTGTATAGATTACCGGGATCTTAATACGGCTTGTCCAAAGGATGAATTTCCACTTCCAATTACTGATATTATGATAGACAATACATATGGTTTTGAACGCATGTCTTTTATGGACGGATTCTCAGGATACAATCAGATCAAGATGCATCCAGAAGATGAGAAGCACACCGCTTTTCGTATACCTCTTGGGGTCTACTGCTATACAGTTATGCCGTTTGGTCTTAAAAACGCCGGTGCCACGTATCAAAGGGCTATGAGCAATATCTTTCAAGAACATCTACGGAAGATAGTTGAATGCTATGTAGATGACATCGCTGTTAAAAGTCGATCAAAGGATGATCACATTCAGGACTTGAGAACAGTATTTGAATTGATGCGTCAGCATCAATTGAAAATGAACCCTACTAAGTCTTTCTTAGGGGTTTCCAGTGGCAAGTTTCTAGGATTTGTCATTACCTCTCAAGGTATCCATGTTGATCCTGATAAGGTTAAAGCAATTCTTGAAATGCGTCCTCTTCGTAATCTGAAAGAACTCCGTGGCTTTCAGGGTCGTATTGCTTATATCAGAAGATTTATATCTAATCTTTCTGGGAGGTGTCAACCTTTCTCCCGTCTATTAAAGAAAGGGGTATCTTTCGTCTGAGATGAAGCATGTCAAAAAGCCTTCAATGACATTAAGCAATATCTTACAAACCCATCTGTTCTGGTACCTCCGGTGGTAGGAAGACCATTTTTGTTATATGTTCGGGCCTTAGATCATTCACTTGGAGCTCTTCTGGCACAGAAAAGTGATATGGGTCATGAACAAGCAATATATTATCTGAGCAAAATGATGGTCGGAGATGAACACAGATATACTCCTGTGGAAAAGGAATGTCTAGCTTTGGTTTTTGCCGTCCAAAAGACAAGGCATTATGTCACCGGACAGACTATTCATGTCATCTCCAGAATAAATCCCATTCGGGTATTGATGAGGAAACCGAGCATTCTTAATTCCAGGTTGGCTACCTGGGCGATGTTGCTCACCCCCTATGATATGATTTATGTGCCTCAAAAATCAGTGAAGGGCCAAGCGTTAGCTGATTTCTTAGCTGCTCATCCTATACCTGAAACTTCGAAGTTATATGAAGACATTCCAGACGAAGTAGTGGATTGTAACATGACTTCGAAGAATAATATATGGCAATTATATTTTGATGGAGCATCACAAGTAGGACCTAAAGGCAATATTGTCTCTGGGGTAGGAATTATCTTGGTTTCTCCTGACAAAATGGTCATATACCGTGCCTATTCTCTTAATGAGCCATGCTCTAACAATGTAGCAAAATATAATGCTCTATTGATTGGTCTCCAAGTAGCAAAACAATTGGATATTGAATTCTTAGAGGCTTATGGAGATTCTCAATTGATCGTTAATCAAGTTAGAGGAACTTATGAAGTCAGAAATCCTGATCTCATCCCCTATCATCAAGTGGTAGTCGAGTTGGTCCTTTTATTCAAAGGATTCTTCATTGAATTTGTACCACGTTCTCAGAATGTGGAGGCTGATGCTCTTGCCAGCTTAGCTGCAGACTTGGCTGTCCCAATCCGAAGGCAAAATATAATTACTTTGTTAGATCGAGACTTGTTCTGTGTGAAGAGTAATCTGCATATTGAACAAAGTTATACTACAGAGTCAAGTTTCCAGCAGAAAGATTGGAGAACTCCATTCATTGATTATGCAGTTTATGGAATTTTGCCTGAAGATCCTAAAGAAGCTGTATCAATTAAGAGACGATCATTTCGATTCTATTATGATTCGTCTTTACATATGCTATATCGTCGTTCATATGACGGACTCTTGCTGCTGTCTCTCAGAAAGTGAAGCTAAACAAACACTGCGTGAGGCTCATGATGGTGTCTGTGGTGCTCATCAACCGGGTCCAAAGTTGCAAGACCGTATTCGGAGAATGGGGTATTATTGGCCTTCTATGATAGCAGATGCTGTAGACTATGCCAGAAGATGTAAAGCATGTCAGATTCATGCTGATTTTATTCATCAACCATCTGAATTTCTACATCCTACAGTAGCCTCTTGGCCCTTCGAAGCTTGGGGTATGGATGTCATTGGTCCTATTAACCCTCCTTCTGTCAAAGGACATCGGTTTATACTAGCTATAACCGATTACTTTTCGAAGTGGGCGGAAGCAGTCCCCCTTGCGAAAGTGAAAACATCTAATGTGATCAGTTTCATCAAGCACCATGTCATTTATCGTTTCGGAATTCCTCGACGGATAATTCATGACAATGGTCCACAATTTGCCAGTCAAGCATTTTATCGATTCTGTGACAAGAATCGAATTCAGAATTTGGCTTCTACGGCTTATAATCCAGCTGCTAATGGTTTAGCTGAAGCTTTCAATAAGACGATCATCAAACTTCTCAAAAAGTTTGTTTCTTCCAATAAACGTGATTGGAATGAGAAACTTGGAGAATGTTTATGGGCTTATCGAACAACAGTCCGGTCTCCTACTGGTTTTACACCATTCTCATTAGTCTATGGATGCGAAGCTGTTCTCCCATTAGAAATCTAGATCCCTTCTCTACGAATAGCCATTGCTAATGAGCTAACTATAGAGAATAATGATCGCTTACGACTCTAAGAACTTGAAGGATTGGATGAGAAGCGTCTTCAAGCACAACAACACATTGAACTGTATCAAGCCAGCATATCTCGAACTTTTAATCGTAACGTTAAGGAGAGGGCATTCAAAGTTGGCGAGCTTGTATTAACTGTTCGAAGACCGATGGTAATGACTCATAAAAGTAAAGGGAAATTCCAAACAAAATGGGAAGGCCCTTATGTAATTGAGTCCGTGTTTTCCAATGGCGCCTATCGATTGTCAAAACCCAATGGAGATCTACTCATGCTGCCGATCAATGGCAAATTTCTTAAGAAATACTATGTATAAAAAGAGAAGACAAAACAAAAATAAAACTTCTTTTATTATTATTTTTGTTCAAAATAAAAGACTAAGGACGAGGGCCACTCCCTTCCTTATTGAATACATAGTCGGCCAATGCATAAAAGGCATCATTTCCTAAACACATGAAAAATTTGCAAGCAGCCATCCTTGACGCTTCTTCTTCAGGAGTTTTCCCTGGCTCTACTAAAAAAGCAAGAATGTCTTCGGATGGCTTGGGCGCGGAAGAGCTTCCACCTATTTCGGTTGAGCCTGATGAGACCAATACAGGGGGCTCAACGGGGAACGTATCAATGATGTTCTCGATTTTCTGGAGGACTTCATTCTTTTGCTGTACATCTTCGGAAGATATTTCCAATAAAGAAGCAGAAATAAGAATGGAATGATTACAGAGAATTCTCACCTATTTATAGGGGAGAATTATTAATGAACTAGTCTCTGAAGGGGAGAAACGACTTTTTATTTCCGAAAAGACTCGTCCGTTCATGTCACCAGGTTCATCCATTTAAAATTTTTTGAATCGTCCTTTCCGGTCCCAAGAAATACGCTGATTCATCCACCGTCTGGCATATACGCTCACAATATCTGTCTTCTTATTCCCCAGCTACTAAGGTTTGGTTAAGCTGACTTCTTGTTTCCAGGGAAAGGGATTTTATATCTTCTATATCAATTGATTAGAAATTGGGATTCGCTATTTATCATGTTTCCATGACCTCTGAATAAATATTAAATCTACTTTCTTTTCCTATCTATCACTTCTATTTTTGACCTCTGCATAGATATTAATCTAATTTTCTTTTGAGTTCATATATGCTATTATGTCCATATTACCTCTGATAGTATCATATACTCTAAAACAGAAAATAGGATTTCATTTATCTATCATGTCCATATTACATCCAGATAGATACAAATCATTGATCATAGAAGAACTTTCATTTTCATTCCCATATCATCAAAAAGTCTATTACATTTCTTAGACTTCCTTACAAGTTATAATGGAAATCTTTTACAATCTTGGATTTTCATTCTATATACCAACGATAACCTAATAGAGATCTATTTCTTCTTTGATCCTCTTTGACGGGTTCGTTGTTGGTGGCAGTTCCTGACTGTCTGAGCTCCAGTGGCAACCGGAACAGCAGGAATCAAACTCTGGTCTTATCTCTCAGACAAGAGGAGAACCCCAGAGTATGGCAGCCCGAAGGCGCGTTGCTGCCAATACAATTGGTGGATTAGTGGCGGCACCTCAAAGGAGATAGGAATGTATCCAGCATTGGGATACGATTCCTAGTTCTGCCGTGAAAGGAACTCTACTACCCGATTTCTCGGGGTAGAGTTGACTCCACCATCCAACTCTCCGTGTATAAAGGCTCTTCCTACCAACAGAGGAAGAACCTTCTATCTCACGAAGAGTTCTAAGTTGTCTGATTTGCGCGTCTAAAGCGCATGAGCTCCCTGATGTTGATGTCAGAAGAACGCTCCTCACAGCGTCAAAATCGCCAATGCCGGTTCTGGAAAAGCTGCTCAGCCAAACTTCTGCAGAAAACAATAAAGAAGAAGTGTTATCAGATGCGTATTAAACGCTAATTAAAAACAGATCACAAGGCATTTTTACGCCAATGCTTCAGCAAGGCTTTTACGCCAGTGCTTCAGCAAGGCTTTTACGCCAGTGATTCAGCAAGGCATTTTACGCCAATGATTCAGCAAGGCATTTTATGCCAATACTTCAGCAAGGATTTTTACGCCAATGCTTCAGCAAGGCTTTTACGCCAGTGCTTCAGCAAGGCTTTTACGCCAGTGATTCAGCAAGGCATTTTATGCCAGTGATTCAGCAAGGCATTTTACGCCAATGATTCAGCAAGGCTTTTACGCCAATGCTTCAGCAAGGCTTTTACGCCAATGCTTCAGCAAGGCTTTTACGCCAATGCTTCAACAAGGCTTTTACGCCAATGCTTAAGCAAGGCTTTTACGCCAGTGCTTCAGCAAAGCTCTTACGCCAGTGCTTCAACAAGGCTTTTACGCCGGTACTTCAACAAGGCTTTTGCGCCAGTGTTTCAGCAAGTTTTTACGCTCGTCAAGAATTTACGTTCATAAAATAGATGTGTTCAACGAAAAATTCGAAAGATAGATATTTGCTTACGATCGGATTTACCATTTGAGTCGAATGGTTTGGCTCTAATGGTGGTTGAATCTGCGTCTAATGACTGGACATACAAAAGAACACAGCGGGAAAGCTTTGCCATCCTCATTTGTTGGAGAATAACATCACGAAAAGTTATCTTCAGTGGAATGAGTACGAGAATATGTGAAACATTCTCGGCTATTTATAAAGGCTGAAGAACCGTTGGGAAGAGTCTATTTCGGGGGAAGATCCTATTTAAAGGCTCTCGTAACCACAAGACAGACGCCACGTGTCAAGTTTGTTTCTTGGGAATGAACAATCATAGAAGCAGTCAAAATAAGTATTGAACAGTTGAGATTAACATCAGACTTTATTTATAAAAAAGGATTGAACAGTTGAGATTAACATCAGACTTTATTTATAAAAAAGGGCAAGTGGACCCCTACATATAAGAGAGTCACAATACATAGAATTTCATTTCCCCTCTCCTTCGTTGGACTGACGAAGAGAGGCACCTAACTCACGCATGTTGTGAATCCCGGAGCGGCGCATTAGATTAAGAAATGCTTTGGCATCTCCTGGCCCTTCGTACGCAGTTGGGGAACCACCATCAATACGACTAAAGACCGCAGGAGTTACTCCAAAACACTCTAAAAGGTTGCACGCTCGCTCGAAATCAAGCCTTTAGCCTGAAGCCTCTTCATTATTAATCTCCTTCTTGGGAGCCATGTCACTATAGAGATGAATGACAAGAGTGAAAAATTTCTCCTTATTTATACGGTTAAATCAGCTCTTCATATTCCTCATTGGAAACTGTTCATTATAAATGCAAAACTCGGGGAAGCGAAAAGGCATTTGAGAGTTTCGAAAAAGGAAATTCATTGTGACAAATAAGTGTTGACCGACACTGTTGGAAATTACGCCGACTGTTGGACATCCCCGCTTTTACGCGGATGGCTGTTGCGTATCCCAAATTTTACGCTGGCAGGTCAAATCTCAACTTTTACGCTTCTGTTCAAAGTGTTTCAAATTTTGGAGATATTTGAAAACTTTGAAGGGGGTCTTGTAGGAGCGTAAAAAGTGCTTCAAAGCAAGAGTCATCCCATTCATAAGTGATCGGTTTTCTACACCAAACAAGAGCGGATAATCTCTTTTACGCCCAAGACTAGGCTAATCAATTTACGCCTAAGCAGACTGATCATTTTACGCTTGGGTCTACACCGGTGGTTTTACGCCAAGGACAGAGCAGCCTCTTTTACGCTGGACAAAGCTGTCAAATCTCGCATTTAATGCAAACTCTGACATGAAGATATTAATGATGGCATTTACCACAGAATTCAATGGAATTTGTTTTATACAAAGACCATTGTTGTCGTTTATGGGGGATCGAGCTACTTTACGCTCACTATATGGTTTCTTTTACGCACGGAGTTTTACAGGAGTTCTTACGCTCATAAAATAATGTGTGCGTAAAGTTTATTTGAGCCATTTTACGCTCAAGGTTATTCAATAACCACTTTACGCTGGAAACCTATGACAGAGCTATTTTACGCTCATCTTACTGCTTTACGCCCAGAGGATGTTGGAGCTATTTTTACGCCCTATTCTTTCTGGCCAGTATGGAACGTGGTTTGCCTACATGGCCTTCATGCCACATATTTTGAAGAACGTGTGTACATGCATCCTATTCTCACTGAAATGATGGGACGCGTGTCAACGTATGCAAAGGATGACTCTGATCATGGGTGGCAGTTGTTAGCGTAAAGACAGATTTTGATGCTTTTTTACGCACAGAAGCCCCAGTCTATAAATAGACTCATTTTTCTCAAAGAGACATACAGACAGAGAGAACAGGAGAGAATACAGAGATCAGGACTTCGAGATTTTGATTCTCCGGAGCATTCTTCTTCAACTTTTCTTTCAGAACAGAGTGAAGCAAAGCAGGAAAGCATTCGGCCTCGCCATCAGTGCCCAAGTGCGTCGATACCTTTCTGGTGACTTAGTTCTTCCAAGTTGTTCTACTTCAAGCAGTTATCTTCATCATCATCATATGGTCCAAGGAACAAAGTGATCATTTACAGATCAGACTTCCATAGCAATACTTTCCCAGAATCAAATTTGTACTTCTTATACTTTTTCTCGTTTTATTTTCAAAATCCAACCTTTGTTTGGCAATTTTGTTAAGTGAAACAGGGTTCTCGAAACTTTCCCACATCGTTGACGCCTTCTCGATGAAGCTGTGGTAGAAGATTCGAACGAGTAGCAATTTGTGGACGAGATTCATGAAGGCTAGATACTTCAAGCACATTCATCCGTCACAGGCGACCGCCAGCTGCAGATCTTCTGCGGCATGGCGGTACATCATCAATGGACGTACAATGGCCGAACCGGTTATCCGTCTGCGCCTGGGCAACGGAGAATCCAACACCTTCCAAGAACGTCGGGCGGGGGACACCTTGCTTCACCGCCTCCCGGAGGCACTAGAGCATAGTAGAATTAAGGACCTATGGGACGCGATGAGGGACGAATGGGATTGGGACAAGATCCGAGATTGGGCTGGCAAGGATGCAATAGTCCACATCCAACGTCACAGGCAGAAGTTGACCCCAGATATCGACAAGCTCCTTTGGTTGGCGTGTCATGCTGGCGAATTCTCTGTTCGCTCTGCCAGACAGGTTGCCCGAGGCCCGGGAGCGCATTCGCCGATCAGTGCTGCGTTCTGGCAGAATTGCATCCCTAAAAAATGGTCCATCATGATCTAGAGAGTCATCAGGAACAAGATCCCGACAGACGACGTTCTGTACTCCATTGGATTCAGTTTAGCCTCCGCCTGTAATTGCTGTGCTGCTCGTCAATCGGAAATCGTGGACCACATCTTCAGCAAGGGCAATCTCCCTGCTCAGGTCTGGAACATGCTAGCTCAGCGTTGCACTCAGGATCAGGTGGGTGGGAGCCTCAACAATCTCCTAGCCGGGTGGGCGCTTGCCATCCATGGCCACATGATCGTCGCGGCTGCTGCCATGTGGGTATTATGGAAGAATCGCAACAAGGCCAGGTATGAGGGCGACCTTTTCAACGCGGATAGGCTTATTCGCGAAGTAATCAGGCAGTGCCGAAAGATCCGTAGCGTCTGTTCGCACGAACTGGCTGGCTTTTGGGAGTCTTTTCTCGTCTAAGCCCCCGGTATCATTTTTTTGTTGGTATACTTGTACAGACGTTTTGCTGCCTTAGTTTTCTTGTACAGGCTTCGGCATTTTGAGCCTTGATGAATAAATGGGGGTTTTGGAATATATATATATATATATATATATATATATATATATATATGTGTGTAATTGGTTAGTATGGCATGTGTGAAGAGAGCGAAATATGAGCATATTTGAGGACCTCACTACCTCCTCTGTAGGAATTTTACATAACATTAAATTTGATATGGTTACTATGACACCCGCCAAGGGGTTGGACAAATTGCATTGTAACATATTTTGATGAATGAATAAATTTACCTTTGTTTTCGAAATAAAATATAGGTAATTGGTTTATGTCCATCATATATGCTCGGGACTTGGTATAACTCACTTAAACATAGCCCCAATGGTCCTTAAATCAGCCTTGATGTGCTTATACCTCAGCTCTTCGGCCCTCAACTCGACCCAAAGGGCTTACAAATCAGCTCTTAGACCCACAACTCTCCCCGTAGGCCCTGCCCCACCAGTCTGGATGCCCAACACCACTATCTCCTGTGGGGCCTATTGTTCCCACTTCCACAATTTAGTTATTAAAAATAGAGGGAATAATATGCTCCCTCCCTAATTTGATCTGTGGCAGATAGGGCAAATGCCTCCACCTCAGCACTTGATATATATATATATATATATATATATATATATATATATATATATATGCCAATGGTGCGTTAGTGTAACGGTAAGACCGTTGGCATCGGGTGTAAGGTCGCGAGATCGATCCCCCACGGGAGCGGCTGGGTGGCAGTGACCACGACTCCCAGGCCAATTGCTAGCTGGGTGGCTCTAGCCCGAGGGCTTTAGTCCACGGGCATTTGGTTATATATATATATATATATATATATATATATATATATATATATATATATATATAACACGAAAATTTTATTCAATACGAAGGCGCAAAATGCCGAAACCTTTATAAGTAAGCCTAGAAAGCCAAAAAAAAGGGAAACAAAGCCCCAATCAAGGGCCTGAAAGAGAACGACATCTGTGCAGGGGAGCCCAAAAGTTCGTCCGAACGTGCTTGAAGTGTCTGCTAGTCTTGTATATCTGTCTGTGAACTTCGTTAATCAGTTGATCGGAGGTGAACTGTCGCCCCTCGTATCTGTGTTTGTTTCTGTTTTTCCAAATGACCCAAGTAACGACGGCTGTGACGATCTGATGGTCGTGCGATGCTTTACCCCAAGTGGCAAAAAGATCGTTGAAGCCCCCATTGACCTGATTCGGAAGGCATAGGTTAGTGAATCTGTCCCATACAACCATAGACAAACGACCTCTATGAAGGATGTGCTCTGCTGACTCTTTCTGTCGCTCCCGGCAGAAATAGCAGGTTGATGCTAAGCTGAAGCCAACGGTGGTAAGGGCATCATCCGTGGGAAGTTTCCCACGAAGCACTCTCTACATCAGAAAAGACCACTTCTTTGGGATGCATGATTGCCAAAATGCCCCGTGAGTAGGAATGGGTTACTGATGCCGTGGGCTACACGGCACGTTGAGGCTAGAATGAATGACTCATTAGACGTAGGGACCCACCGCAAGGTGTCAAGCTCCGAGCCTATGACGGCCCTAGATTCTGCAATAGTCATTACTGCCTCCTCTCCTAGCCAATACGAGATCCACTCCCGATCTAATCCCCCTTACTGGTCCACACATCTCTTATGAAAGCTGAGAGTGGGGTGCCCGACGTAGGGGTCATAAGGTTATCTCCTGCCCACCTTTCGTGATATAATGACGAATCGACCTTGCCCACCCGAAGACAGATCAAAGGTTCTGCAAGCTGTCGGCCATTCAAAATACGTCTCTAAGATGCCGAGGATCTTTGTTGCAGGAGGCGGAAAACGGGTGAGTATGTTTAATGTATCTGGCTTTCATGAATCTGGCCCACAATGTCTGGTTCTCCCGAAGCTCCCACCACATTTTCATTTAGCAGGCATCCACGATATGGGTCAGGCTGCTGAAACCGATCCCGCCCTCATCAGTGGGTCTAGCCATGGTGTTCCAACTCGCTCAATGATGTTTATCCTTGCCGTCACAGTGACCCCAGAAGAAGTTGGAGAGAAGGGTTTCGATGTTAGTAATGACTTTCTTCGAAGGAGCGCAAGCGGCCAGGGTGTAGACCGGGATGGAAGAGAGCACGTGCTGGATGAGGATAATCTTACCCCCAGGTGATAGGATTGTGTTGTGCCATCCCTCAATTCTTTTTCTTATTTTTGCCACTAACCCATTGAATAGGCATGCGTTAGATCTGCCGTACACTAGCGGGCACCCCCAGATACGTGAAAGGGGGGTACTCAACAGAGAAGGAAGTGATATTAGTGAGCAAAGTAGAGTGCTCTTTCTCAGCATTGTGATGGACGTATATGACACTTTTGGTGGGGTTGACATGCTGACCGGAGCATCTAGTGTATCTCTGAAGCGTGGTGTTAACGACCTCCACGGATCCCACCTCTCTAGAAGAGAATATGATGATGTCGTCTGCATAGGCTAGATGAGTGATAATCGGGCAGCTGCTGGCGGTATGGAAGTACTTGAAGTTGGGGCATCCCGTCATTTTGTTAAGATTTCTACTAGGCTTCAACTGCGATGATAACAATGGTGGAGAAAAGAGGATCGCCTTGTCTAACGCCATGGCTGGATTTAAAAAAACCGTCAGCATGACCATTGATGACCATGGAGAACCAGGCATTGCTGACTGACCTCCAGACGATGTCGATCCATTTTTTTGAAAACCCGAAGGCGCTAAGCACCTAGATCATGAATTGCCAGTCCAATTTGTCATAAGCCTTTTCCATATCCAGTTTGATGGATATATTACCTCCTCTAGACGGGAATTTCATGTAGGTAACCATCTCTTGCGCCAGGAGGATATTGTCAAGGATGTTACGGTCGCAGATGAAATCGCTTTGGTCTTCGGAGATAAATCTTGGGGAGAATCCCCGCCATGCGGTTGGCTATAATCTTGGATATGATCGTGTTGGTGAAGGTGCATATGCTCAGAGGTCAAAAATATTTAAAATTCTCTGGGTTGTCCTTCTTAGGGATGAGGATCAGGTTGGCACTGGAGATCGCTTTGGGGTATCTGGCTCCTTGGAAAAAGGCGATGGCCGCCTCGCTAATGTATGTCTTGATAATGTCCCAACATGATTTAAAGAAGGTGCCGAAGAAACCATCCGGACCCGGAGCACTACTCTCACTAAGCGTCCATACGGCATCTTTGACCTCACACTCCGTAGGTTGGATAAGCAATTGGGTGTTGTCTCTATCATTGACAAGTTGAGGGATTGCCGCAAGAAAGTCCTCGTCTTTAGTAATGATATCTTTGGTGAACAACTTAGTGTAAAAAATCCTCCACAGCCAATTGAATGTCACGATGATCGTGTAGAATGCTACCGTTCTCATCATTGATCTAGTAGAGGTTGAGCTATTAACGTAGACCTTTGACGCAGGAGTGGAAATAACTCACGTTCTTGTCGCCCTCATTGTCCCAAGTCAACCGGGTTTTCTGTTTCCAAAATTCCTTCTCGATTTTGAGACAAAACTTCAGAAGTGCTCTAGTGAGGTTTAGAGAGGCACGGGCCTCCGATGATCTATCACGGGCAAACAAAATTTTAGCACGAGCAACATCGTCCTCTGCTGTGCGGACAGCTTGAAATATGTCACCATATGCTTCTTTACTCTAGGTAGTAAGGGCTTTTCTGGTGGCTTGGAGTTTCTCAGCCACACGGTAGAGGAAGTCGGGGACATCAAGACGCCCCAGGCGTCAGTGACAATGTTCCTGAACTGAGGGTGGTGGCACCACAGGTCAAGAAAGCGGAAGTTCTTATTGACTTGGGAAGTCTTTCTGCTGATCTCAAGAAGGAGAGGGGAGTAGTCCAATTCTGTGGCATTGAGATGCGTGAGTCTGGAGTTGATCGCCAGATCTACCCACGGTGAATTAATGAGAGCGCGATCAAGGCGAGAGTATTGCCGCCGAGCACCCTCCTGCATGTTGCACCACGTAAATTCGTTGTCAGAGAACTGGAGCGGAGAGTACAGGTGGGCATTGAAAATAAAGTTGGTGAAATCGAACATGGCGGAAGAAGGAGGTGGGCAGCCTCCAGTCTTCTTCTCTCTGCAAGTGATGACGTTAAAGTTGTCAATGCAAAGCCAGGGGTGTTTGGGTATTATAGATGGATACTTAATAGCGAGCTCCATAGCTGCTTGTGTTCGACAATCTCACAGCTTCCATGAACAGCGGACAACATGAGTCGAGGCTGAATCGAGTGATGGTCTAGCCAGCACGAGAGCATCTGGTTCGAGTCCAGGATGACCTCAATCTTCACCTCAGCGGTGTGGAGGGTCTATATGTCATGACATCCGGCGATAGCAGAGGTGAAGCCTAGATGATCTGAATAGATTTGAGATTCTTGGAAGGAATTTTGGGTTCAATAATCACCAAAATATCTTGAGACCTTTTAATCTTCTCAAAGTAGGCTTATTGTCAATGCCCCGGACGTTCCAAGATAGAATGTTAATCATCTAGGATGCTGGAGAGGGGGGAGATGTTGTTTTTCGTGATCGATCTGGTGATCATGGCCGTGGGCTCTTTTAATCTTCTTTTGCTGGCTTTTTTATTGCTGACGGTATTGGTCTCCTTCAGGCAACAATCGATCCATGTTGGTCGTTTTGGTTTTGGGATGCAAATAGACCTCACCGTCTATCTCAGCTAAAGCACCAAAGTAGTTTTCCTGATCTGCAGCCTGCACCCAGGGCTTGCTTCATCCTGGCTACTAGTTCAGGGCCTATGTTAGCCAGCTGTTCCGCTTGAATGACGGTCTCTTTGCTTAGATTTTTCTATTTTTCTTGATCGGGATGTTTTGTGACCTCTAACACTATTGTCTCATCAGCCATCTGTGTCCCGCTCTTTCTACTATCGTCAAAATTTTTAGCTTGATTTACCTCGTCTAATTAGGTGTTGCTTGGTTCTGAGTCTTTTGATCAGACCTGGCCATCTGATTATCTTTGGGTTGAGTAAACTCGTCAGTGGCTAATATGTCGAATTTGTTGTTGAGATTTAGGGAGGTGTTTTTAGTGGGGGTGGTGTCACGTCTCGTGGAGTCTTTCGGTTAATTCTGTCTTTGAGAAGATTATGTGCTGGTTTCAAAACTGATATAGGAAGGCTAATTATAAGGGCATAGGTTTTTTTGATCGGGACTAGCCAGGATTAGAGCTAGCCAGGTTTTGAGGAAATTTTACTCGGGCTGTCCAAACCCCACAGCCCCCCAAACCCGAAAAATCACTCTCATTTCAAATTTTCACTCTCTCTCTCTTCACAAACCCTAGCTTTCTTCATCTTCTTCTTCTATCTATCTTCTTCTTCTCCACCATTTCCATTCTCACATCTTCATCAAAATCCTAGTTTTTTTCTCATCATCATCATCTTCTTCTTCTCCACCATTTCCATCATCACCATCTCCATCAAAACCCTAGTTTCCTTCTCTTTCCCATTTTCGATGGCACCAAAAAAATTAAATAAACCCTAAAATGTATGAAAATAAAGCTTAAATACTTCTTTCCTCACAAAGATTGCATGGAAATAAATCCTAAAATGCATATTTCACTCTATTATCAAGATTGAAATAAACCCTAACATGTTTTTTTTCATTCGGGAATGTCGACTTTAGGACTGCCAGAAATTGTGGCAGTCCTGAAAGAAACTTTCTGTATAGCAAGTATCTTTCAGGACTGCCTCAATTTCTGGCAGTCCTCAATATGTCTAGGACTGCCAGAAATTGTGGCAGTCCTGTTGTAGAGCATGTCACTTTCAAGACTGTCACAATTCCTGGCAGTCCTCATTACTTCTAGGACTGCCAGGAATTGTGGCAGTCCTCATTACTTTCAGGACTGCCACAATTTCTGACAGTTCTCATTATCTTTTATACCTACCACTTGGATAGCCCTGAGTAATTTTTTCAGTGGCAAACTTGTAAATAATGGAAAACTATCACTTGGACAGCCCCGATCAAAAAAACTGTGCCCTTATAATTAGCCTATAGGAATTAGGGAAGGGGAGAAGCGGAGTTCTCTTGCTTTGATCTGTCAAATTTTTGGGACAGTCTTGGGGTCGACATTCCTTTTCAATTCTGGATGTGCTCTGTAATAGTGCTTTGTAAGATGGCCTCTCTTCCGGCAGTGGTTGCAGTAGATGATATTATTATCATAAACAATATGTTGGGTGAGGATTTTGTTTCCGAGCGAGATTTAGATGGATTTTGGGACGTCTTTCGAGATGTAGCTCCATGCAAACTTTGGCATACAGGTTGCGGGTTTCCTCGGCCAACGCCACGAAGGTGCCGAAGGAGTTAACGATCCTTTTCATAGCAGCTGGAATAAAACAGATGAGAGGTGGGTTGAGGAGGGTAACCCACACCAAAACGATGGGCGAGTCTTCCTGCGAGTTAAGGTCCTGCGTCCATTTGGCGATAGTCATGGCTTTGGAGCTGATCCTGACCGAACTACGTGTCTGGACTATCTTGTAGTCTGTCTCCGAGGAAAGGTGCAGAATAATGTGCTTGGGGTCCATAGGAACAACCCTGTAATCTGTAGTGAGGCTCCAAGTGGCGACAACTTCTTGAACCCGAGCAAGCTTGGGGCAGCCCGTTGGGAATTTTATGACAAAGGTAGAAGAGAATCTCTCATACTGGGTCTCCAGGTCGGCTGTGGTGAATGGCACTGAGATATCCTAACCTTCAGAAGGATGGGGATAATCAATCTCTGGAAGATTCATGTCCGAAATAATAGGGGATTTCGAAGCCATCCCATCTGGACGAACCTTGTCGGCATAAGAGACAGATAGGGCAGGCTGGCCCCCGGGAACAAAAGGGACCACAGACTATGATGCCGACAACAGAGTGGGAAGCGCTACTGGAAGGTGCCTGGTCTCTGGAGGAACGAGACAAGGGGAGCTGCCACCTGTCCACAGATTCCAAGAGCCGAGGCTCGAAAGACGAGAGAGGCGCCGGGACCGAGAGGGGGGCTCGGCCAGCAAGGGAGCTAACGGACGTGCAGGTCCGCGGATCAATGGGAGGTGCGCAAGACTGGACAGGCGGAAGGCTCGAGAGGCAAGGGGCCCGCGCTCAGAAGCGCAGCGCCCGAGGTGGCGCCGACTGCTCGAGACGAGAGGGTAGCGCAACCAGCAGATTGTGAGCCAGGAAGACCAGGCAACCAACAGGTGGCATAGGGAGCGGTGAAGGACCTTCTGCACTGGGCAGAGGACGGAAGGTGCGCCACCAAAAGAGTGCGCACGGGACAAGTGTCCTGCACAACCAACAGGTTACGCGGGAGGGAGGTGGCCTGCGCCAAACGAAGAGATCTGAGAACAAGAATTCAAATTTGAATTCAAAAGATGATGAGACTGAAGCGGGCGGGTAGATCCAAACACACGTCCGGAGGGAGGATGACATCCTCGCTCCGAAGTGAGCACAACTGCCGAGGCACCCATGGAGGCCGACGCGATGGCGACCTGCGGAGGGGCCGAGGAGGTGGACGGGGGCGGGGGAGGGGAAGGAAGGGATGGAGAGGGGGGTCTGAGGGGGCGACATACCCAGCAAGAATAGGATGTCGGCAGACCACGACGTGACAGGACGCTGTGGGGCCGGCGGAGCCGAATCTCCAGGAGGGAGGTCGGCTATGAAGCCCTGAGCACGGGAGGCCACCGCAAAATAAGTCGGGAACCGAAAGGTGGGGGTGGGGAGAAAGGAAGACGGCTTAGAAGAGTGGAAGAGAGCGAGAAACGCCAGGAAGAATAGGAGAGCAGCCGGAGAGGGGATGTCCGGCCGCGGAAGGCAGGCCGGAGCCGGCCGGAGAAGGGGAGCGAGGCGGTCACGCGGACTCCATGGGGAGAACGAACCATATATATATATATATATATATATATATATATATATATATATATATAGAGAGAGAGAGAGAGAGAGAGAGAGAGAGAATTCTAAATCGCAACAAAATCCTATCTTCTACGACTGCAAACATCAAATCCACTTCGTCTCCTCTCTGTTCAAGGAACTGACAACCCCTTCAGCAATGCTAGATCTAGACATCATTATTCACTTTAGTTGATACCACTCACACGAGATCCGTAATCACATCAACATCCTCCTCAATCTAGGTACTTCTTCAACTGCATTTTCTCTTTGTCTTTTTTCTTTTTCAACTTATGTGTTCCTATCTACCCAATTTCGCGTTAATAAGTAAGACTTGAATTCTCAAAGGTTTGTGTCATTTTGATTCTTTGGAGTTTAGAGTAAGTACTTTTTTTGTTTCTTGATAAGAAACTAGTTGCTATTTTTTTTATTGGCAAAGATCTTTTAGTCTTGAGCTCTTATGACTCTTACATAATTTTCTATGATTTGTTTGATAATTGTCCTTGGAATTTGGCTAATATTCTTAGCTTATATTTCATTATCTATTACTTTCACTATCTTAAGTATATTATACTTTTTAGATTAAAATTTTAATAGTCGAAAAAACATACGTACCAGGCTTTGGGGCTTACTCCTCACCTCGAGGGGGCCTAAAAGCCTCGCCTTACCCCTCTTTTCCTTATAATAGTACCCTTAAAGTTTATAGTATGCATACTTTTGACTAGTCATAAGAACAATGTTAATTATTTTAAAAGTCGCCTATTATCCTCTAAATTGGTAGAGGTTGAGAGTGACACTTGAATGCTTTATTTGTAGGATCTGTCGGGGTTTTCATACCAAGACAGAGGCCATCAGCTAGTAACAATGATGACGGTGCTCAAGCTGATAATAGACAGAGACGGATAATTCTGCTATTTCAAAATTTTCCCAGAAACGTCGTGACCACTCTGACGATCCATGTGCTAAATGTTAGAAATTTATTGTACTCTGTCGATTCATGAGATGAAGAACATAAATTAAATTGATTGCGGAAGCATACCTGAGTCCATTGCTTAGCTTGATGGACGTTGAAGCGATCGTCTCTTTATTGGGTTCGATCTTCCAACTTGCTACAACCCTTAATGACAAAGGTGAATCCGAATCCTTTGTCCCTCTCTTTCTGTTGATGGGGATGCAGAAGAGAAAAAGAGAGAACATTCTCTTTGATGGCCGTATGAGTTGGGGACCATAACCCTAATGAATACATATATTTATATATTTTGATATTTCTAATTTGGCCTCTCATCAAATTAGAATTATCTCTGGTATCAACACATTAATTCCATGACAATTATACCCTTAAGCCAATTTCCAAATAGACCACTTTAATTTGGCTTAATTATTTAGATAGCCCAAACACAATTAATTTTACATGTGTGGCCCCTTAATTATTGAATAATTCCAACAATCACCCACTGGGCCACATATGTAACCTTATAATTGTGTTAATCTTAGTGAGCTCATAAATTGCTATCTTAATCTTTAGGGTATATCCAGACAATTAATCTCGTCCATTAACCATATCAACATAGGATCAAAGCGGCATTCGTCATATATAGCATAACTAAACCATCAATGGTCACATATACCAATATAGCTAAATGACATAGATCAGTCATGGATGCGTAGCGTGGAAATTACACGCAATGTGATCAATACATGTCTATTTCCAACTGGTCCTCCTTAACTTTAGTGAGATCAATACTTTAACATAATAAAAACAGAATGAACTGAATTTCCATATATCTGATCAGATAAATATCCAAAATACTTTAATACATAAATGTGTCCAAAATTAAATAGCACCCAAATATATAAAATACAAACTCCCACTGTATTGCCATATTCTTAATTAAGATAACACTCATATGAGCAGTATGCTCATGAAAGACCCTTGGTGATAATGCTTTTGTGAGCGGATCCGCTAACATGGAGTTTGTCCTAATATGCTATATGGACACTATAACCATTCTGAATTCTTTCCTTCACAACTAGAAACTTTATGTCAATATCCTTTGACTTATACAAGTTTCTGTTGTTATTAGAATACAGTACTGCTGATTTATTGTCACACTATAATTTTATGTGGTCTTTCAACACCGTACTGTAGGCGCAGCCTTATGACAATTTCTCAACCATATTCCCTGAATAGATACCCCACAACATGTTATAAACCTTGCTTTCATGGTGGAAGAAATTATGAGTGCATGTTTGACACTCATCCAAAATATATCTCCATTAGTCAGCATAACCTGATGTGGATCTCCTGCTGTGTTAGCATCCAACAAAATCGGAGTCGAAATACCTTATGATCTCCAGAATTATTCCACCTCCTACAAAGAGCATATAATTTATTGTTCTCTATTAATTACTTAAGTAGTTTGGCTGCTACCCAATGATCCATCCATATATGCTTAAATATCTGCCTAACATCCGAATTATGTACGCAATATCCTGACGCATACATACTTGTGCATACATTAGACTCCCTACAACTGAACATGAAGGAAAAATCTATTGTATTTTCTTAATTTTAAGGCTAACCTTAGGGCACTTATTTGAGACCGAATTTGTCTCCTTTAACGAGAGGTATCACCTGGTTTGCATTAAATACTTCAATCAATGTACAAAACCAGAAAATTATTTCTACTCCCACTGAACTTGTGATACACACAATCTTCAACAGTGTTCATCTCAAAACCAAACGAGATAGTCACTTGTTAAAACTCAAAGTGTCTTTGACGAGAACCCTGCTTGAGTCCATAAATAGATTCTGTCAGTTTGCGAACCATATTCTTTGGGTCTTCTGATACAAAGTTTTCTAGTTGCACCATATAAATTATTTCGTCAATGTTACCATTGAGAAATACCGTTTTGACATCCACTTAATGTAATTCAAGATCAAAATATGCAACATGTACTATGATTGTTTTAAAGGACTTTTTCAAAATTACCGAGAGAAAAAACTCTTTAAAATCAATCCCAAAAGTCACTAGTTACAAGACGTATTTTATACCTCTCCACATGACCCTTCGAATCCTTTTTGGTTCTAAATGTCCATTTACAACCAATAGATTTTATACATTTTGGTAATGGGACAAGTTCTTAAACTTTATTGTCTTGCATGAACTTATACTCCTTATTTATTGTATCAATCCACTTTGAGAACTGGAACTTTCCATGGCCTGACGAAAGTTGATTAGATCATCTTCCAGTATCCACAGTCTTCTTCACGTTCCTAGAGAAATATGACAATATTATCCGAAATTATATTTCTCATTTCTCTGGTGGACCATCTTAATATTACCGGTTCTTGAGGTTGTTGAGTTTGTTCCTTAGAAATAATTACCTTATCTTGAATGGGGTGCCGCTACATTGTCGTTGTTAAGGTATCTCAACAATGACTTATAGAGGTAATTTGACATTGTCTTATTGAGACTCCGAATTCACTTCTTGATCATGACAGGTATAGAATCATGCACATCGTCAAAAGTAATAGTAGGAATCGTAATTGATTCCTTCTCAAAGACAGTGATCCTGACTTTATTTCTCCCCCAAACTCAACA
This sequence comes from Iris pallida, assembly GCA_029216955.1. Classification (NCBI taxonomy): domain Eukaryota; kingdom Viridiplantae; phylum Streptophyta; class Magnoliopsida; order Asparagales; family Iridaceae; genus Iris; species Iris pallida. The sequence goes on from JANAVB010031452.1 coordinate 56,643, forward strand.
TCCTCAAAAATTATATTACACTTCTCGTCTCAAAAAAAAAATTTTTAGTGTGGGACCGTATAATTATTAACCCCTTGATCTGTAGCATAACCAATAAAGTAGCTGCTTATAATTTAACTTTAGTCTGTCTTCCCATTACACATTCAATATAAACATTAAAGTCTATAAAATCAATGGAATCCAAATCTTATCAGACACAAATCGTTCAACTCTATTTCTAGAGAAGTGACCTAATGCTTATGTCATAATGAGGCTAAAAAAATATTATTAATTTTGCATTTAGTACCACATGACTTCACTAGCAATGTTTTATTATAAGATACAATAATTTCAACTGAATATAGGTTATTATAATCCTTAAGGGAACCGTTACCAATAATATTTGAATTTAAAGATAGACTAAACTTATTGTTTCCAAATGAACAATGGTAACCAGATTTGTCCATTAAGAAAACTTAAACTGAATTTCGTCTGAAAGACGGTACAATAAAATTGTCTATCAAATCCAAATAATAATCGGTTCCTAAAAATAACCTAAAATGTCCTATTGCATCCACTTCTATCGATTTACCGTCACCCACATAGATGTATCTTTCACCATCAATTGGCTTCGGTAGCTCAGACAACCTTGTCTATAAACACTAATGTGGGTAGTAGCACCAGAATCTAACCACCACGTGTTTTTAGGTACTAAATCTAAATTAACCTCAGAATAGACCAAACTTAGAAATGTATATTTCTTTATACGTCATGCATGATACTTTGTACATTTCTTCCTTACGTGTCATGTCTTATCACAAAAGAGCAACCCTTAGTTTTATATTATTGTTTTTTTTCCCTGGACCCTTAGCAACTACTGTATTCATTTTTTTTTGCCCTTAAAGTTTATCCCATTAAACATAAAAATTAAAATCTTATTGGCAGATATTTTAACAACATCAAC